>JAOQMP010000008.1:13557295-13580140 GCA_027563575.1 Erythroxylum pedicellare
ATCTTATTTTCTAAATCAAGTACGAGAGGATTCATATGCATTCAATTTAATGCTTAATTTCAATTTAACTTCCAATCATACAAAATTTAACTTTCAAATTAAAACTCATATATTGTCAAAGCATACACTTATGCTAGCAATATTTACTTGTAAAATATCATTAGCATAAAACTCATGATCAATATTCACTTCACGACAGAATATAAATCATTTTCACAAAATCAATTTAAAATACACTCACATCTTGCTAGTTTCCTTTTCACCACTTTGAAATCCTTCAGTTGGTTTCATTTTTCGATCCGAAAACTTAATATGAATACATTAAACTCTTTAACAAATTTTCTAATGAAATACACTATAAACCATATCAACTTCATTACTTTCCATATACACTCCATATGCTAATTTTTCTACAAATTACAATAACACTTTATTTAATAATTCTAATACCACAAATACATTTAATGACCATCTTTAATCACATTCACATGGTCATTACATCTCAAGCTTTTGTACCAAAAATGCCTTTAAGGTTGAACTTAACATATTATACATTAAACTCTTCCAATTCAATTCCATTTGATTTGTAACACTTAAAACCAATACAAATTCACTTACCATGACATTTTAATATACACATTTAAGAAATATAATTTCATTAACAAATTTTTTACAAAATAAAGCACACTAGGTCGAATTTCAACCAAAACCAATTCTAAACCAGTTATTTTTCATTTCTTTATTTCATTAGCATCAAAATCATACTATAAACATCATAAAACATCAAAATAAAATTTTGGATCATAACACATTAAAAACCCTAACTTTGGCTGAAAACTTATCTAAACATTCTCATGGTTTTCTTTCATTCTTTCATCATTAAACTAAATTCCTAATGTCATTCATTAACCTTAAATCATCAAATGACAAAATAAAACGCTTTAGGCAATATTTCTCACCTTTGACCAAGTTTGACCAAAGTTCCATATATTAGTTTTCTTGCTTTTTCTTTTCCCAATTCCTTTCGATGCAATCAAACCTTGATATTACATCAAAAGGGTGCAATTTAAACCAGCAAAACCAAATCTAACCTATAATCCAACAAATCCAAATTTTCAACAAGATTAGTAAGCTTACCTATCCATTTTTCTTCTTCCTCTTCACTTAGATAACCATGAAATCTAGCTAGATGTTTTATTGGAGGTAGAAGAGCATGAAAAATGGTTTGGATCACTCCTCCAAGGCTTAACCGTAACTTTCTCTTCTCTTTTCTTTTTTTTCTCTCTTCCTTCCTTTCTCTCATCAATGGACAAAACCCACTTCTGCTTCTCTCTAATTTTCTTTTAGTTTTTGGTCTTTTTAATGTCACTCTCACAACACTCTCAAATTCAATCTCATGTTCACAACAAAATGAAGCAAAATGTCTTAAGTTTTGCTTTTTATACTCATTTAATGGATTACACATGCCACCTTCGTATTTGTTATCACACATGTCATTTTCTTATTGGTCATCTCTAATGACTCATCAACCCACTAACTTCATGAAAAAAGACCAAATTGCCCTTTAATGTATTTAGTTCACCAACTAACCAAATTAAATCTTGAAAATATTTCACAACTGTCTTATCATCAAATTGACCGTGAAATTCTCTAATTGAGGTCAATACTTATTGATTGGATGTTTCTAAAAATGTTGAATGGGGGTTTTAAATCATTAATATCCATTATTTTCTAAAAATGACATTTTACTCAATAATTTTAGTTTAGTTTACTCGAATTCTATTCAAACAACCTTCGTTTTGACTTGTTTTAGTTCCTAGGGACTCTAATCCTAATTTCGAAGCTTTTCATCGTATTTTGAAATTATTCAATAACTTTTTTGTTTACCTAGAAGAATTTTTGAATTAAATATTGAAATCACTAAATGTCATTGAAATCATCTAGATTTCATTCAAAAGTGTCACCTAAATCCTTAAAGCAAAATTAAGAACTTTTAAAACTCGTTTGGACTCATTCTATAGCTTTTTACAGTTTTCAAAAATTTTCGGTCGAGTCCAAAACTATCTCTGGTCTATCTGTGATCTACGTTATAACCTTAATTATGCGTTTAAATGCTTAAATTACTCTAGCATATCATAAATAGAGCATACTCTATAAAATGCATGTACAACACATTACTTAGCACCATAATCAAAATAACATATCACACATATATAAAGGTTGAAACATTTAATTTTGGGTTGTAGCCAAGGCCTTTAAAACGAAATCAAAACAATTGCCAAGTTTTATATCACAAATGTTATTTACACTAAGCTTATTACCCTCAAATTTAGACTCCTCTAACATCTCTTACATCTTATTCTAAAAGAAAAAAAGAAAATCAATATCCAATTAACATAATTCTACTACATTAGTAAATGAATGAAAGTGCTAAGTAAACTTTTATACTTACATAATTGTTTTCTATTTCTTGTGACACTCATCCTTTACCTTCTTTATAGTGAGTGAGTTTATATGGTGTGATCTTATCACAATTTTGCCCATCCAATTCCTTTTTGAACAATTACAAACGGCCTAGACCCTTGATTATGAGATATTTTTGATTTTTTATCTACTCACTCTTGCCTTATCATAGTTTTCCTACATTTAAGAAAAGCATTCTTTAGTTGTTCATTCATTTGCTAAGATTAGTGTAAGAAAACGTTAAGGTATGAACAAAATCAGTGTGGTAAAATTCTTTTCCTAGAACTCACATATAGAAATCTATAATGAAAGTGAGAACAAAGAAAATGAAAAATACACACCCATAATTGCCCCTTGTTCTCCTCTATAATAAGAACTGGTTAATGTTCTAAGTCTATCATGTTCATCAACATAAAACTCTATATTCAATCTTTAATAAGGGAAAAAAGAAGGGAAAGATATAACAAAAATCTTAATCATTTTGAAGTAGTTAAGAAATCATACTATTGATATGGAAAAGAAGACAAAAACTTCAAAATAAAGACAAAATTTTATACTCAAATAATAAAATTTATGTTTGTTGCAAATGCATTTCACAATCAAACATAGATGTTCAATCTAAATCTTCCTTTCTTGGTCATAGAAAAAATAAATGTTAATTTCAATTGATTAGTTAGGGATCACCCAATTAGGTATTTTAGAACAATCACTATAAAAACTAGAAGCAATAAGTGAGCTAGACTAAAAAAGAAAGATGATATGAGAAGCCACCTTAAGAATGAGACAAGCAATGTAATCATAAACCAAGAAAGTATTATCCATGTCCCAAATAGCGAGTTTCACCTTTTTTTTCCACCAATACTAACATACTTTACTTTGAAGTCCACACCTAATAAATGAGAATAATTAACGTTTACACGCCTATCAATGAAACACATCTAAAGTATGATTGGTTGACAATAAGAAACCAAAGTTACTAACTAAAATAAGAAAGACTAAACACTTTCACCTATGAAATTAAGAGAAAGGAGCACATAAAATATAGGTTTTCACATAATAGCAAGAATGTTCATTTATTAGCAAAGCAATTTAGTGTGCATGGTCATTTATTCATTGAGAAAATACATATAAAAATTAAAGATCTAAAACATAAATGAACCCAATTCGCATTGAATAAGGAATAAACAAAATACAAAATAGCCTCGAGAAATTTAGCCATTCACAAAACAAAAATGATGAAAATTTTGAAACCAATTCGCATTTTTCCTAGTGAATTAAATAAGAAAAACTTCTTAATCAAACTCAATTTACAACTATTGATTAAAATGGGATAATTAACTAAACACTAGCAAGAAGGAAAAACATGTGAACATTAAAATAGTGATCAATGAGCTCACTAATAGTGGAAGAGATATCCTTGAAATTGTTATAAGTAAAACTTAGGAGCATGGTACTCTTACCAACACTAGATCCCCAGTTAGTATCAACTTAAACAAGTAATCAAATTCTTGTTAGCTTAGAGAAACCTTTATATTCCTTTTTATTGGTGTAGACAAATTATGAACCAAGAAATCCTAAACAAAAAACCTCATAATACCATCAAATAAACAAGAAATTAATGTTTACACACACACACACACACACACACACAAACATTTAAAAAAGTGCAAGAGTGATATATTTCATACCTATAATTGGTGAAATTGCTTTAGAGAAGCTAGTGATAGAATTGAAATTAGAATGCTTCAAAATTGAGAGAGATAAGCTCGACAATACCGCAAATAATTGAGCTTAGGTTGACATGCAATATTGATATTTTTTCAAGTGGAAGAGTGGCTCTTTTATAGAATGTTACTGCTACAAGAATCCATCACTATACTGGCACTACTACTAAATTGCACTTTTTATACAAAAACAACAACAACTTAGTAAAAGTCTTGGTGATAGTAGGGTTTGGGGAGGTCAAGTAGTACATTACTACAAGCTTGCACTTCTTATACTATAAACCTATAAACTTGCTAATAGATGCCATTGAAAGGACATCAAAACAAAGGAATTCATAAAAAAAGTTTATAACAATATGAATCAAAAGAACAAAGAGAAAAACAATATAGATGAAGTAGAAGTAAAGTATCATGGAAATGACATAGAATCAAAATAAGCATAAGTTAGTTGAAAAAAAAAAGATTAGGGGAACTTAAAATAAATATGAAGTAAAACACAAATGAAATCCACAACCCTAAAATGAATATTTTCAGATATTGTAACAAAAAGAGAACAATCAGGAATATTGGGTTTCTAGAACCTATTGTCGAGCCATTTGGAAGTAGAGAAATAAACCTTTTTATGTGAGAGAGATTCACTCTTGTAATGCTCTAATATATTGGGATTAGGGAAAAATGGATGAGTTTCAATAAAGGAACCAACAAATGAATGAGGGAAAAATAATGGAGATAGATGACAGAGGAGATAGAGCATAGGGAACACACAAAGTGTAGAAGTTTTTGAAACAACAGAGAGTGTTTCTATTCTTGAAAAGGTGTCATATAGAGAGTGTCTATGTTCTTTTAATAGGGAAAAGATTGTCAAATGGTGAGTGATTTATCACTTACATTTCACTTTTGTTTGTGAAAATGTAGCTAATATATTTTAGCTAAAAAAACGTAGCTTATTCATCAAAATTATTTTGGCTAAAAAAAATCTTAATTAAAAAATATATCTAATAATCTTTGGCTACAAAATATGAATGTAGCGTATTCACCAAAATTATTTTGGTGATAAAAATAATTAAAATAAACATAGCTTATAATCTTTAAGAAAGCATATGAAATATTTTTTCTACGGTATTACTTCATTAGACAATGATTTAGAAAATCTGTAGCGATATACTTAATTTTGGAAGAAAAGAATGTAACCAATAGACACATTTCTTGTAGTGTAAATATAATTTTAATAAACTATTGACTTTCAAGAGAAATACCTTAAATATTAATCCAAAAAGTCAATTGATAGTGATAATAATACATAAAAAATGAAATGATATCTATTGTATAGAGAGAAAATATTATTTCTCTCTAATTATTCTGTAATTCTTTTTTTAGAAAGTAATTAAGTTATTCATTCAAAAAGGTTGTCATCACAATAAGAAATGAAATTAATCCCCAACAACTAGAGTATAATAGAACAACAAACTACATATTAAGATAACACGTGTAAAACATTGCTAAGTTAAGAGAAACTATTAATTAAGTAGAGATGAGTGTTACAATATTCAATCTACACTTGAGGTAAAATCCCATCTAAGTGAATTTGTTGAATTGTTCGTAATTCCTTAATAACTTAGTGTTTCTCATCATCCAAACATAATGAACTAGCATGGAAAAGATAAGCTCTAAGCACCCTACAATCTTCTTTACTCTTCCATTTCAAATTTATTACCCAAGATAGACATTCCAACTAGGTAAGGCTTCTATCATGCAGATCAAACAAGTTAAGAAATTGTCTCCAAAGTTGACTTGTGTGCCAACACTTAAAAAAGATGTAATCAACTGATTCTGCCTTATAGGTACATAAAGGACAATTCTTATCTAGAATTTGAAATTTAATGCTATCTTTCGTTCCCAGCTTTTTAGTAGTTGCTAACCAGAGAATGAATGAATGAGTTTTATTGATACTAGAGCCCCATATTAATTTAAAAATGGAAACCTGATGAGTGGTCCAAGAAGTAGTTTTTTTATAGAAAAAGCATTAAACACACGTGAGTTGTGTGATAGCGTGTCGTAACATTAGTCAAAATAAACTAGACTACTACTATAACAGTAGCGAGTCTAGTTCGATCCTACACAGAGTGTGTGTAAAGTTATTGAAATGAAATTAATCAATATTTAGGTTTAAGGGGTTTGGTTGGGTCAAAGTAAGAAAATAAAATGAAACTAAACTAAGAAAAACAAATTAAAGAAAACATGTAAAGTGATGAAAGTGGTGAATTCATTATAAATCTGGTTCTTTGGTTCTTTCTCGGCCTGTATCTCAATTAAACATATTTCGATGATTTGTTGTTCTCAAACCTCTCCAATAAACTATTAATCGTAGGTTATTCTATTAACCCAAGTTTTCCCTTTGGTAGTATTTAATCAAGATACGATCGTTAATTAAACCTAGCTACTGAATAACCTAAGATACGATCTCTAAATTCAATTGGGTAACCGCATTACAAATTAGGAAAACCGATTAATCAAGACAAAAACCACATACGATGCATCATTTAACCTAGCTTATGTTATTCCTAACAATTATGAATCATTAATCGCTACATATGAATTTCAAATATAACAATTTCAGATTATATAAAAATTCTAGCAATGAGTTTGTAAATAAATGATCCAATGAATGCATTAAAATCATCTTTTCAAAATACCAAATCCATGCACATCGGATAACAGAAACAATTTTTCAAGAGAGAAAGAAACAACAAATACAAGGAAGGAATGCTTAACTGGGTTATTGGCATCGAAATCGCCTCCAAACTGGCATCGGGAAGCTACCCCTCTATGGGTCTTCTCATGGCGGAGAGCTTACCTCCCTCTTTGTGCTCTCCTGAAGCTCCCTTATGATTCATCTCAGCCAAAATGCCTCTTTTCTTTTCTCTTAGCCAAAACTCACCTAAACTTTTCGTAAGAAAAACTTTTTGTGCTGTCACTCTTTGCATTTATTAAAAACCTAGGGTTAAAATAGTGAGGTGTCCCTCTCATACCCGTAAGTTATCTCTCATAAGCATGAGCACCACCTGTATGGGCATGAGAAATAACTCACGCCTATGTACACCATGCATGCAGGCTGTATTTCTTCATGTTGTGCTGCCGTATTAATGTTGGTCTTCTATATATATTTTGCTCTTTCCAAGCTACTGGGTTATTTTATTTGGCAGCTTGTTAGTTGCCTTCTTTTTATACTGAATTTATTTTCTTCTCGCTCTAATTTTCTTCTTCTTACTCTATAAAGGCAAGTGAATATTAATCTTAAAAAAATGGCCCAAATATCATACTTCCGACTCACTTTAACTTCTTTGCTTCCAAATTATGCCTAAAATCACACATGAGTCAAAGTGAGTTTCTTAAGCAATTTCATGTCAATAATCACTAAGTGTTATGGAATAATTTCATAATCAATTAAGTACCTATCAATTTTCCCCACACTTAGCTTTTGGTCATCCTCGAGCAAAACATCAAAATTAAGCACAAAGACCTAAAAACATTTACTTAATTCCCATATTTTCTTAGACTATATAATCATAAGCATTAATGAATGACTTTCAAAAGTCATAGCAAAAAAACAACATTCGAAGCTTTTACTTATGATCAATAAACAATCATCATCTTCAAAAATTGATTAATCTAATGGGAGACTTGGAAAATGTGTTTAAAGAAGATATGTTCATGGGTACACTCAAATACCATTTACAACCAAGAAATTCCATAACTTTGCATATCATTTCATTTCTCCACCACTAATATTCATATGCAAAATCATGGATTAAAGGACTTTTCAAGGTTGTTATATGGGCAAAGGTAATTGCGAAAACCAACATTCCCTTACAATTGTGTACTTCAATTATGATGAATGCAAAAGCAAGTTTCACAACTTAAACTCGAACTCTCATACACAAACCATATAAAGTATATACCAATCCGAAGGGATCACTTATACAATTGATGACAATACATTGAAACCACAAAGAGTGACCCATCCAAGCTAACTTCTACCTTATATTTAACATACACAAATAACCCATTCAATACAACTTTAGGAGGATGCAATAAGTATAAATAACCTTGCAAACCAAATATGCACTTCCTTTTTGATACATTTATTTAAACATTTTTTCTTCTCTTTCTTTTTCTTTCTTTCCTTCTTTTTCTTTTCTTTTCTTCTCTTTTCTTTTACAAAAATTAAAAGAAACTACATCAACATGGGAATTTCAATGATATGACCTAAAATAACATCCTAACATTATAACTAACCCACATATATGTATACCCCCACACTTAGAATTTTTGTACATCCACAAACTCAACAATCACCAAATGTTCCACTAGCTTTATTGCTTGGGTAAGACATTTCGTTAAGTTTAAAAGTGTACAATGTGGTTTATACAAAAAGAAAGGTATAAAGCTCAAAGGGGCTTATCAAGGGAAAAATCATATAATGGGTAGGCTATTTGGCTAATATAGTTTAGAAGAGCAAAGAATGCCTAATCATATCCATGTTAATGCATAAGGCTCAAAATCTCACTGACTTTGTGTACCACTAGTCACTGCTCTTCTAAAGATAATGCACATCGACCAATCATAAGAGTAAAAGTACATGCTAAAGTTGCTATAAAATTCTCTAGTCATTAGAAAAGAGAAAATGCTTGTTTTGTTGTTTTATTCTTTCTCTCATTTTGATTGAAAACTTAAAACAAGTAAAAACAAATAAATTCAAAAACATATATGCATATAAAAATAATGTGAAAAAGTAAAGGAAAAGAAATTTACTTCCCTTAGGTTGCCTCCTAAGAAGTGCCTTTGTTTAGTGTCACTGGATTGACTCCTCCTTCCCCTCGAGTCACAAAATTATGATCTTTTGGTGGCATATGTAGTTTCTCCACATAAGGTTCTTCCGGATGGGGCCTTAGTTGATAATCATTCTGATTTAGAATCTTCCTTATCCTCTAACTTTCAATCTCTACTTAGTTTATGCATTCTGGAAAGATCTCAAATGTCTCTTCACTTTTTTCTTCATTTTTAATTCCTGTAACCTGCTAGGTACAAGTTAAGAGTCATTCTTAACAAAAGAATTGGAACTCAGTATTTACCTCTAAGCTGAAAGATATAGCTTTTCTTGCTTCGACCTCCTCCTCAACTTCTTCACACGCAATTCCTTGAGTATTGCTCTCAAAATTCTCAATCTCCTCATCACTTTGTAAGGTTTCTTCATTAACAGCCACTGGCTATACCTCGGGTTGATATAGTTATTCCTCTTCCATTTGTGATTCTAGGTAGTTGATCCTCGTTGCCATCTCACCCATTTGGCTTGCCATATTGTGGAGTCTAGACTTTGCATCCTGCCAAAGTTATTATATACCTTGTTGAAGCTACTGGAATTGCATATCCTGCTAGAATTGTAAAGTGTTAGCAGCGATAACATTAACTAATTCTTCCAAAGATGTGCCTAAGTTTTGTTGGCTCTCCTAATTTTGGAAACTAGATCAAAATTGCCTTTCATCTTGTTGGAATTGTTGGATATCCTGTTAGGTATGTTGTATACTCTCTTGAAGTTGCTGCATACCCTATTAAAAACGAAGATTGTTAGCATTAAAGGTCTTGATATAGTAGTCTAAAGATGTACCTGAATTGTGATAAGAAACTTTTAGTCTGTATAAGAATTATTATGCATCCTACAAACAATCATAGAAGCAACTTTGTTGATTATCCAATCCATAACTAAAGTTAGATTGATCAATCCAACCTTGGTTATAAGATTAAGAGTAAGAGTTAAAGAAAAAATTACTTCCATCCACGATTTTTTATTTTTAATCACAAACATAAAACAGAAAAATGAAAGGAACATGAAATAACTAAAAAGAAACCAATTACAAACAAATATATATAAAACATCAATTAAAAATCACAAACAAAAACTAAAACTCCGCAGTATTTGGCAATGGCATTAAAATTGATAGCACGTCATAACGCTAGTTAAAATAAAGTAGACTACTACTATAGCAGTGGTGAGTCTAGGTCGATCACACAGAGAGTGCGTGTAAAGTTATTTAAATGGAATTAATCAGTATTTAGGTTTAGGGGATTTTTGTGTTAAAATAAGAAAATAAAATGAAACTAAACTAAGAAAAACAAATTAAAGAAAACATGCAAAGGGATGAAAGTGGTAAATTCGTTAGGAATCTGGTTCTTTTGGCTCTATCTCAACCTACACCCTAATTAAACATATTTTGATGATTTGTTATTCTCAAACCTCTCCTAGAAACTATTAATCATAGGTTAATCTATTAACCAAAGTTTTCCCTTAGGTAGTGTTTAATCAAGATACAATCATTAATTAAACTTAGCCATCAAATAACCTAGGATACGATCTCTAGATTCAATTTGGTAACCACATTACGAATTAGGAAAATTAATTAATCAAGACAAAAACCATATACGATGCATCATTTAACCTAGGTTATGTTTTTCATAATGATTACGAATCATTAATCTCTACATATGAATTTCAAATGTAAAAATTACGAATTATATCAAAATTCTGGCAATTGTTTTGTAAATAAATGATCCAATGAATGCATTAAAATCACCTTTTTAGAATACCCAAATCCATACACATCGGATAACATAAACAATTTCTAAAGAGAAAGAAACAATAAATACAAGGAAGGAATACTTAACCGGGTTATTGATATCGCCTCCAAAACTGGCATTAGAAAGCTACCCCTCTATTTGTTTTCTCATAATGGAGAGCTTACCTCCCTCTTCGTGCTCTCCCGAAGCTCTTAAAGGTCCCTCATGATTCAGACCATCTGAAACACCTCTTCTTTTCTATCAACCGAAACTCACTTAAACTTTTCATTAAAAAAACTTTTTCTGGTGACTCACATGTGTTTGGCTCCACATCATACATGTAGGCCATCTTGCTTCATGTTGTGGTACCGTATTGATGTTTTTCTTCTACAACTATTTTGCTCCTTCCAAGTTATTGGGTTGTTTTATTTGGCATCTTCCTGGTTGTCTTCTTTTGGACTGAATTTGTTTTCTTCCTGCTTTCATTTTCTTCTTCTTGCTCTATGAAGACAAGTGACTATTAATCTTTAAAAAATGATCCAAATATCATACTTCTGACTCACTTTAACTTCTTTTCTTTCAAATTTTGTCTATAATCACTTATGAGTCAAAGTGAGTATCTTAAGTAATTTCATGTCAATAATCACTACGTGTTATGAAATAATTTCATAATCAATTAAGCACCTATCATTGTGCAACTCCCATCTGACTTCATCCTATATCCCCTGATCTAGGAAATAATGCGACAAACTGTTAACACTTAGGCTAATTCCCCTTTCGGTGTGATATGACCAATACCAATTGTTATTCTAAATAGACTCTTACATCATAGTGTTTTCAGGGAGAAGCCTTCTAAGAGTGATGAAAAACTGTGTATAACATAATGGATCGAGAGAATGCTAATTGTTAAACCAAAATTTAGTACCTCTTCCATCTCTAATATAGTGCTTGATATGAGAATGCAAGATTGACCTAGTACATAAGATTTTTTTATAAGTATAAGAATAAGTAATTTTTTGAGATATGGACTAAATGATTCTTTGTTTGAAATAAAAATTATGCACCCATTTGACCTAAAGGATTTCCTTATCATAAATTATTCTCTACAACCTTTTGGGCAATAGTACTTGGTTCATTCTACTAGCAGAGATAATACCTAACCCTCTATTTTCTTTAAGAAGATAAATGATACTCCATTTAGTAGAGTTACCACTTGTGTTTAATGCTTCTGTCAATCTTCTTCAATATGCCTTTAGGAATAACTAAGTGAGACAGTCAGTAGATATGTAGATTATTGAGAATTGAAAAAGCTAATTGAAGTCGACCTCTATAAGATAGGAATCTATTAGTCCAAGTAGAAATTATTTTATGAACTTTCTTAATGGGAGGTCTATATTTAGCCTCCTTCAGCTTCCTTATGGAGATAGGAATTCCTAAGTAAATGAATGGTAACTAGTGAATGGACAATCTTGCTTCAGTAATCACCTTTGAGGAATCATTAAGGCTCAACTTGGACAAATAAATTGAGCTTTTTTTAGGATTAAATCTCAGTCTAGAAACTTCTTGAAATATATGTAAAGATGATAAAACAACCTTAATTGAAGAAGTTTCATTAGCACATAACAAAAGTAAATCATCAACAAAAGCAAGTTGAGTAATATTGAGCTCCCTACACCAAGAATGATATATGAAAACTGAACTTTCATTTATACACATGTGTCATCTGTTAAAGAACGTCCATAGTGATAGGAAAAAGATATAGAGAAAGAGGGTCACCCTACCTTATGTCCCTTACTATTTCATAATGATGAGAAGGGTCCCCATTCATTAATACTGAGAAAGAAACTATTGATATACAAGCATAAACCCAGTTAACAAACCTACTAAGGTAACCAAAAGTGTAAAGAGAATTAATAATGAAACCCTACTCTAAATTATCATAAGCTTTAGTAAAATCTATCTTAAGAGCACATTTTCGAACCTGTCTTTTTTATATATAGCCTCTGAAGAGCTCTTAATCAAGCATTATATTGTCTCCCATACATCTATTAGGAACATATGCACCTTGACTAAGATTGATAATACCAGGTAGAGTAATCTTTAATATGTTAGGAAGGATCTTAGAGATAATCTTGTATAACACATTGCCACAGGCAATAAGATTGTAATCATTCAATTTCTTAAGATTAGAAACTTTAGGCACTAAAGTAAAGAAAGTTTTATTAACTTTTTTACGTAATCTACCACTACTAAATAATTCCTATATTGCTTTGACCACTAGAACTTGCAACATATTCCATTTTCTTAAAAGAATCTAGCATTAAAAACATCTAGTCTAGGAGACTTATTTGACTGAAAAGAGAACAAGACTTCCTTTATCACTAGTTACATCCTTAATTAGATCAATTGCTTGCATAGGATTGATAGAACCCACCATTCGACTAACTAGATTATTAAGGAGACTTGTAATATGAGTAAAGATTCCATTTATAGCTGAAAAATGGCTTCTAGCCATCCTTTTCAACTCATCCTGATCATTAATGTTGATGCTATTTTCATTCTCAAGACATACAATCTTGTTGTTATTTGAAGAAATATTTGGTATTGTTATCTTTATGTTGCATCCATAAAATGTTCCCTGTATTCTTCAATAGAATGTAAATAACTACTCAGATCAGATTTCTCCTTAATTAAGAGAGAGGATTTGTAGGATCCATAACTAATTGCTTTTAAGTCAAAGATAATTTCTCAAGAGCCTGCAATTTATTAAATTTCAGAAGGTCAGTGTTGTTTTTGAGGAGTTTGACACATTCTGATTTAATGAATTTCAAGATTTGAATCCACTAGAAGGAATTAGATCCCTACAACTTCAAACTAACAATATATGTAATAAGTGAGTCAAACTGATTATGTTTAAGTAAAGAGTTGAAGAATCTAAAAGGAGATCTTCTCGTGAATGAGCTGCCAAAGACATACACCTTCATTGGAGTATGATCAAATAATAAAGGTTCCTTAATCTTCATAGAACTCTTAGTCAATTAAGATAACCATATAGTATATTAACTAAACATCTGTCCAATTTTCTCAAAATTAATTTATCACCCTTTTGATGATTACTCCATGTGAAAATAGGTCCATAAAATCTCAAATCAACCAAACCCAAAGAAACTGCCAATGTAGTTAATTCTCGAACATCAACATGAGAAACTTTCCTTGCACCTAAGGATTCAAAAAGAGATAGTAGACAATTGAAATCACCTGCTATCATCCAAGGTATGGATATATTTGAATCAATAACTTGTAATTCATTCCATAATCTGACTCTTTGAAATTCCCAATTAGTCGCATATACAACTATTATAGCAATAGGAATGTCACATGATCTTAGATTAATCTCACAATGGAATAATCGATCAGTATAGTACCATTTAGAAATAGACAAATAGGAAGGATCCATAACAACTATAACCCTTCCATAAGGGTGGTGCAAATGATTGCTAAGTGTAATCCAATCTGCTGGAATGAAATTCAAACAATTTTGAAAATCCTCTCCCTTAATCTTGGTTTCCACCAAACCAACAAAATAAGATTGACTAGTTTGACTATAGTCTTTCAATGCTAGCTGTTTATTGGGAAAATTAAGTTATGCAACATTCCAAGTAGTACAAATCATTTGGAGTGTGAGGACTTAGCCCTTCTCTTGGATTTTCTACCTTTGATGCCTGTTGCTTGCCATTCTTGTTCTATTTGAGTAAAACTATTACTGTGTACTTCATTTTTTATTATAACAACCTCTGGAGATGCTAGTTTATTATCTTTAATTGGATTTGCTTCCTCGTTCATGGAAAATGAAAAGTTCTCAACGTTCATAGTTTCTTGAGCATTGTAATGATGATCACTAGTATTGATCTTTTGCATCACTTGGGTAACATCTTGCTTTTACGAAATCACCTGTAGTTAAGGGAAATTAGAAATTGAAACCTTTAGGTTACTTACATTTTCTTCATTTTGTCTAAGCACATTCATAGCAACATCCACTTGAGTATGAACTTTCTTATTCATTTGAATCTCATCAGGTTCTATCTAACTTATAAATGACTTTTCCAAGTTACCAGTTTCCATATCTTCCACCTAACTTGAAGAGGTTTTATCCAAACACCCAATTTCTTTCACAGGTAAGTTATGTTTCTATTGAGCACTTCCACCTACATCTTGTGTAGAGTCAGTCATTGCCATAATATGTTTCCCATCCTTGCCTTCCTCATTATTGATTTTGGGTCTCCACATTTTAGTAACCAGCTTAGCATACGACTTCCAAGCGTAAGAAAGGAGAATCTTATCCTCCACTAGCACACCACAAGAATTAAATTTCATAATAGGAATAAAGTCAGACATAAACTTCTTATGAACAACTTCAACACATACTCTCACATACCTAACTCTCTTGTTATTGGTTGTGTTTTCATCCAAAGTAAGAGGAGTACCAATATAACTAACCAAATGGCTTAAACCTTCAAAAAACCAATATTCAAGAGGTATTTTCTGCATGTTTACCCATCAAGGAATGGACTTCATTTCACTTCTATCAACCTTGAAACCCAACTCCTATTTTCTTAAAAATAAAGGTTTACCTTGTATATGCAAAAACTTCATAAGTTTTCATGATCTTTGCTGCTATTGTTTTTGGTCAATGGACTGTTAATTTTTTTCATTTGTGATTTATGGTTTTTAAAAACTTCAGAAGTTTTCATGATCATTGCAGTTGTTGTTCTTAATTGATGGTGTGATTTTTTTTGGGCTATCGACAGTTGATTTGTGGCTATCGATAGTGGTGGTAGTGTGTAAAAAACTCCATAAGTCTTTGTGGAGTTTGTATCTCCGATGTTTGTAACGTTTTGGTAAAGAAACGTTTATATTTATTGGTGATCTTTTTGTTGCTATATATGGAGTGTTCCGGTGATAATATCAAAACACTGCAACGGTGTTCTTGGTGGACAATTTCCCATTCTTTCGTTGATGAAGCAACAAATTTAGGGGTGTTCCTTTTTATCTCAAATGTTGTCTTTGTTTGTTCATAATTATTTCTATCACTTAAGTTATTTTATTTTCATTCTTTATTATCAAAACTGTTGAGAAAAATCTTTTGTTGATGTTTGTATGAGGTGTTTGTGCTATAAGGTGTGATTTACTTTAACAGGTTGTGAGGACAAGGGATAGTGTCAAAGGTTCAAAGAGTCAACTCAGTAAAGCCTTGTATAAAACTATTGTCATTAATGAAAGTATTATGCTAGGTGAGGGCCCCCCAGACATAAGCAAGGTGTACAAAACTACATTAACAAATTTATGATGTTGATTTGTAATTTTGCATTTAACCTTTCTATTTTCGCTTGTGTTAGAAACAACTGGCCGAGCTAGAATTTTTGCAAAACTATATCCTTTCAGATTTTCAATAATACCATCTAAAAAGTCATTTCCAAGCTCATTAAGGATAAATTTAGAACTATTCTTAATCATTTGGCTAATCTTTTAAAAAGAGCTTTTATAAAAGGTAGATTAATAGGAGATAATATCTTGTTAGTTCAAGAACTCTTTAAGAACCATAATACGAAACATGCAGTAAAAATTGTGCTATTAAAATGGAATTACAAGAAGAATTTGATTCCTTTAATTGGAGACTTTTACTAAACACTGTGCAATTTTTTGGTTTCCCCTCTATTTTTGTAGATTGGATAGATTAATGTTTCACCACTATCTCCTTTGGCATCTTAGTTAATGGAGAGACTATTAAACTCATCAAAGGAGATAGAGATTTTAAGCAAGGGGACCCTCTTTCCCTTTGCTTATTTACCTTGAGTATGAAAGTCTTAATCAGGATTATTTAAATTTTGATTATTAAAAAAATGAACTTCAAATTTCATTCCAAATGCAGTAACATGTGTATAACAATTCTATCTTTTATAAATAATCTAATTCTTTTCTTTAAAGCTAATCCTAACTCATTAAGTTCACTTATGATAGCTCTAAATAACTCAACAATGTAAAGAGCCATCTTTTCATTTCCTCTAGAGGTATTGCAACTACCAATTAGTTACAATGCATTATAGGTTTGAGAGTTTCAAACCCTCTTTTATATGTCTTGGCATTCCAAATATATTAAGAGACCAATAATAAATTCAAACCTGTAATTGATATAATCAACTTAAGAATCACAAGTTGGTGTAATAAAAGTCTTTGCATAGCAGGGAGAGTGCAATTAGTGAATTATGTGATAAATATCATCCATATGTTCTGATCCTAATATTGGCTTCTAAAGAGCATTAACAAGAAAATTAAATAATGTTCTGATCCTAATATTGGCTCCTAAAGAGCATTAACAAAAAAATTAAATAACTCCTTAGGAGATTTATTTGTTCTAGTAATACCATAAGTAATTTGTTGGTATAAGTTAAATGGAATGATCTATATTTATGTAAGGATTGAGGACCTGAGATCTTGACTATAAAAATCAGTAACCAGGTGCAAATTATTAAAAGAATTTGTGATAAAACTCTCCTTAGATAAACTGGATATATGCATCCTATAAAAAATAGAACTTCTAGTGTTTAAATCTAAATAATAATGCATCATGGACAATGTTCCATATTTTTAAGCTCAAAGAGACGAACAAGTTGGAGATCTCTCATAAGTTAAGTGATAGAACTTCTACATCTTTGTGGTATGATAATTGGTCATTGACAGACCGTTTAAGTATAGTTAAGGATTTTTCCCCTCTTTTACGTGTGATAGCTAATAATGCTACAGTTAAACAACCTTTATCTATAAATATATTTTTCTTCTCCAACATTTTGCTCCCTCTAGACCTAAAATATTAGTTAATTATCGGTTAGCAAGACATTATCAAATCAAATACAATCATTTAGGAACCTTCACTAATGAGTCTTGTAAGAATTTTGAAAATTTGTACAGCTAAAATATTGTTGTATAGATTGGTTTGGTTTTATCAAGTATGCCCTAGGGCTTCCTTTATATTATGGATAGCTATTAAAGGGAGTTTATGCACTTTAGAGAAGATTAAGAGATTTATGAACTTAGATGAAACTTATGTGCTTTGTAACTTGAAACTAAAAATCTCTGAACATCTCTTTCCTAACTGCATTTTCTCTTCAAACATTTGGAGTACAATTATATAGTTATGCAATAGGATTGCTCCCACAATCAGTTGACCAAACTTCATTGACTGGTGTTATTGAAACTGGAGGAGCAAAAAGGTGAGATTGGTTGATCTTCTAGCTATTATTTAGTAGCAGTATTTATGGGCTATAGATAGAAAGGAATAAAAGAATCCTTCAAAAGAAACTTTCATAGGAACAAAGCTTCCTTAGTTCAATCTTTCAATTTATTGGAAAATAGATAATAACTCATTAATTAAATCTAGTTTATAGTCAGGCACTAGAAACAAATTGGAAACTATCGCTTAAAAGTTATTTTACCCTAGAGATAACATATATGTTTCATAAAAGTTCAAGGCATTTGTTGGCTCACTAATATGTAGATTAAGATTAATTTATGATTCGTGTCGTTAGGCATATACAAATTAAATCCTTATTTTACTTTCAATTTATTAAACAGATTAGCATATGGAAAATAAGGGGTCGATCCCACGAAAAAGGTTAATTTACTAATTTACTTTATTTATTATATTACTTTTAATTAAAAATGTTCCAACGAATTAATTTATTTTTAAAAGGGATAATTACATCCTAATAATTTCTCTCATACGAAAGGAATACCATAATAAACTATAAATATCATTAATGCTTATGCAATGTCCTCTCTAACCACATTAGTAAGATACAACATCAAAACTTAACAAAATGAACATAGGGTGCATTTTAAAAAAAGCCATTCAATCAATAGTCAAAAAGATGATAAATTATTTTATAATTAAATAAAAATCAACGTAGAGCTCAAAACAACTAGCATTAATCATAAAACATGAAATATGAATTTTTCGTACTTTAAAATTAAAAAATTACCAACTAATTTAAGTAAAACTTAAATTATTAATTCACCATTTAAATGCTAGCAAATTTCGTTATGTCATACATGTAATCTTAAAACTTAGAATAAAGAAAAAACATGAAAACTAAAATTACATGTTCTAAATTACGTCCAAACTAAATCCAATTTGGTTAGATAGTTTACAACTTAAGTAATTTATAGGACAAGTCAAATCATAGGTAAAATAAGAAGTATGTATTTAAATATTTTCTTTCCTAAACTTGAAACACATTTAAAAAATCTAGAATGTTCTTTTCAAATTGGACAACATTTAAAAAAGTCATCATTCTTTATCTAAATTTTTCATTTTGCTGTGAATCAATTATTTTGTTCCATTTTAAACTTCAATGCAAGTAATTTGCGACGAGTTCAAAACTTAGGAATTACTCTAAAATAAAGGAACTTATATAAAAAAAGAGGGTTACAAATTTTGAATTGAATATATTCAAAATAAATAAACAATTATTAAATTTATTCTAACTTAATCTAATATGTACAAGTGGACAAATAGTGTTTTGATTTTAGTTTACATGCAATTTGATATACTTGGATTATCCGTGTCATTTAACAGGTTAAGCATAGAAAACTAACCACCTAGCTCCTGCTTGTCTCCCTTCAATTTCTAGAATCAAACTAGCTCAATCCCAACTCAAAGAATATTATAAACTAAGAGATGCATCCAACCACCGATAATTTATTCAAAGAACAAATAAACTCCAACTCATACAACGGGTTATGAATTAATGATTTAAGTATCACATTCACATAATCAAGTTCTTCTCCAATCATATAAAAAACATGAATTAGAAACCAAAGAAGTCATGTATTGTCTAAATATTAAATTAACTCATTAATAAGTTAATTAATTCAAAAAATTAATAATCCAAATATTCAAAGTGCAACTCTGAACTAAATTTACAATTAGAATCAACTAAGCATAATAAATCATAAACAAAGAGAGGAGAAGTTTTAGAAAAATCGTTCAATTTTTTCTGCCTTCACAGACCTCGAACCAGCCCTAAAGGTCTAGAATTTGTTCCTCCTGCAGTCACGAAGCAACTCAATCTTAATGGTTTGTGGCTTTCTAAACACTCCCATACCTCCTCGTGCTAGGTCCTTGCTTCAATCACCTTTGATAAATGAAAATTCCTTATATTGACTGCTTATTACTTTCTCCTCCTAAGCTGTTGCCTCTTTATAGGCTCACAAAAAACACCCCAGCTACACACGTTGTTGAAATCTCCCTGATTTTCTCTCATTCGTTCCATTTTGAAGAGATTTGATGCATATATCATCAGGTTTCTATTGATTTGCATATGGCATTTTGTTCCTTCTGTCATATTTTGGAATGTCTCCCACTACTGTGTCATTTTATTGGGTGTTTTTATGTTACGTTCTATTTCTTTTTCTATCTATTTCTATTGCGTTTTTTAGAATTGGAGTGCTTACTATATTGTGTGTTTTTTTTTCTTTTCTTCTGGTTGCTACATTTTTGCTACTATTTTGGCATTTTATCTAACTTATTTCTACTAGTTAAGTGGGCCGGTTTTTGGTAGTTTTTGAGTTGTTTCTTTATTTTAATTCCATCAAACATATAAGAAAATATTCAAAACAAATTACATATATATTTAAAAGTAAAATATAAAGTTAAATAACTTGAATAATTAATAAGAAAATGCAATAATTTAATCTAAATATGTTATGTAAATAATTTTAAATAATATAAATTAAGGATGTAAAATAAACTATAATTTTGACTTATCAATTTAATCTCTAGTTCACTGATAGCTAATGATGTTTCTTAAGATGTGTAGAAAGACGGTTGCTTTAAATGTTCTCTTTCTGTCAAATCACCATTATCTTCCTCATCTCCATCTTCCATTTCTCTATAAGATAATCTTAACATAAAGACAATTTTCTATTCAATCTCCTTGCATACTTTTCAAACTTTTGTACAACAAGGTCGCTAATTTATGATTTTTCCTTTTCCTCTCTTTCTATGGCATCAAACATGACTTCATCAATGTATTATTAATTGTAGGAAAAAGAAGAAGTTTTAAGTTGTTGATGTCCATTTTTCCATCAATAGATAATCTTAATAGCAATAACAACAAACTATCCTAAATGAGGGCCATTTTGCCACTAATAGACAATCCTGACACTTTAATCATATCAGCTTACTTAAGATCCATTTCACTCAAATTTACGATTGATTTATGTGTAGTTTACTTTAGTATATGTAATTACATCTGTTAACATATATTGGTATCTTAGGGTTAGCAAACCCCTTTACAGGTGTCCTGAGCTTAATCTGAAGCCTAATCAAGCCTGACTCACACTGCTCGGGCTAGAGTTTGAATGGATTTTAAATAGGCTAAAGCTCACCTGAACTTGAATTACCTAACTCTTAACTTGACTAAATTTGAATTAACTAGACCCTTCTTTGATCCATCCTTATCATTGTCAACATTAATCCTCTCCATCACTAAAGATCTAAACTTTCCATCTTAAATACCAATAATTTTTTTAATAAAATCAACCAATCTATTTATAGGTGCTATTTTTTAGCACTAAGGAGCCTGGTGGCAAGCGAACTAACAATGACTTATAGAATAAATAAGGGAGAAAGTAAATTAGAGGAGGAAGAAAGTGAACTAAAAGAAAGAGAACAAAGATGGAGGAATAAAACATGGAATAGGTAATGAAGATATAAACAAAGAGGGAGAAAATAAATTAGAAGAAAAGATAGAATAGTGGAGGAAGCAACAAAGGAGTAGAAGTAAATAAAAAACCATATTTTTATATACAATCAAGTTTCAAGTCAAGTTGGGCTTAGACATTCTAGGTCCTTTTTTTCCATCTGTATATGTATTATATTATCTAGTGGTATAGTTTATGTTGGTTGTGATAAAATATAAGGATTATGTTGTGGATTATTGATTAACAATCAACATAAGAATTATGTTATGGCATTTTTCACATTTTTTATTTCCTACAAGTTAAGTTTCCACATATATGAGTTTGTTAACAAGGAAGAATGAGTTTTGAAAATTCTATAATGTTGTCATTGACATCTATTAATGTAATTTTACCAATAAAATATTATAAGCAACAAATTAAAAAACCTTGTGTCTAATGTTTAAATACCACATCTTCAAATTTCAAAAATCACAAAGCTTCTGTAAAAAGAATACCACCGCTGTACAAAGAAATTCATTTAAAGAAAATGTAGAAAAGTATCATGACTTAACTCCTTATATATTAGTGACAAACTTTAATATGTGAATATCTTAACTTTAAAATATGAATATCAAGACTGAATGCATATAATACCAACCATATGTACCAAAAAATATTATCAATTATTAACAATAAGTACCATATATACTTTAAATAAGCATACCATAAATGAGTATCAAGAATACCCTACATTAATACAAACTATACCGGTACTCTATATAGCTAATACTATGCCTGTGTATGAAAAAATACCATCATTTATTGCAGATAAGTAAAAAAAATACTTTAAAAGCATAATATAATGATTGAGTGGAAAAAAACATGCCTCAAGACAAACTATACTTGGAGTTAGTATATTTAATACCACCCCCATATACAAAAATTATCATGACATGTTAGAAATAAGTAGCATCTTTTGAAATAAAAATAGAATACAACATTTAAGTATAAAGAATATCAAGCATTAATACACATTATATTATGACTATACATATTCCACATCATATGTATTCACAAAAAATACAATCATTTATTATAACAAGTAACACCTCAATTTTAAAATTGGAATGAAATGACTAAGTGCAAAGAGTATCATGCCTCAATATAAATTACATCATCACTTGGTACATTCAATACTACTATTACGTATAAAACTCACTATGACACATTTAAATAAAACCTTCAGAAAAAAATGAAAATATCATGACTGAGTACAAATAATACACATTATAAATCCACACTATAT
>JAOQMP010000008.1:13590940-13605623 GCA_027563575.1 Erythroxylum pedicellare
GAAAAAATAAATTATATTAAATAAACTAAACACCTAAATCATGAAAAATTCAAATTGAAATTGAAATTAAACTATAAAACAACATTCGATTACTAAAAAAACAACAAATTAATCTTAATTTAACAAAAATCATCATAATTCAACATATAATGAGCATAATCGCATACCCTAAGTTAACTTTCATCAAATTCTCATGCAATTCATCAAATTAATCTAATAATTCAGATGGGAAAGGACAAAATTCAACTTCTAATTAAGAATCAAGCACAAAATCAAGTTAAATCATCTTAATATGTAACCACAACATCACCCTAACATTTTAAGGATAAAAATCCCTAAAATTTGTCAAAATACCTAAAATTCCAAGTAGAAATCAAGTAAAATGTGAGGAATAACTTACTTGGGTATTGAAAATCAAGCAGAAACACTGGCCTAGGGTGGAGAAAGGAGAGGCACAACAGTGGGTGGCCGAAAAAAGAGAGAAAATGAAGGAAGATAGGGTTTTTTAAAAGTTGATGCAAACTTACATGGTCACAAATATGTGACATTTGAAGGGACATAAGTGTGTGATCTTCACAGACTTACACTATATAGTTACATGGTCATATAACTAACTGTGTAATAATACACAGATCTATCCCTGGACCTTATAGGTCTCTATGAATGTGTGTACAAGTTGAAATGAAATTTGCATATACATGAGCACATACACAGGTGTGAATATGAATGTGTATACCTGAAGGTTGTATCAAGTTAATAAGGGGAAGTAGATAACATAAGGAGATTAGGGCCAAAAGATGTTTAGAATCACAGAAGTTTCAACTTGTACACACATTCATAGAGACTTATAAGATCCAGGGAAACGTCTGTGTATTATTACATAATTACTTATATGACTATGTAACCATATAGTGTAAGTCTGTGAAGATCACACACCTATGTCCCTTCAAATGTGATATATTTGCGAAAAATATTTTATTACATTCATAGATGATTACTCACATTATGGGTACCTTTATCTTAATTATTAGAATCCATAAACACTAAACATGTTCAAAGTTTTAAAAGCTAAAATTGAGAATTAACTTGGCAAAGGAATAAAAGTGTTAGATCTAATTATGTGGGCAAATATTATGGTAGATATGATGGTTCAAGTGCACAACATCCAGGTCTATTTGCCAAATTACCAGATTCACTCTTGGCACTAAAGACTATAACTTAGATTCTCAATAGAGTTCCAACTAAGGCAATGAATAAAGCCCCTTATCAATTATGGATAACCAAAAGGCCTAGTGTAAGACATTTTCATATTTGAGGTTATCCAACTGAGACAAGGCCTTATAGGCCAAAAAGAAAAAATTAGTCTCAAGAACTATTAGTAGTTATTTCGTTAGATACTTTAAAAGGTTACAAATGTTATTATCTGACAAGTAGATCTATTTTTTAGATAAAAAATGTCAAATTCTTTATGAATGTTGAGTTTGAAGGAGGGTTAAGGTTAGAGACTTTATTTTTGAAGAGGAATTCAATTATCTTCTTACAATTGTTATTGGTTATAATCAAGTATCATTCCTAACATTGTCCAACAAGCAACTTCAGATTAACAAAATAATGTTGAAAATCTCCCTAATCAAGATCAATTGATTATTTCTGAAGGACAAACTCAACAAACTCAAGAAAAAATATCATTAAGAAGGTCCATTAAAGAGATGAGAAGTGCAATTCTAGATGATTATTTTGTGTTTCTCCAAGAACATGATATGGACATTAGCATAGTGAAAGATAATCTAATCAACTTTCACGAAGTGATTAAGAGTTCTAATTCTCAAAAGTGGATTTATGTCATAAATGAAGAAATTAAGTCCATAGGAGACAATGATGTTTAAGATCTTATCCCAATTTTTAAAGGTGTAAAACCTAACGGTTGCAAATAGATATTTAAGATCAAAAGGGATTCAAATGGCAATATGTTCAGATATGATGCTCATTTTGTCGCAAAGAACTTTACTCAAAATAAAGGATGACTATAAAAAACCTTCCTCACCAACTTCTTTGAAAGATTCTTTTAGGATTATAATGGAACTTATGACACATTTTGATCTCAAGTTACATCAAATAAATATGAAGACAACGTTCCTCAATGGTGAAATTGATGGAAATTTTATATAGAGCACCCTGAAAAATTTATTTCTAAAGATTCAAGGCAGATGATTTGCCAATTAAAGAAATACATTTATGGACTTAAGCAAGCTTCTCATCAATGGTATTACAAGTTTCATCAAGTTGTCATCTTTTTTGGTTTTAAGATAAATTTATTTTATGGTTTTATATATCATAAGTTCTATGGAAGTAAGTATATTTTAATGGTTTTATATGTTAATGACATAATAGAATTACTACATGAAACCAAAAAATTTCCATCAAAGAATCTTGGGATGAAATATCTTAGTGAAGCCATTTCTATATTAAGGATTTAGATACACTGAGATCGTTCTCAAGGTATTATTGGGTTATCACAGAAGAGTTATATTAAAAAGGTACTCAAGAGATTTGATGCAACATCCCATTTCCATACTAAGGGTTAGAACCTTAGATTTCTATAATTGAGGAATACCAATGAGAGATTAGAAAAATGCATTTCATATTTATGCGTAATATAGCATACATACACATGAATTTGATTATTGTACACATGACAATGATTTGTTCATGCACTCATTTGACATTTTTCGGGTATAGATGATTGTTTTAATGTGATTATGATATGGATAGTGAATATTTTACCTTAAAATTTGATATGGTGAATTAAATTATTGATTTAGAATTTTTGGTGAAATTTGAAATTTTTATGAAATTATAGATATTTTAGACTAGGAAAAATGCCAAGTGGCAGAACAATTGATAAATGGCAGTAGAAATTATTTATAAGTGACATTAAGATTTAATTGGGAAACAATTGAATTAGAAATTAGAGACAAATGGACTAAGCAATTAAATGTTATTTAGCATAAATCATTTAAGCTTGTCACGACACCTACCAAGTTTTTAGAACCCACATTATTGTCCATTTGGAAGATGTCTTTGTTGCCTTTCATTTCTACTAAAACCCCTCTCATCTTCTTCATTTTTCTCTCCATCTACGAAGCTCTTACCACCCTCCATCAAGTTGATTTTTGACCTTAATCTTATACTAGCCACTCAAATATCTTGCTATCTCCTTCTTGTTGTTAAAAGACCCAACCTATTCCACCTTTGAATGTTAATGATCGAAAAGATACTGGAGAAGCTAGGGTTAAAAGTGTTATTTAAAGATCTTGGAGTAAACAAGTAAGTATAAAACATTACTCTTCTTTATTTGTTGAATGAAACATGTTTTGATGATAGTTAAGAGTTAAATGATCATAAAATGAGGATGTGTACATGTTGTAACATGAATGAGAAATGTGAGTAGATTCATGTCTTGCTTTTATATATGATGGTCAATATTTCATACGTTATTGTTGAGATGATTTGAGTAAGAATGACCATTAAAGATGGAGTAGGAAAAACTGAAAAAAAATTGAGAGTTAGGAATGAAATGAGGGTGAAAAATGAAGTAGAACATGTGCAGAAAAATTAATGATGCAAGTGTATAAGAATATGTTCTATTTTGGTGTTTATGATCAAGCATGGATTTTGATTTATGTGTGAATGATTTAAGCTGAAATGGAAGTAGGAATGAAGAGAGGAAACATTAGGTAGTGCACAATCGTCATTGACAAAAAGGGAACATCAAGGAAGTTGCACGATCGTGACAGAAAGGAAACATCAAGTAGTGCACGATTGTGCATAAGCATGATCGTGACAATGAAGGTGTAATACTTTTTGACAATTTTAAACACCCTTCACTCTTTTGACCATAACTTCTTCTCCGGACCTCCGATTGACTTGAAATTTGAACCACAAGCTCCTCATACATTTTCCTTCCTTTCCAAAAAAAAAAATCATTGTCATCTAAATTCACTAGTAAAGGATTGGTAAATGGTTGATTGATGAGTTTCAGATGAAAATGATGAAGTGTGCTAGAATATGTTAAATGGAGTGTTTTCACTAAACAAGCATCTGTAATGTGGCCATACCTTAATCTATAGATATCCAAATGGGATTAATTTAAGTTTATATTAAACTAGAGACATATGGGTTTCATGAAGGAATTGAATTTGAATTCCGTCTTTAAGGGTTTCCAAATTTGGCTTAAAGTTGAGTACAGCGTGTTGTCGTGGTTTGGGAATATTCTATAGTATTTTAGGTATAACTTGTAGAAATATGAACCAAAAATGCATGAAATCTGTTTCATTAGATCCTTAAGACATATGGAAACATTTTTTTAGAAGAATGTATTGCCTAAATACTTCATTTTCCTTATCAAAATGGCCATGCAAGATTGATCCAAAAATCTATTTTGAGAAAAGTTGGAATGATGCTTAGATTAAGTGACTAAATGTATGATATGTATAAAGTGATAATTGAGGTTATAACTTAGTGGATGAATTGTTGATATCAAAGTACCAAAAGCAAGAGTATAATAGGAATGAAAATGTTCATATGATAGTAGTTGTGATTCAAAAGAGTTGAGTAATATGTGTTAAGTAAACGTGAATGAGAATTGGATATTATGAGCTCACATAATGCTAGAAAAGAAATGACGAGTAAATGAATTATTATATTAGAATAACCAAGTGTCCTAGAGTTGTAAACCTAAGAATAAGCTAGACACATACAAATGATAAGGTTTGAGTGATCAAGAGACGTGATTGAGGAAACATACCTAGAACAGTCAAATTGAGCATGCATTATACACTAAACCTATACATATGTGTACAATTGAAAGTTTATTTCATTGTTCAATTAATAATGTGTGTGCAATGTGTGTATTGCATGAAGTTGATACACAGGGTTGAAAGTCAGCATTTAGACATTCTAGATTATGGAAGCAAATGTTAATTTAGAGTGTACTGTGAATCGACCTAGATGGCCTCACTTTCACTGTTTGTTCTATTTTAAATTTCTGTATTAAATTACTACTGATATTATTGATGTGAATGTGTTGATTTTGGACAATAAATTTCCAAGGCATTTGATACATGTATAAATCATTGGAACTGCTCCTTGAATGTGAATTTGAATGAATAAGTGATACTCAACATTATTGTTAAACGTCGGACAAAGGTCCGATGATAAATGTGAATGTGAATGTCAAACTGAAATCGAGTGACTGATAGAATACATATGAATGTGATGCATTTCATTACATGAATGCATGACAACATAAAGGTTGATGTGACCAGAGTAGCCACCAAAAAAGAGTTTAAATCTTAGAATGTGGTAAGATCCTCTGGCTCAGTTGTTAATGTACTCAGTATTCGCTAAGGGATATAGGACAATATATGAAACAAGACCAATATCCACAAGGGATATATGCCAGTAAAAAGGCACTCGATCACATCAAAGTAATAAATAAAATTTAGTCTCATGAGCATTACATATACAATTGATATGTATGTTTAAATGACTAAATTGTGTTGTTTGAACTATTTCGAATGTGACATATGAAATAAATGAATAAAGTGTATTTGATGCCACATGATGAATTAATGAAGGGATGTGCTATATATATTGATATTTATCTATGAATTGAATATAAACTATGAACTATTTGTGTTATGTGATATGAGTGAGCCATCGAGGATGGTCCACTCACTGAGTTCGCAAAACTCACCCAAAATTTATAACATTGTCTTTCAGGTTCAGAGTATACCTAGTTAGATTAATTGGAGTCTAACCATAATTATCATGATAAGAGATAAAGGTCGAGATCAGTTCACGTCTGCATATGTATTTGATTATTTTGTATTAAAATATGTATTCCACAATTATTGCACCACATGTATCTAAATAATTCTATTTGGTAACGACTTTCCAAATTGGGAAATGTTTGTAATGAGATTGACCAAGGAGTGTAATAATAAACGTGATTGAAGATGTTTATGAATAAAATGGGCCGAAACTGATTATTGGTTTTTCAAATCTGCGTGTGATGCATGAAAATTTTTTAATGGTTTTGATTAACTGACTGTTCTAGCAAGACACACTCGTAAATTATATTCTCGAATACCATCGATATGTTCGGGGATATGCACTATAAGAATGGGGTGCTACTAAGTTGGTATTAGAGCCTAAGCTTAATATCTTATATGGGCATTTTTCGAAATATATATCAAATTTATACATTTTAGACATGTCTTAGTATGCAATGGCAACTGATCCCCAGTTTAAGCCGCATTTACATGAGTCACACACATGAGCATTTGTTAAGATTCTGAACTGATAGAAATAGTGAGAAGAATTATGATCTGTCAGAATGTGAGAAAATGAAAGCTTGTGGATATCTAGAAATTAGAAATAGTTTATTGTTCGATATATCAGTAGAGATTCAGTACATTTGTATTTATGGATGTATCATCGAATATGACATTAATATTGTACTGTAATGGTATATCCTTGAATGTGAAATAGATGTGAATACATTGTCATGGAATGAGTGAGGAAAGTAGAGATATAAATATGAATTACAAGATTTAAAGTGTACAAGATAAGTTGAAAGAAAATAAAAATTTTTATGACCTTGAGAGGTTGAACTTAGACTTAAAATGATTGTTTAATAAATGTGATTAGAGTTATGATTTAGCATAAGATTATATCCGTGAAATTGAGGTCAAAACTTCATGGAGGTTGTGCTTCAAAAATTTTGAATTGATTAAGAATGTACATTTGTAAGATGAATAAATGATAATTGGAAGATGAGAGAAATGATAGCGATATGTGTAGGATTTCTCAAGGTTAAGTTGTTTTGTTATTGTGAGTACATATCTGATAATGAGATCACCATGACAAGTGAGAATATTGAGTACATATGTATTGTATGTGTGGAGATGAAATAGGAAGTGATCCACGACTTATTGAATACTCTTTAGTCATAGTTCCCATAGTTAAAATTCTAAGATGACTCAGAGTAGTGCATGAAAGAGTTTAAAATGATCACTTGGGGATAGATTGAGAGTGTAAATAATGTTACTATATGTGATGAGTTTGAGGAAATAGAAGCAGAGCACGATCGTGGATGAGATTAATTGGTCTTGTCAGATCATGGCAGAGTCCTCACGATTATGAACAAGCACAAAGGGAGAAATGTCATCTAGGATCAATTGAGATCAAAGTATCATTATTGTAAGATATAAATTGGTGAATTGTCGAAAATAAATCTCTGGATAGAATGGGATGACCTTGATGATACACACCTAAGCATATGCGACAATAATCATGTCTACTACTTCATCGAGTTTTTGTAAATAGAACATTATGACCTTGTACAAAATGATAGAAACTGATCTTCTTAAGGTACCAAGAATGACTGATAAGCAATGATGAAAACGGTTGATTGATAAGGATTACATAAACACTATAGATGATAGTAGCAAGAAATCTTCTTTTGAAGAAGAATTTCACCAAATTAGATTAAGTGGACCAGATGGTTTACTTTTAAGAATGAACGATGATAAAACAAATCAGAAGTGAATATTAGAGTCCCTTTTCTAACTGAAACTCGGGCATCATGTAGAATATGCTAATGAGAGTATATGCAATTTCTTTGATGTAAAGTATCTAACTATATGATTGGATTCTTGAATTTAAGGTGACACTATTGCTAATATGAGGAGAACTTAGGTCCACACTATATTCTATGCAAATATGTTCAGGAGATACAAATTAGATTTGATGAATATATTACCAACTTAGGAAGTTGAGATTGTAAATAAATTAAAATGTGTGGAGAAACTAGTATGAATTTGAAATTGAAATCGAGTAACTGATAGAATATATGTGAATGTAATGCATTTCATTACATGAATGCATGATAACATAAAGGCTTATATGACCATAGTAGCCACCGAAAAATAATTTAAAGCTTACAATGTGGTAAGAGCCTCTAGCTTAGATGTTAATGTACTCGGTATCCACTAAGGGATATAGGACAATATATGAAACAAGCCTGGTATCCACAAGGGATATGGGCCAGTAAAAAGGCACTCGATCACAACAAAGTAATAAATGAAAGTGAGTCTTATGAGCATTGCATATGCAATTGATATGTATGTTTAAATGACTAAATTATATTGTTTGAATTGTTCCGAATGTGATAGATGAAATAAGTGAATAAAGTGTATTTGATGCCATATGATGAATTAATGAAATGATGTGCTATATGTGTTGATATTTATCTATGAATTGAATATGAATTGTGAACTATTTGTGTTATATGATATGAGTGAACCATCGAGGATGGTCCACTCACTGAGTTCATAAAACTCTCCCAAAATTTGTAACGTTGTCTTTCAGATTCAGAGTATACCCAGTTAGACTAATTGGAGTTTAACCATAATTATCGTGATAAGAGATAAAGGTCAGGATCAGTTCGCGTTCATCTATGTATTTTATTATTTTGTATCAAAATCTGTATTCTACAATTATTGTTCCACCTGTGTCTGAATAATTATGTTTTGTAATGACTTTTCAAATTGGGAAATATTTGTAAATGAGATTGATCAAGGAGTGTAATAATAAATGTGATTGAAGATGTTTACGAATAAAATGGGCCGAAATTGATTATTGGTTTTCTGAAATATGAGTGTGATGTGTGAAAAGTTTTTAATGGTTATGTTTGACTGACTATTCTATCATGTCACCCTCATAGAGTATATTCTCGAATATCATCGGTATGTTCGGGAATATACACTATGAGAGTAGGGTGCTACATTTGACATGTATGATAGTAAATTATGTCATACCCCTGTTGCTAAAAGAGACGAATTTAGTCTCAATTAGTGCCCTAAGAATGACGTAGAAACTAAAATAATGTATAAAAAATTCCTTATGTTTCGGCAGATAAGACGAATTTAGTCTCAATTATTGGAATGTTGGGCAGATATTTGAGGAATCTAATAATGAATCATTAGGATGCAACCAAAAGAGTTATATGGCATCTTAGGAGAATAAAGACTACATGCTCACATATAGGAGATCTTAGATATCATTAGGTATTTTGACTTTAAATTCGTGATATACCAAGATAGTCGTATGTCCACTTCAGGCTATATCTACTTGCTTAATAGAGGAGATATTCCTAGAAGAGTGCTAAATAAACACCTATGGCCTCTTTTACCATGGAAACTAAGTTTATAGCATGTTATAAGGCATGCAATCATAGGATATGGCGACGAAAGTTTGTCACTAGGCTGCAAATTATAAATGGCATTAAAAGATCATTTAAATTATTTTGTGACGGTTAGCAGTGTTGTATTCTAATAATAACAAAAGCTCAAGAAAGTCAAAGCACATCAACATTAAGTTCTTGGTTGTTGAAGAAATAATTAGGAGTGATCAGATGTTTGTAGAACATACTAAGAAAAAATCCATGATTATAGATTCGCTAACTAAAGGTTAACCTCCTAAGGTCTTTTATAAGCACACTAGTCATATAGGTATTATGTCATTTGATGGATATGTTAGTTTAGTGAGTTTGTTTTGCATGGATACTTATGGTTATTGACATGTGTCATAAATTTTTATGATTTAATGCTGTAGTATAAATGAGTTTGTGTGTATACACTATAATTCGTCTAAATTGATCTCCCTAAGGAATAAGATAGGATTAGTTAAAAAATGACATGATATGATCATACGACATGAAATTTTCGTGCTGCATATTCATACTTGATCCATATCATTAATTATATTGATGTATATGAACACTAATGAGTCTAATAATAATAATTGTGACATTGATTCTTTGATCCTATATTAATATGATTGATGGATCAAATTTTTTAAAGATAATTTAATAATAATAGCAATTTTAAGCTCATAAGGTCTATTATAACATATATATGTAATCCAAGTGGGAGGTTGTTGGAATTTCTTTTAAAGGACTTACATATATATATGTCATAGGCTATTATAAGGTTTGACCTAAAGTGAAAAGTGATCTATTAAGGTTTCAGGTTAATAAGCCTAAAATAGCTAAGTATGGGTATTATATGAATAGAAACTCTAATATAATATTATGAAATTATGGTAGGCAAGTTAGGAATAAGCACTATACATATAAATAAGTGGTTCTAGTCTCCAAGAGAACTAATAAAGGTTTCTTTTCCGTTACCTCGTTGTTAGAAAAGACGGATAACTTATACATATCTCATAGAAGGCAAAAATTTTAAAAACTCAATAAGTGTATTATAATAGATTCATATATGTTTCTGCAATTAAGTATCCTTAATAACTCGACATGATTATCATAGATTTTATATTAAAATTAACATATGGTTCTTGAAATGAATTCCTAACCTATATTTAAAGGCTTAAGCTAATAGTTGGGTAGGTTTTGAAGTGAAGTCCTTAAATTGTTAAATACAATAAGTTAGGAAGATTAAGTAATAGTTGAGTGACTGTATTTTCATATCGATTTCATATCATTTTTCTTGATTAAAAAAGAATCAGTTAAACGAAAATAAATTAATTAAGACAATGTCATACTATTTAAATATATATTTATAAATCAGAATCATATTCTATCATTATAACATCTCGTTACCCATGTTAAGACTAGAATAGGAAATACGGGAGATTACTGAGAGATTAGAAATGCATTTTATGTTCATGCATAATATACCATACTCATACACGTGAATATAGATATTTTTGCACATGAAAATGATTGTACATTCATTCATTGACATTCTAGGAATAATTGACTTATATATGTGAAGTGTGATTTTTATTGAGAATCATGGTTTATATGTATTAAAAAATTTAATTGGAAGGTGTGTTCAGTGATTTTGAATTTTTGGTGAATTTAGGAGTAATTTCCAAAATTGTTGATTATTATTGTATAAGAAAAAATGCCACTTGGCAAGTAAGTTGATGAATGGAAATAGAAATAGGAGTTAAATGATATTAGAGAATTGTTAAAACTGACTTTGAAAACTTAGACATGACTTTAGAATTTGTGAGTTATTGATATTGAAAATTTTAGAGATGATTGGAATAAAAAGATAAGAGTGAAGGGACTAGTTCAATAAGAACTATTTTGATGGGAAACTAGCTAAGGTCTTAGAAATTAGACAAGTGTCCAAGTCTTAAAGTTAAGTTTTTCTTAACTTTGAAAGACCAAGTCACGTTTTTCTTAACTTTGAAAGACCAAGTACTGTACTCTTGTCTTCATCTTCCTTGTAACTTTCTTCTACAAGTGTCTTCATTTACACAGAGTTTTTCATCAAACCTTCACCAAAGTTAAATCATGTTTTCATCTATCTCCCAACTTTGGTTTTCTTTCATTTGCCTCAAGAAAAACCGAAACTTGCAAACCTCTACAATGGTGTATGTGAGTCGCGTGAAGATTAGGGCTTCTTGAGTTTTTGAAAATTTTGGAGTTTTATCAAGTAAGTATCTTGTTAATCCTTTAGAGTTGTTAGTTTATAAAATAAAATTGGTGATTTATTGTCATGACATGAATAAGAGGATAATGGAGATTTTTCATGTTCACCATGAATGTAGTATGAAAATATGGATTTGTTGATTTTTCAGTTTTGATGATCATTATGTTATAAATTAGTGTAGAAATGATTTTTAGAGTTGAAAGATCATAGAAAACATGTATATTTAGGTGCAGAAAAATTATGATGAAAACAGAAGTGAAGGCTCTGTTTCTCTTCACTGTATATATATATATATATATATATATATATATACGGGTAATTTTGGAGATCTGTGGATGAACAAACAAATGAATTTTGAGTTGAAGAATAGGTATATGGTGATACCTAGGAATGTGAATGAATGATTTAAAATGAAAGTTTGAGGGAAATTTTAAGAGAACGCAGAAAATGAAAATGTAGGACGAAGACAGTGAAGATAATGCAGAAAAATGAAGAGATGCATGATTGATTTTCTGGTTTGGATGTTTGGGCTTAATTATGGTTTTTAATTTGTTTAAGAATGTGTTGGGCTGAAATAAGAGAGTTGAAAATGAATTGAAAATAAAGGAAAATGTAGATTAGAAAGGCTAGATTTAGAAAAAGAATGAAAAAAGAAGAAGAAAATTGAGGTTTCGAAAAAAGGAAGAAGGAAGAAAAGCGTTTGTAAAGAACTGGGAAAAAGCACAATCGTGTCTAAAGAGTTTGAGAGTCACGATCATGCTCCTGCACGATCATGACATTTGAAATGCATTAGAACTTCTATGGCTTGCACGATCGTGACATTCAAAATGCATTAGAAGCACGATCGTGACTTCTATAGCTGGAGACAGTTCAAACATCCTTCAGTATTTTGGCTATATCTCCTTCTTCCGAACTCCAAATGACATAGGACATAAACCATTGGACTCGAAACACTTGGCTCTAGCTCACCACCAAAAACCTGAGCCATCTAAAATCATTTGGGAGAGATTGAGAGAAAAATTTGGGACTGGTTCGAGTGGGTGTGCACGACAATGCATTAAGGTTGCACAGACCTGAGTTGTTGGCATGCATAGGTGTGCATGAAGGTTGCATGCCCATCACATGGTTATTTTAGAATGCACAGCTGTGCACTAATGATGTACAGCTGTGACTTATTTTGTTAAAGATTAAAAGTGCACAATTGTGCACCCGAGACATTTTTGCTCACTAAACATCCTTCCTTCTTTTACATATAACTTCTTCTCTAGTCATCCAAATGTGATGATTTTTAATTTGGCATAACTAGAGACATAGGGATAGAAATTATCTGATGACATCAAGTTTTAATTTAGTCTCTAAGAATTTCAATTTCTGGATGGAAGTTAAGTACAAGGTACTCATAAGAACAGTCTGAAAATGTTTGGATATAAATTTCAGATTACTAAACTAAATTGAATGATTTTAGTGTCATTAGAAATTTAAAAGATACGAAAACAATTTTATAGAAGAGAGTATTGGTAAATTACTTTATTTTCATTATCTAAATGATCAAGAAAAGTAGACCCCAAAGTCAGTTTTTGGAAAAATCTGAAATGATTCAATGAATTATGAATTGTGATTTTAATGGTCTCAATGAGGTATAAACCTAAGTACAAATTATACTTAGGTGAGTTTTGATAGATGATCGATAATGTCATGAGAATAATGGGAAAATACCTGAGAGCGTCATTGAACATGCATTGTGCATATTTCATATACATATATGTGCATTAATAAATACTTACAATTGTGCCGATTTGTGATATTTGTATATTATTTGATATAAAGGAGCAACTGGAACGTCAACATCTCGACGTTACCGTAACTTCTAGACATTATCTTAGGGACATACCTGTAAGTATCCTAGATGGTTTCTCTTAGTTAACTGTTTACTTTAAATTATGTTTTGAATGATAAGATGAAAGTGATTGATTATGTTAATACTGGACAATGTAGGTCCGACATTTGATATATGAATGTGATAATGAAGTGCTACTTGTATGTGAATGTGATGGAATATATGTTACTCAACAATGATGATGAATGTCGGACCTTGGGTCCAATGAAAAATGTGATTTGAATGTGAATGTGCAAGCATGTGGCCCGCTGAGCATATGATATGTGAAACATTCCGATATATGAATGCATGTAAGATAAAGGAAGTTGTGACCAAAGTCACCAGGATAATAAGCTTAAAGCTTAGAGTGTGATTCGAGTCTCAAGCTCAGTTATGAATTTACTCGATATCCACTAAGGGATATGGGACATAATTTGACGCAGCTCGGTATCCACTAAGGGATATGAGCTAGTAAAAAGGCACTCGGTCATAACGATAATAATAAATGAGGGTGAGTCTCACGTGCATTGCATTTATACTTGATATGTGTATTTTCACATGAATGAAATGACCATTATGATTGTTCTAAAAGTGAAAGGTGAATAATATGATACGTGTATTGATGTGATACATGAATTGAGTGAACCATCGATGATGGTTACCTCATTGAGTTCGTAAAACTAACCAAAATTACAATGCTGACTTTTTAGGGACGAGAGACGACATTAGCTACTGAGAGATGCTACAAGAAGTATAGTCTTGTACTTTCGGGAACAAGAAGAAATGGCTCAAAGGTCGATCAGCTTAGATTGGAAATATTAGATGGACTTTTGTGTATTTCCTCTTTCACGTAGCATGTTTTGTATTAGGATATGATGATGTACATATTAGGATGATATTGGAAACTGTCAATGTAAACATTCGATTTTATGAACTAAAAGGAGGAATTCGGTTTTAAAATATTGTGTTTCCTTATGATTTCATATAAGAAATTAAAAAATGATGATGTCATGTTGAGTGAATGACGTGTGACAAACTCATTTATTCATAAATATTTTCATATTAGTTGGATGAGTTTTTGTCACTAACATTAGTATTTATACCTTTATTTGATAAATATTTGAATTATCATGCCTCACATTTAATTTTGATTATTTGGATCAAAAAAATAATAAATAAATAAAATCGTTGTATTTTGATTTAACTGTGATAAATTAATTTTTGGGACAATTGATGCTACTTTTCTTGTAATTTTTATTGTAGGGTACTTGGAGAA
>JAOQMP010000008.1:13605723-13629531 GCA_027563575.1 Erythroxylum pedicellare
GGAAATCATAAATTATAGTTAAACATGGATTAAACCACTCCCCTTTGACGCCCATTGAACTCTAGCCATCGCTACATCTTTAAAAGGAAGGAAAACGCTTAGCCACACATTGCAATCGGAAACCTCACAACTGGAAATAAACTCGAGCTAACCATGGTGGATGTTGGCAGTGAAAAATGGAAGAGAAAAGATATGAGACAAGTCTCCCCCGGGAGCCCTGAAGGGAACCATGGTGTTAAGGCAGTGAAGTATGTCGCGTCTCTTCTCCTCTTCTCAGCTGATGGAATATTCATGTATATATCTGTCGGCTCTCTCCAACTTATACAAAAATAGGTTTCTTCTTAAAAAGGGTTACTGGGTCGAGTTATACAGTATGTGAAATATCTGAAAATGGTTTAGGTTTTTGACATTTCGCCACAGCGACAAGCAAGCTCACCGAGGCGTTGCGTGTTTTCTGGATCCTTTGCCGCGGCGAGAGAATTAATTTTTGCCGCGACGAACTTTTCCTGAAAGTTTCGCCTGATTCTTCGTTCTTCGCTGCGGCGACAAATGGGCTCGCCGCAGTGAACTTTTCCTGAAGGCTATTATCTCTTGTTGACTTCAATTCACACATTGACTCCCTTCTCCTTGAGGATCCTACAATCAAAAATAGCAATTTGCAGTATCAATTGCTCTTAGAAAACTTAAGAAATGCAATTAATACCAATTGTTACAATTTTTACTATGAAATTGCATAAAATAAAAGTGCACACTCAAGGATTAATTTAAGCACAAAATTAAGAATTGGGAGTCAAAAAGTATAGTAAAGGCCATGAAAGTGTTGCCAATTTAGATAATAAACTTGGGCTCAATCACTGGTCAAACAGATCATCTATTCGTGGCAGAGGGTACTTGTTCTTAATAGTCACCTTGTTGAGTCTCCGATAGTCAATACACATCCGCCATGTTCCATCCTTCTTTTTAACAAATAAAACCAGTTCTCCCTATACTGATGAATTCTTCTGGAAACATGTCTGGAAACTCCCTCACAATCGAAAAATCTTCTAACCTCCTTTCATTCACATCGGCGTTTACCACGTGCACCAAGAAGGCTTCGTACCCTTTTCTCATCATCCTATCAGCTAACAGAGCTGAAACAATCCTTGGTGATGGTGCTCTCCTATCTCCTTTGAAAATCATCCTCTCTCCATTACCTAGATTAAATTCCACCTCCTTAAGATTATAATCTAACTTTGCCTAATACTTCTCCATAGCATCCATTCCAATTATAACATCTAAGCCTTTCAGGTCTAGAGGTAGGAGGTCCACTACCAATCTAGCACCATTAATAAGGAGTTCACAACCCCTATACATTTGGCTGATTATGACATCCCTCCCTAGAGGTGTACTGATAAGCAAAGGACTATTCAAAGGCACTAAGTTCACACCATAAAGTGGCATGCTTATAGAAACAAATGAATGCGTGGAGCTATAATCAATCAATACATATACTACAGAATCAAATAACTGAGCCATACCCGTGACAACTTCAAGTTCAGGTCGAGCTTCCTCCCTGGTCATGGCAAACACCCTTACCTATGCCTGACCCCTCTCCTTGCAGCTCCAGAACTGCCTACTTCAGTGACTAGCCTGGTTCCCACTGTTTCTGCTCAACCTGGGGCTTGTAACTACGACCCCTTTTGCCATATTACTTGGGGATAGTCCCTGATCATATGTACCTTCTCTCCATATCAAAAATATGCTCTAACTAACTTGAAGCACTCTTTTTTGTGAAGCTTCCCACAATGCTTACATTGGGGGTTTATGTTCCTACTCCTCTCCACCACGCTATTGCCTCCCATGGTTGAGGCTTGCATTGAAACTGCCCTTAGTTACTTGTTCTTTGTAGAGGTACTACTCCCTACCTCACTCTGTGTGTGGAAGCTCTTCATACCCCTCTAAGACATTGGAGCACTCATCCCCTTATTGGAAGACTGCTCCCTGTTCTTCCTCTTCTTATTCACTTAATATTTTATGTTCTCTAGTTTCTCAACCTAGAGTGCAACATCTACCAACTGCTAGTAGTAACAAAAGTTGTGGATCAACACCTTCTCCTTAATCCCCAAATGAAGACCTCCCTCAAACTTATAGCATTTGTCCTCCTTATTTGCTACAACGTTGGACGCATAATGGGAAAGATAAGTGAACTTCAACTCATACTCACTCACACTCATATCCCTCTGTGTGAGATTCAGAAACTCCCTGGCCTTCTTCTGTACATAATCCCTGGAGAGGTACTTCTTCCTGAACACTTCCATAAAATATCTCCATGATAACACCGGAGGCATAACTTGACTATGGGGTACTAATTACCACCAATGGAGTGCGTCCCCTGTAGCAAGCTCACGGCATAATTCAGTTTCTCTTCATCAATGCACTTCATCTGAAGTAGGACTTTCTCTGTCCTCTTTAACCATGCTTCAGCCTCTTCTGGATTTGTCATCCCATTGAAATCTACAACTCCATACTTGCGGAGCTTATCATACTGTTTAGTTCTCTCCACTGGAGCTTGCACCGGCACTTATGACCTTTAGCCCATGGCTGAAGTTGAAGCCTGAGCAAAGGCTTGAAAGAACCGCAGATCCATGGTAGGCATAAGAGGAGGAGGCGGACTTCATGCTGCACACTAGATGCCTCAGCATCAGGAGCAGAGTGTGTCTCCGCGTCTTACAAGATATAGGATTCATCCGTGCTCCCTTGGCAAGAGCAAGATCGAGTCATATCTCCTCGAGTTCTCTTTCGAGGTAGCATAATCACTCCTTCTATTTAAAACTATTGAAAATCTTTAGTTCAAGCAAAACAATTTGAAAATTATGCAAAACATTTCAAATCATATAAAACAATTTCAAATAATGTTAAACAATTCAAAACAATGCAAGTTATTCATTTAAAACAATGCATGTTCATTTCATATCTTAAACTACTCATTACATACCTAGGATACTCTTAAACCTAGTCACACTAATACCATAAGATGTTAGACCCGTTACTAGAGTCGAACTATTCGAACGTCATGAAGTGTGAAGCTTAGGCGTGGTGGAAGACTTGGAACTTGGGAGCTAAACCTTTCGGAAGCAAGGCAGGTGGTTTGCCGCGACGAACTAATTGGAACAATTCCAATAAACCCCCTTTGGGTGACGTTCGCAGCGGCAAACTAAAAGTTTTGACGTGGCAAACATGTGGGAGAAATTCCATAGACACTTCAAGTCAGTTACGTCATGGAAAAGTCTCCACACCTACGAAAAATATAGCTTCGGGTCAAATACGCCACGGCAAACTCTTAGCTTCAACATGGCAAAACCAATGAGACAAACCCAACAGTCCCAACTTACTATCATAATAAATGCAAACATAAATTATTTCAACCACCCTCATCAAATTCCATCCAATGACAAAATTTAACTTGAACATAAACACAAACAAATATCCAAATTCTTAACTTCAATTGTAAATAAAATGCAATTCAAAAAGTTTGAAAGCTAAAAGAAAACATTGACCATATTTCATTAATATCCAAAAGAAGAGTTTTACAAAGCTTTAATGGGCATTTCAAGCCACATTACATTACAATCCAAAAATACATAATTTGCAAAAAGTAGAATTGCTCAGAATGCAACTAAAGCTTTATTTTACATAAACTAACTTCAAATACAAAATAAGTCTAATCGGAGTGATGCCTTGACTCTTAACTACTCGATCTCTTAATCCTCACTTGAAGATAAGACAGAATAGGAGGGGGTCAGCTTAAAGCTCATAAGTAATAATTTTATAACTGGTAATAAGTAAAATTATTGAAATATTCATTTCCATTGTAAAAAAATTCACATTGAATCATAAAGCACATATTTTTCAAATTCTCAACGAAATTTACAATAATGCAAATCATGTATGCATCAATCTTATCAACATATCATGAGCACATAAGCACATCAAAATGGTTTAGGTGGATCCAAAAATAGAACGTACTCTACATTTCCACATAATGGTCCCATGCAGTCGTGAACAGAACGTACTATCATAATCCTATTTAATGATCTTACGTAGCCGTGAACTTAGGGGAGTCCATGAAGGAGGTCTATGCCACTAGCGGGTAGGCTGGAGAAACCTTTTGTCAAAGTGCACTTGACTTAACTTAGGGGACTACCACAAACCCACATAACATATATTTCATAATTTGTAAACTTGTTGTGCAAAATGGCACATTTTTTTAAACTTGTTTTCATAAACATAAAATCCTTTCAAAAATCATTTCCATGTTCATGTCACAATTCATCAACCAAATTCACATACCAAACATATGAAAAATTCCCAAAGCATTCAAAATCAATAAATGCAGTATTTTTGAAGTAATTAAAAACATTTTTATTCTCTCAATTTAGAAGAAAACTTTAGTGGCTTATTACTTAATTATAAAATGTAATCCACCTTGAAGTCCTTGCTTATATCTTGCTCAAATATGCCTCTCCTCTTTCTCCTCTTTCCTTTCTTGATTTGTTTAAACAATAACCAAAATTTCACTCAATTTGGTTCACAAATTGGAAAGTTATACCTCAAACATTTTCAAACCATTCTTATATTAAAACCATATTCGGTGCTCAAAGTCCATCCAAAAATTATAATTTTTAGAGACTAAATTGGAACTAGATTTTATCATAAAATTTGTACCCTATGTATCTAGTTTACTCCAAATCAAAAATCATTCCATTTGGATAACTATAGAAAAAGTTATGGCTAAAATACCGAAACATGTTTGAGTTATGCAAGAGAAACTTTGTTGCTATGAACTAGGGAAACTTTGTTGCGGCGAACTTTCACAGAAACGTGACTCTTCTCCCAAATTTTTTGCAGATTCTTGCTCTATTCAACCCTATTTTACTTCCAATAATCACATAAACATGCTTCATTCATTAATCAAGAAAAATGATGCTTATATTTACTTAATTCAACTTCAAATTCTTCAAACTCTTCAAGATCTCTAAAAACCCTAGTTTTTCTCTTCTTTTCCTCTCCTTCCACGACACTCTCCTTTCTCTCCCTCATTGACAATTCTTCTTCTTCTAATTTACACTCTTAATGAATGTGAAAGGTCCACTTTGGCCTTCATTTAAGCCTTATGTCTTTTAACCTTAAGTGATTTGCCAATTCTGCCCTTGATACATTCTTATTATCTTAACATTTTAATTCCATTAATCGACGCAATAAATTCTACTAACTTTGTCATAATAATTAATTCCAAAACTTAATACATCAAAACCTCATAATTCATTCAAATCATGCTTAATTAAAGAAAAAAATTCGAGGGCCAATAAGTAGTTTTTCATTGAGAATTTAGAGGCATTATTTGTATGGCGTTCCTGTAGGATTTTCATTGATCATAAGAGTTTGAAATATTTGTTCACTCAAAAGGAACTAAAAATGAGGTAGAGGAGATGGTTGGAGTTAATAAAAGACTATGATTGTATGATAGAGTACTACCCTGAAAAGGCCAATATAGTGGTTGATGTCTTAAATAGGAGACCTACCAGTTCGATAACTCAATTAAAGATGATATATCTTACACTTCTAGTGGAAATGAGGTCTCTAAGAGTGAAATTGGACGTGGAAGACTCAGGGGCATTAATTACGACCTTTCATGCTTGTCCCATTTCTGAGGATTAGGTTAGAGAAAGATAGAAACAAGATCCATAGTTGGGTAAAGAATAGATCTCACAGTCAAGGAAGATGGTACAGTGATGAGGGGAAAAAGATTATATGTACCAGATATTAGAGACATAAAGAAAGAGATCTTAGAGGAAGCTCACTCCTCAACTTATACTATGCATCCGAGTAGCATGAAAATGTACTACGCTCTCAAAGAACACTATTGGTAGAGAGGTATAATGAAGGAAATAGTCGAGTTTGTTTCTAGGTGTCTAAACTATCAATAGGTGAAAGTAGAACATCAGAAGCCTACGAGATTAATGTAGCACCTCCCTATTCTAGAATGGAAATGGGAGAAGATTACTATGGATTTCATAATATGACTTTTACAGAGTCAAAAAGGGCACAATGCAATACGGGTGATAGTGGATAGGTTAACAAAGTCGCCACATTTCCTTCCAATCAAGAATGATTATCCCTTAAACAAGTTAGCCCAGCTTTATGTGGATGAAATAGTGAGACTCTATAGTATGTAAATTCTATTGTCTCAGACCGTGACGCTAGGCTTACATCAAGATTTTGGCCTAGTTTATAGAAAGCCTTAGTTACATGTTTAAAGTTTAGCACTGCTTTCACCCTTAGAGGGATGAATAGTCAAAGAGGACTATCCAGAAACTTGAGGATATGCTTAGGTACTGTGTTATGGAGTTTAGGGGGAGTAAACATCTATCACTAATAGAATTTGCATAAAATAACAATTATTAGGTCAGTATTGGTATGGCTCTTTATGAGGCACTTTATGGAAGAAAATGCAAAACTCCACTATGTTTGAATGAGGTAGGTGAAAGGAAACTGATAGATCCAAAGCTTATACAAGTGACAACAGATAAAATTCAAGTTATTCGAGATAGATGAAAGATAGCCCAGGATAGGCAGAAAAGCTAAGCAAATAATCATCGTCGGGATCTTAAGTTTGACATTGGAGATAGAGTATTTATCAAAATTTCCCCTTAGAAAGGAGTACTTAGGTTTAGAAAAAGTGATAAGCTAAGTTTGCATTATATAGGACCGTATGATTTCATAAAAAGAGTTTAGTCAATGGAATATTGATTGAAGCTACCAGATGAACTCACAAGGATTCACAATGTCTTTCATGTATCTATGCTTTGCAAGTACCTAGTGGACCCTCTCATTTAATCACATAACAACTAGTGAAACTAAAGGAAGATTTCACTTTTAAAGAGGAATCAATATGGATCCTCAACCGCAGAGAACAAGTTCTACATAATAAGATCATTCCTTTAGTTAAGGTACTATGGCGAATCATGCAATAGAGGAAGTTACATAGGAGCCTAAGCAGTAGATACATACATTGTACCCCTACTTATTTTAAACATGTATGTTTAGTTAAATTTCAAGGATGAAATTCTTGTAAAGAGGGGTGATTGTAAAACCCCAAACTTTTCCTTTCATTGGATATAAATTTGTATGTTCAATGAATAATATTTATGTTTGAATAATGAATTGTTTGGAATAGGTATTAAGGTTTAATAATAATGAACTGGGTAAAAAATAAGTTTGATCTAATGGAATTTAGGAATTCAGAAAGGTTAGGGCTAAAATGCCCGTTTTGGAAAATTAGGCATATTGATGATTTTAAACCCATTCAAAATTGTTTTAAAGCATCCAATCAATAAGTATCAACCGTAATTAGAGTATTTCATGGTTAATTTGATGAGAAGCTAGTTGTGAAATATTTTTAGAATGTAATTCAGTTAGTCAGTGAATTAAATTTATTAAGGGACAATTTGATCTTTTTACATAGTGATTAGCAGCAAATTGGTCTTTTTACATGGTGATTAGTGGATTCATGACTCATCATGGAAGACCACATGTGTCATGTGATAAAGGATTAAAGTAAGACAAATTGCTTCATTTGTTTTGGCGATAACCATGTGAGCGAATGGTTTAGCTGTGAGTGACCAAAAATCAAAAGAAATGAAGAGAGAAGCAAGGTGAAGGTTCGACCAAGCTTGAAAGGAAGAAGGGTGTAACTGATTTTTCATGGTTTTTTAGCATGATTTAAAGAGTTCTTAAGCAATACTAAGTATTCTTTAATTGTCTAAAAGATTTAAAGAAAGTGATAAGTTTTCCTAACTATATTTAATGAAATTATATCTTAGGATTCTTGGTTTACTTGAATAATACTAGTGTTTTGACAGTAAATCAACCTACAGACCTCAAAATTAGGTGATTCTAACTGAAAATGAAACTTAAGACATATTAGTAAAAATCTCTCGAAGAGACCTTAACCTGATTCTAGGTAAATGATATTGAAATTTGAGATTGAAAATGGAAACTTGATGTCGCACCTATGTTGAAGCAGCTTGTGATATTTGGTACATGTTTCAAGATTTAGAAGTTAAAATGGCATGAATTTTAATGCTATGAAAACTAAAAACATAAGGGAACAAATGTATAGAAGATCTCAAAACTTAATGTGAACATTTTCTATATGAAAACTATGGAAAAAAAGGGAGGTATGAATTCTAGGCAAGGGTCATAGTCATGACACAAAAATCATGATCGATTAAACCGAATATATAATTTTAATTCCTTTTTTCTTAACTGGGAAAAAATTCCCAAGAGAATTTTGCTTTATGTAGGTAGAGGAAAGGCAAAAAATTCATGAGTGTGCTTGGCGATAAATTTGCAAAGCAATGAGTGTATTTTAATTGTTTCATTTGAATAACTTCTTTGCAAAAGAATTGACGACATGTTATTTTAAATTATGCATTCAATTGTTTGATTATGAGATTAAAAAAAGTTGAAAATTTTGAATGTTTATAGGCTAAAGGTAGTGTCACGATCATGAAAGGCTTTAGACACCTCCCATTTATTTTTTTTATTTCGAAACTATATAAAATACTTTACAAAATGGTTTAAGCTATACGTCATAAGTTAAAGTACTAAAAAAATGATTTTGTTTTTAGCCTATGGTACACCGTTAGAACCATTACATGATATTATACCAGTCAGAGTATTCCAAACATACATGGCAGTGTCCGGAGAGCTTTAGTTACTAACAGTGGGTGTTATTATGTCTATTAGTAGTCTAGTGAGTTGCCCTCTATACGTACAGAGTTTATAAAGTGCTAGTCAAAATTGTTACAGGTAAGTGATGCAGAACCTACTCCGTAACTACTAGTTTATAGCAGTTAACCTATTATTAGTAAGCGATGCAAAAACAACTCTGTAACTAGTGGTTAACTAGTCATAGTTAAGTAATGCAAAACCAACTACATGACCTTATGTCTAAAGGTACCATAGTGCAAAGAAGTTTGTGGTGGGATATATCGTATAAAAAGTTTATGACAATAAATAATGTCGCCACTATTTTCTTTAAGAGTAAAATTTAGACTTTTTGTTTCAAAAAGCTTATATCTTTTATATTGGCATTGTCTTATACTAAATGAAATGAATTTCTTTTAGGGAGGTGCTAATGATTACAAGTGATTTGTATAAAATTTTATTTACACTCACTAATCTCATTTAACTCACACTCTATTTTCTGTTTTTAAATAAAACCTCCTAAGTACAGGCTCAGGGGCTTCAATAGTAGTGACTCCACCTATCGAGTGGTCAACTTTGTCATGTGCTGCTATGTAAGCATTTTTTCCTTGTATATATTTTTGAGAACTATTGCAAACCTTTTAACCTATTTTGGAATGTATATTTGTGTAAGGAATGGTTGTGTATAAAGTGTTTTTAATGAAGTGCATGATTTTGTTTTAGCTTTTCAAAGTTTATTAATATAACTATTTGAGGTTACATGTGAGTCGATTTGAAGTCCACAATTTATAGTTGAGAAATTGAAGTGATAATAGAAGTGTTTTGAACTTTTTCAAGGACTTTGAAATTTTTAAGATGTCAAAATGCAGTCGTTGTGTTACTGAAATTTTATTAAACTAAAAAATAAAACTCCACTTTTTACATTTCTTATTATTGAGCTAAAGCTTTTCTATAACAAGGACAATAGTCTTAGTTTCACGGGAATTTTCTACCTGATTTAGATATCGACTGAAGGGCCCTTGTGGAATGCTGGGTAGGTCGCCTAATCATTTCAAGATAGAGGCCTATCAGATAATGCTATAAAACTATGATTATTCCTATTTTCACTAAAAGGGAAGACCAAGTAATGGCTGAATTCGATGCAATTATCATCACTAACTATATGGGATCAAGTGGCAGAAAATTTATTATTGAATTATTTTCTACCAGCTAAGACTATATAATTGAGGAACGATATCTCCTCCTACACCCAAATTGATTATGATTCATTATATAATACATGGGAGCATTTTAAGGAGCTGTTAAAATTATTCCCACACAAAGGTGTACCGCTTTGGATGCAAATCCAGACTTTTTACAATGGACTTAATCAAAACACGAGGTAGTCAGTTAAAGCAGCAGCTGGAATAACAAGACACCAAAAGTGGCCCAAGACCTTATTGAGGACATGGTAATGAAAAACTACTAATGGTGCTCAGAAGCAGAATTAATAAAGCAATAAGTGTTTATAAAGTGGATGTAGTCACACACTTGGCAAACCAGGTGGAAGCTTTGAGTATAAGGATCAATAAACTGATGATGCATCCAAAAGGTCAAGTTATGTAGTGTGAGGTTTGTGGGTTAGAGAATGTAGGTCAAAACCTTCAAGCAGTGTAAACCGAGCATGTGGATTATCTAGAGAATGCTCCTAAACCCCAAAATAATCCATACAACAACGCTTATAATCTAGGATGGAGGAATCACCTCAATGTTTCTAGAGAAAATTAAAGCCAAGAAAGTAATAATCCTCTACCAAGATTCCAACAACAAGCACCTCGCCCAAAGAAGCCTACTCTAGCGAAGATGATGTTGAAGTTTGTTTAAGAATTGAACGTGAGAAATCAGAGAACGGAGGCTTCCATAAGTAACTTGGACGTCCAGATTGACTAATTGGAAAAGATATTTTCTAAAATGTCAAAGGGGAATTTGCCTAGTACTACAAAAACAAATCTTAACTTGCATGTGAAGCTAGATAATGTTAGGGGTGGAAAGGAATTGCAAACAGAGAACAAGATCCAAAGTAAGGGCGAGGGTTATAAGAAAGGTCAAGAAAATGCTAAAGATGTGGTGCATCCTCTAAAAGTTAAAGAATTTCAGCCCACCTTCTCATATGTAGCAAAATTGAAAAAAGATTGCATGGATGAGCAATTTGGTAAATTCCTCGAACTATTCAAACAACTTCATATTAACTTACCTTTCATTAAAGCTCTTGCACAGATGCCCAAATATGGCAAAATTTTAAATGTGCTATTATTTAATAAGAAGAAGTTGGAGGAGTTAGATACTGTAAGACCAAGTGAGGAATGTTCGGCAATCCTGCAAAATAAGTTACAGAAAAAGTTTAAAGATCAAGGGAGTTTTACTATTCCTTTTGTTGGGATGTCAAGTGTGAGTAGGAATCCCACATTGGAAAGAGATGGAACTATTGAAGGACAGACAAGTGGAAAGGACCCATAAACCCAATACCTTAAGGATTTAGGTTAAAGTGTGGCATCAAAGCCTATAAGTATGTTCTCTTACGAAGCCCATATTGAAAATCTCCCATGTAAGTGGGCTCTCTAGATCTAACAAGTGGTAACAGAGCTGATGGTTCAGCAAGAGACGAGTATGGAAATGATAGTCAGATTCTGTAGTTGCCTCCCCATGAAAAAGAGCAAAGAGACTCCTGGTGAGCTAAGACTAATACAGTAGAAAGGCTCTTGGTGATGCCATTACTCGAGCTACTAAGAAAACGACTTTCGCTGAAGGGGGAGTCCAAGCCCAATGTAGAAGTTCACACTTAAGAGGGAAATGGTTGGGATGTCAAGTGTGAGTAGGAATCCCACATTGGAAAGAGATGGAACTAATCAAGGACATATAAGTGGACAAGACCCATAAACCTAATGCCTTAAGGTTTTGGGATGAAGTGTCATGTCAAAGCCTATGAGTATGTTCTCTTACTAGGCCCATATTGAAAATCTCTAATGTAAGTGGGCTCCCCAGATCTAACACCTTATTTTATTAGCATTTTGTATGTAGAAAAAGATTTAGCTGATCTGGGGGCTAGCATTAATTTGATGCCCTATAAACTATTTAAAAAACTAGGATTAAGGGAACCTAAACTCATCAAGATGAGCATTTAATTGGTTGATAGATTTGTTAAATATCTTAGGAGGCATCATTAACAATTTACTTGTTGAAATTAATAGGTTCATCTTCCCGGTTGATTTTTTCATACTTAATATAGATGAATATATAGAAGTACCTTTAATTCTATGTCGACCTTTCCTAGCTATAGTCATTATTGATATTAGTGATGGCAAATTAGTTCTTATAGGTGGGAGAAGAAGAGATCACTTTTAAAATATTTGATTCTATAATAGATTCACTTGAGTGAGATGACTCATGTTATTTTATTTATATTAATGATTTTGCAGGTTCAAATATTCTAGAGGAAATTGCATCCAAGGATGTGCAAAAGTTATATATGATTCAAGATGAGGATGAAAATGAGTGAAATAAGCCTCTTATGTGAAAGAAAGATTTCAAAAGGATAGAAAGAATTATGGAGACGAGGTTAAAACCCTCTATTAAAGAACCACCAGAGTTGGAGCTAAAAAACTCCCTAATCATTTAGAATATGGATTTCTTGAGAAGGAGTTGAAATTACCCATAATTATTGCATCAACTCTAGAGGAGGATCGAAAAGAAAATATGTTAAAGCTGGTTAAAGAGTATAAAAAGGTCATTGTATGGAAGATCTCTGATATTCGAGAAATCAACCGTTCCTTTTGCACTCACAAGATTATAATAGAGGAGGAGTTCAAACTAGTGGTATAACCGTAAAGAAGGTTAACCTAATATAAAGGTAGTGGTAAAGGAAGAGGTAATTAAACTCCTAGATTTTGGTGTGATTTACCTTATTTTTGATAGTTCTTAAGTGAGTCCTATGTAAATTATGCCAAAGAAAGGATGAATAACGGTGGTATCCAATGAAAAGAATGAGCTACTTCCTATGAGAATCTTCACTAGATGGAGAGTATGCATTGACTACAGGAAGTTAAAGGATGTAATAAGGAAAGACCACTTTCCTTTGCCTTTCATAGATCAAACTTTGGAACAACTAACTAAAAACAAGTACTACTACTTAGTAAATAGACTTTTAAGCTATCGTTAAATCTTGATTACTCATGAGGATTAAGAGAAAACAACATTCACTTGTCCCTATAATACTTTCACTTATAGGCGGATATCTTTTGGATTATACAATTCACCTATTACATTTAAGAGGTGTATGATAACCATCTTTGATGATCTGGCCGAGGCCATAATAGAGGTATTTATGGACAACCTTTTTTTATTTTCGATGATTTTTTTGATTTATGCCTCTATAATTAAAAAAAAAAGTATTAGAGAAATGTGAGAAAACTAATACGGTGCGTAATTTGGAAAATTGTCACTTTATGATACAAAAGGGTATAGTTTTAGGCTATAAAATTTCTCATAAGAGTATTGAGGTAGATAAAGTTAAAATTGAAGTTCTAGAGAAACTACCATTCCCTTCCTCAGTTAAGGGCTATAAGAAGGTTTTTAGGACATGCAGGCTTTTATAAAAGATTTATTAAGGATTTTTCTAAAATTTCCAAGCCTGTAACCAAGTTAATAGAGAAAGACATGCCTTTTACATTTGCTCAAGAATGTTTAGATTCTTTTAACATTCTTAAAGAAAAGTTGACTAACGCCCCAATTATGGTTAAACTAGTTTAGAATTGACCATTCGAGCTAATATGTGATGCAAGTGATTTTACAATTAGTGCAGTACTTGGTCAGTGGAAGGACAAACACTTTCACCTAATTTACTATGATAGTAAGACTTTGATGGATGCTTAGTAGAATTACATTACGACAAAGAAGTAATTGCTATCATTGGTTTTTGCATTTGATAAATTTAGATCTTATCTAGTTTTGTCTAAAGTTGTTATTTATACTGACCATTTTGCATTGAAATACTCGATGAGTAAACCATATGCAAAACCTAGATTAGTTAGATGGATTTTATGATTAAAAGAATTTGATATAAAGATCAAGGATAAGAAAGGAGTTGAAAACTTGGTAGCAGACCATCTATCTCGCCTTGAAAACCCAAATTTGGAAGAACTGAAAGAAGAAGGCATTGAAGATGGATTCCCAGAAAAATGCCTTTATAATTTGGAGGAGGCAAGTGAGGTCAGAACTGCTTGATTTATAGATATTGCAAATTACCTAGTGGCTAAGATCTTACCGGAAGGTCTATCTTATCAGCAAAAGAAGAAATTCTTTATTGATTTGAGGGACTAATTTTGAAAAGATCCATATTTGTTTCGCATCTGCACAGATCAAATAGTGAGAATGTGTACCTCACTATAAGAGGTGGAAGATCTTACAACATTGTCATGCTAGACCTACCGAAGGGCACCATAACATAAATATGAAAGCTCAGAAGATCCTTGAATTAGGTTTCTATTGGTTGTAATTTTAAAGATGCCTAACTATACATAGTTTTGTATGATAAGTGCCAACGATCAAGTAATGTTCCTTACTATGATGAAATTCCTCAAAATTTTATTATTATTTGTGAAGTGTTTGATATTTGGGCATCAATTTTATGGGTCTATTCCCAACTTTGTTTGGTAATAAATATATCCTAGTAGTTATTGATTATGTTTCTAGATGAGTATAAATGCAAACTTTACCTATAAATAATGCTAGGGTTCTTATAAGATTCCTGAAAAGCTTATTTTCTCATTTTGGCTCACCTAGGACAATTATTAGTAATAGGGGTATGGATTTTTGTAATGTGTAATTTGAAAAGATGCTTTAAAAATATGAAATCACTTATAGGATTGCCACCCTATATCACCCTTAAACTAGTAGCCAGGTTGAGGTAGCTAATATGGATTTAAAACAAATTTTCAGAAGACTATAAAGTGCTAGAGAAAAGACTGGTCAATTAAGTTAGATGATGCTCTATGGGCTTATAAGACAACATTTAAGACATTGATTGGCTTTAAACCTTATAAATTGGTTTATGGAAAAGCATGTTATCTCCTTATTAAATTAGAACATTATGCATACTGGGCTATCAAATATATGAATTTTGATATTAAATGTATAGGTGAGAAGAGCAATTTCCAAATTAGTGAATTAGAAGAATGGCGATCAATGGCCTTTGAAAATTAAAAAATTTACAAGAAGAGAGACAAAAATCATCATGATTGGATGATCAAACAGTCACTATAATTTAAGGAGGGAGATCAAGTTCTCTTATACAAGTCCCTCATGAGATTGTTTCTTGCTAAGCTTAAATCAAGATGGTCCAAACTTTTATTGTGAGAAAAGTATTTCCATATGGTTGTAATTAAGGTAAGTCGCCCATATAAAGGTAATTTTTAAGTTAATAGTTATTGTGTGAATTTATATCCTAGAGGTGAACTCAGGAATAGTATAGAGAATATTAATTTGACTACGTCACCTTGAGCATGCAAAGTATGTCGAGTTAAAGACGTTAACCAAACACTACTTGGGAGGTAACCCAAGAAGTAGGTTGTATTTATTTTCATTTTTTATTTTTAACTTTTTCTTCCTTTTCATTTATATTTTGCAAGGATTATTATATCTTGTATCGGATGGATCCCTCTTCGAAATCAGAATATGAAAATCTTATTACTTAAGGAAGTACCAAAATCCTTCCATTTTCTCAATTTTTATTTTGATATTCTTATATTGTGTACATTGTGGATAATGTACAATTTTAAGAGTGGGAAGGGAATAATAGTTTTCTTAAGCTTATATTCTTTAATATGTGTTATCATACATAGTTGGATGATTATAGAACATGCTTTTATTATGAATATTGAGATCACATTTGTTAAATTAGAAGCAATGAAATGATAAAGGTACTTAGATTCAATAGTTATTTAGCCTATTTTTTTGATAATTATCCTACCATATTTTATCCCTTAGGAGTAAGCAATTTTGAGCCTTAGCCATTTTCATTGATTACAACCTCATTATTAACCTTTATCTTATCTTTCTTAAAGCCCTTTTATTGATTTAAACCTTGAAGGATATTTACATTCTTGATTGTTTAAATTTTGAAAATTTGAAGGTCCAATATTACTTTAATTGTGGTATATAATGAATGCTTGATATTGTGAATAAAAAAAGTATGTTGAGAGCAGAAGAAAAAAACGTGTTTAAGTTATTATGCCAATGGTTTTATAATGCAAGTACGTATATATTGTGAAGTAATAAATTTCTTGGAAAGTTTCCTTTGTAAATTTCCTTAAAATTTATCACATTTTTATTATCCCAATCATACCTTATCTAAGCCCTATTAAAACCTTATCATAACCTTTTAATTTTTGTTTCCAGTTTACATACAAATGATGGAGATATGATAATATTGCAAGTTTATGATTAAGAGTTTTATTATACATTAATTTGAGAGTTCTTATACATTTCATCCTAAACATTTGAGTGCATTGAATGAAACCTTGATGAGATTGTAAAGATTTATGCTTTTGATTTTGAAATATCATTGATGTGATTATTATTGATATTGACATTTGAAGTTAGTTCTACGATAGCTTGATTCCAACTATACATTCATTTGATTAATATGATATGATGATTTAGAGGATGGACAAACAAGTTGAAGTTAATAAGGGATTGATGCTTATAAAGTTGATAATTTATATTATGATTTGCTTCAGGACAAGCAAAAGCTTAAATATAGGAGTGTTTGATAGATTCTTATTTAACTATAATTATAGGCATATATTTATCATGTTTTTTTGTTATTCAAAATTTTTATTGTATTTTTGGTATTTAATTTGCTCCAAGTGCATTTATAAGTAATAATTACCTTCATAGACTAAAAGGGGAAGAATTTGGATGAAATAATGGCTTGGAATGAAGATTTAAAGAACTAATGACCTACACGATCGTGTACAGTGACTATGTAAATCTCTGTAACTGTGTAAAGACTAAAGAATTTTCGTTCTGGTTATGTGGAGTTACACACTCGTGTATATTGTCGTACACAACTATGTATAATACCATGAAAGCCTCTGTGACCTTCTAAAATAACAAATTCAGGTGTTTTTGGAGATATATGTCACTTACACGCTTTTGTAAGTTGGCCGTGTGTAACCTAAAACCTTAGTTTTTACTATAAAAGGACGTGAACGAAGGCAAAACAAAAGGAGCTAAGTTTTTAAGTAATTTTAAGTCATAAGCAATCTAGAGAGGCAATAGTTCTGATTAAGGAACGAGGAAAACATGAAGATAACGTTAAGAGATTGATAGATAGCTTCATCCAATCCAAACTTGAAAGAAGATTCATTAAAAGAAAAAGGGACATTTAGAATTATGATTTCTTTAGTTTTTGTTTTTCTTTTACATATTTTTCTTTGATTTCATTTCCTATAGATAGGATAACAATGTGAGTTAATCTTTTATTCAATGCAATTTTATTAATTCATTGCGATTTAATTATGTGTTTATTCTTATTCTGTTATATTTGCAATATTAGTATATAATTTGATTTAATATGATTGAGATTGAGAAATCCTTTTGTATGAATAGATCTACCATAATTGGAAGAAGTTGTATGCAAACCTAGAGATAAGCTAACATAAATCATTTAGATTAGGGTCAAACCTCATAGTGGATTTACAAATCAATAATGCAACCTTAGTGGTTTTAACTAGAAGATTTTTGTAATCAATTGATGGATTAGTTGTTAATAGTCTTAAAAAAGATATTAACATAAAATCAAAAATTTCACGGTCCAATGATCAAATATTAACATAAAATCAAAAATTTGACAGTCCAATGATCAATAGTATAATTATATGATAAAGGTTAAATAATTAAATATTCTTAGGAGGATTCATTACTTAGACATTATTATTTGATATTGAATTTTCTTAATATTCTACTTGTTCTAAATTCAGTATTGTTTTAACTCCTAGTTTATTTGTTTAGTTTAATTTTTAACTAAAAACCACAATATGATTCATATGTTAGATAATAAAAAGGGTAATTACTACTACTTAAAGTCTTTATAGAATCGAGTCATAGTTGCCTATTCTAGCTACAGTTATGTCATGCATTTGTCGTATTTTTAACATTGATATAAAACAAAAAATATTCAATCAGTATTAGAAAAGATAGATTATAATATTAAGATTAATGAGTCTTTTGCTAGGTGTATTTTAGGAACCTTTAGATACACTTAACAAAAACATCACGTAAGTGAAAAGGAATTATTGTTGTTAGTAAAAAAATGTAAATATTTTTAATATTTTTTATTGCCTAAAATATTTTTACTAAGATATTATAATACTCAAGTTAAAGGTTTTATTCAAAATAATTTACCCTCAAGCCTAAATATAAAAGATATATTAAATGGCAAACTTTATTAGCAGAATTTATCTTTGATATTGGGATTATAAAATTTAATAATAATGCTCTTTTAGATTTTTTAATTAGAGATGGTTAACCTAAAATAAAAGATATTTGACTTACTGGACAAGCCTAAATCAAAGATTTATTAGATATTGCTAGCTTCAACTTGGTACCTAAAGAGGTTATAGTGCTACTTCTTTCATTATGCAATATATGGCAAGCCAAAATAAACCATTATAATTATTCCAATCAAAAACTTTATAGCCTAATCAATAAGACTAAGATAGTTGAAGATTCATCATCTATAAGCTCTTCTTCCTCGATAAAGGAATCTACTAGTCAACAAATTAAAGGAAAAAATGGTTACTCTTAATAATATTTCTCTAAAGCTTGATACTACATGGAAATTTATGGTATAGACAAATATCTTGATTGATTGTCTTCCAAGGTGTCATCATGTTATTTATGCATATTTTGAGGTAATGAGAGACTTATACACTCTGCAAAATAGGGATACTTGTTATATTGATTTTTCTAGGATATATCCTAAATTAAACTTTTTACAGGGAGCTTATCCTCAAGCTATTAGAGGTTGGTATAATTTTGGAATAGTAAATGCTATGTAGTTGACTAATCCAGAGTTTCCTAAGATATCATTACTTCCTAAATGGACTTAAGAAGGAGTTAAGGATTGTTATCTAAATAACCTACAATGACCCCTGAAGATACCTTGGTATTAAAGATATTATCTACTGATCCAGATTTTTATGAAGATGAACAATATGATACCTATCACTTCGTTTCTTTGGGAAAGGCAAAACAATTTGCCATTACTGTTAGTACTAATTTAAGAAAAGAATTTTCTAAATACATTGAAAATGATATCCATTATAAAAGAGGAATCGACATGAGAACCATTGTATCTGGTATGGAGGCAACATTTAAGAAAGGATATTGAACCTATGTCAAAAAAAGCAAATTTTCTTCTGATATAATCCTAAGGCGCAAAAAAAGTTCTCTCATCTTAAAAAACATATGAAAAATATGTCCTTCTTGTATAAGTTGCTAGAAGACCTTCAAAGGAAAAGATAGGTTGAAACATCAGTAGTATCTACATACAATGATGATTTTGAGTCAGAAAGATAAGAAGATAACGTAGAAATCTCTCCAACCGCTTAGGTAAAAGAAAATCCATTATCAATAAAGATAGAATCTACTTTCTGAAAAGTTGATATGATTTAATTTCTGTTATGATTAAATTCAAACTTTAAGTCCACTTACCTATTAAAAAACTTGGGTAGTAAAAAGGAGGCATTAAACATTCTCTATGTTTCTCATCTTTGTAATCTCCACTACTATAAAATATACAAATTCCATTTAAACCCTTATTCTTCTACTAAATATTTTGTACATGTCTTAAAGTAGGAAACAAATTAAGGTTGCAATTCATACTTCTTTTTCTTTAAAAGCATTTGAAAAAATTTTCTTATCGCGGTGAAATTTTAAATAAAATCTAAAGCATAATTTAATACTCCTTAAAAAATTTGAACTTTTTTTTTATCTAGTAATTTATCAAGAAATTGTGAGATTTTTTCCGAGAATATGAGGTTGAAGCTTAACTCCTCTACCATCTATCTCCATGCTAAAGAATTCTTTTTTAGTCCAATATATAAAATCCTTCTAAAAGGAAAACTTTTATTAAAATCGAAAAAAATCATAGAAAATAAGTATCAATAGAGGAAAACCATCAAAGATGGACTAAAATTAATACAACAAAAGAAAAAGAAAACTACTTTGATAATCCATTAAAATTTTAGGATAAAAACTTTAAAATGATAGATAAACAAAAAATTATTAGTTACTATTATGAGATATAATTTAGAAGACCAAAGGAAATTTAGAAAACAACTTCTTGAACTAGAAAATCTGTTGAGCTCTTTGTAAAAATTTCAATCTAGGATATATCCAAAAAAATCAATATAACATGTATCATTATTTTATAGAGTGTACAAGTTTCTCATTACCTCATAATGTGCATAAATAGCAAGATGACTCCTTGAAAGATTATCAATCATGATATTTCTTTGTACCTTTTAACTAGAGATGGTCAACCTCAAAGAAGAGATATTTGACTTATTAGAATAGATATTCGAAGATATCGATACTTGCTAAGCCTAAATCAAAGATTTATTAGATATTGCTAACTTTAACTTGATACCTAAAGTGGTTACACAACTACTTCTTTCATTTTACCATATATGGCTAGCTAAGATAAACCATTATAATTATTTAGAAGAAAAACTTTATAGCCTTGTACCTGCATAAAGGAAAATTCTATTTCATAATAGAAGAGATTACAAAGATGAGATACATAGAGAATGCTCAATGGCCCTAAGTTGTTTTCCATTACAATATCATGAGACCTTAAAAATATAATAGGATTAGGTATTTTTAATAATAAGATACATTTATCAAAAGGTATTGACAAACTTCAAATACTATTAGGATCATTTAGAAATTACTAGCCATTTTAGAAATTATCATCTAAATGGCAGAAGATAAGTATTTATTATTAAAGCTTGAAGGTAAAATAAACATTGATTTGGAAAAAAATTTTAAAAAAGAAGATTATGGAAATAACATTCTTTTCAATGTAGAAAAACTTCAAAACCAAATCATAGCTAGATATAAAAGGTATGATGGAACAAATAAAAAATAAATAAATTTCCTATAGAGAATAAACCCAATAGAAATCCTATGAAAAAAGTCAATATTTGATCTAATTTTAAAAATGAAAATGCCTCCTAATTACAAATAAAATGGATAATTTTTTACAAGCTTCTGATTCGAAAATTGAAGAATTAAATGAACAAAAAGAAGATTTAAACTTAGAAACTTTAGCACATACAAAATCATATTTAATTAAACAAGAAATTCATTGGAAACCTAACATTAGTGATATATCTAGTACTTATAGATATCTACCTCCTAGATATCCTTCACAAAGTTTTCATGGACTTAATTTAGGATATGTTGTAACTCATATGATAATTAACGATAAAGACAATTTATAAAATAAGAACAAAAGTTATAAATCCTTTTGGAATATATTTAAATGTATATTTATATGGATGATATTTTAATAGATAGTGATATTGTTCAATCTCAATAAATTTGTATATTTATGTGAACAACATAGTTTAGCTCTCTTTAAGAAAAAAATAATATATGTGAGACTTAAATAGAATTTCTTAGATATGTAGAGAATGCTCGATACCCGCTTTTACTACCCTAAGGGTTTCTTTTATATAAGCAAACTCGAAGTCCAAATTTAAATATTAAAAATTTACATTGTATTAACTTATCAAAAAGTAGATTCTATCTTTATTGATAGTAAATTTTTTCTATTGAGCGGTTGGAGAGATTTTTAAATTATCTTTTTATATTTTTTATTTAGAATCATGCACTAATGCTTCAACTTTATCTTTTTCATTGAAGGTCTTTTAGCCGCTTGTATAAGAATGACATATAATATAAATCACTCAATTCAAAACTAAATAATAAATTTGATTCTAAATTTTAGAATACGTAAAATAATTTATAAATTATATAATGACTCAAATTCATTATACAATATATAATTGAATAGGGTTGAAAGTCTACAAAACAAATGTTGAACAATGAAGTAAATGATAAGCAGAGAATTAAGAGAACTTGAGATCAAAACATAAAGTTTAAAGTATTCTAAGCATGTTGGACACTTTTCTTAAAGTATTATTTGCCTGCACTATACTTACAAAATGGGTTAAAGGCAAATTATTTTTAGGATATAAAAAACACAAGAACATTCAAATTAAGAGAGTATGAATGTTCTTGAAGAATTATGAATGTAGAGATTGTGTTAGTAAAAGTTAGTAAATACAAAATATTTTTAATCTTAGCTAAAACTTATGTATATATAAAGTTTTCAGAATAGTCATGTCTATTCACTATTAGTCACAATTTTTAGAAAGGAAGTAACTTTTCATAATAGTCACGTTTGTTTACTACAAATCACAACTCTTGGAAATGAAATAACTCTTTAGAATAGTAACATCTTTTCACAACTTTTGGAAAAGAAGCAACGCTTTAAAATAGTCACGTATGTTTACTTCAAGTCACAACTCTTGAAAAGGATGTAACCCTTCATTTCCAATTTTGACTTTAACTACTTATATCACAAACTAATTTTCAACAATCCCCCACTTAGTTTGTGACAAAAGAGAAAACACAACACAAACAAGAAATCATGCCTAAAGGAAGGTAGCTTTTGCTTTAAACCATCCTATAGTACAAACATATTATAAAATCCAAAGGAAATGATTGGTGGCTTATTGCTTAAACCATCATTCACAAAGGTTCAAACATGTTGCACACATGAACTATTTCACATTACAATTTTAGCACTATTACCATCCATGTGCTCATCCTAGTTCATGATCATATACAAGAGATTACCTTAAACTCTCGCTAGAAGCGACACCACTTCTAATGATCATATAGGTGAAAAGTATTCTAACTATGTTTACATAACCATAAGTAAGCACTCAAGAATAATTTCATTAAGAGATTTCTCTCAAGCTTCTCACTTAAGAGTAACAAATTGCAGCACTAATTACTTGGAATGGTTTACACAATCTTAGGGCTCACAACCACTAAACAACTTGTTATTATCCTTTAAACCTTACAATCTAGGAGTTGTACTAGAAGAAGGTTGGGTTACCATTGCTAGTGATTTTTTATTAAAAGGTTTTAATCACATTCCAAATGCTGTCGAACTAACTAAAATATCTTGCAAGAGATTTAATAAACGGATCTGCTAAATTGTTATATGTCTTTACGTAATGAATTGGTGCAACATCTCTATTTAGCATATCTTTAATAAATCCATGTCTTAAGCTTATATATCTAGATTTACCATTGTACACTTTGTCAATGCTCTAGACATAGTAGATTCACTATCACAATATAAGGTTATTGCAGGCATGGGACGAGGTCAAAGATCTATATCCAACAACAAATCCCTTAGCCACTTAGTTTCCTTACAAGTAGAACATAGAGCTATAAATTCAGCTTTTACAATAGAGTAAGTAATCACCATTTGTTTTTCGAAGCCCAAGAAATAGCTCCATTGCCAAGGAAGAATACCCAACCACTTGTGGGTTTTTAGTCACTAATGCTAGTAATCCAACTAGCATATGAAAATCCTTTAAGAACATTTGGAAAGCTATTATAAAAGATTCCAAAATCTTTTTTCTTCTTAAGATATCCTAGCACCCTTTTAATAGCTTGCTAATGTTCTTGGCTAGGACTTTTAATGTATCTAGCTAGTCTACACACTGGGTATCAGATATTCGATCTAATGTAACTTATTGTATACATTAGACTTCTAATAATACTAGCATATTCAAGTTGTGCAATTAGACTACTTCATTCTTATGTAACTTAAAGTTAAGATCAAAAGGAGTACTTATCTCTTTCACATTCAAATGTTGATACTTCTTTAGGATTTCTGATAGATATGATCTGCAAGGGTACAAAATCATT
>JAOQMP010000008.1:13629631-13654493 GCA_027563575.1 Erythroxylum pedicellare
CTAATTTCTTCAAAACACAATCTTACCTAATTTAATTCACCATATCATGATCATGCATGATGAGTCATAGTTATAAGCTATGTCCAGAATCCATACATCCACTTGTTCCTTACTTTTCAAATAGATAACGTAAGGTCTTGTATAAATTTGTTCCCCTAAGTCTCTAGTTTCAACTTCTAAATCATGAAAGTACCAAATATCACAAGTTATTTCAACAGAGGGACAATATCTGGTTTCCATTTTCAATCTCAAATTTCAATATCATTCATCCCGAATTAGGTCTAGGTTTCTTCTATAGATTTTTAGTAATATGTCTTCGGTTTCATATCCAATTGGAATCACCTAATTTTAAGGGTTGTAGGATGTTTAATTGTCAAAACAATGAGAGTGGTTTAAATTATCCTAAGACGAAATTCCATTACACATTCCTCTCTTGTCACATTCAACCAATTCTATGCAAAGAATCATCAAAGTAATACCAAGACACCATTGATCTTAAACACATCCATTTCACTCAAGAAAACCCATAAAAATTAGACAATAAGCTAGGAAACTTACCACTTTTTCCTCCAATCTTATGGGTATTTGATGAATACTTAGTCTTTATCAAGCTCTCTTCAAATCATGCTCCAAAACCCATTAAAAATTAGTTGCACTTTCCTTCCCTCCTTAGCCAAAATTTCACTCTTTCTTCTCTTCTTTTTCTCTATTTTTTTGTCTCTCATGTTACTCTCTCATCATTCTCACATTTATGTTAAAAGAATGAAGTAAAGTGTCTTAAGTTTTGCTTTTTATACTCATTTAATGGTTTACACAGGTCACCTTCCTATTTGTCTTCACTAATGACTCATCAAACATTAATATCATGTAAAAAGACCAAATTGCCCTTAATTGGTACGAAAAGTCCAAATTGTCATTTAATGCATTTAATTGGCCAACTAACTAAATTAAATCTCAAAAACATTCCGCAACTGTCTTATTTTCAAATTGACCATAAAATTTTCTAATTAGGGTCAATACTTATTGATTGGTTTCTTTTAAAAAATTGAGTGGGTTTTAAATCATCAATACCCATTATTTTCCAAAAAGGGCATTTTAGTCCAATAATTTTCGATTACCTGAATTTTATTCAAACAACTTCCGTTTGACCCATTTTAGTTTATATGGACTCCAATTCTAATTCTGGAACTTTTAATCATATTTTGAAATTATTCGGTAACTTTTCAACTGCCCGGAAGAATTTTCAAATTGAATCTATAAATTACTGAATGTCACCAAAATCGTCTGGATTTTATTCAAAAGTGTCACGTAAATCTCCAAAGAACATTTCAAGGCTTTTAAAGATCATTCAAACTCATTCCGTAGCTTTTTGAAGTTTACAAAAAAAATTTGGAAAATTTTCGGTTAAGTCCAAAACCATCTCTAGTCTATTTGTGATCTCCGTTATATCCTTCATAATAAATTTAAAAGAACAATTTCCAATTAAGTCCAAAACCGTTTTTGGTCTATTTATGATCTTTGTTATAACCTCAATAATATATTTAAACGCTTAGTTTACTCTAGTACATCATAAATAGATCATGTTCTATAAAATGTATGTGTAACACATTTTATACTACAATAATTGAACCAGGATATTACATCATAACCACGAATAAATACGCTAAGTCAAATAACTTATGATATAATGCTAGAAATCAATCTTGATTTATGAGCATAAATTATTTAATTAGAGAATTAAATATAATTTAAAATTTTTAATTTATCTAATTTTAATTATGAAATAAATTATAATTTACAATCATTGATAACATATTAAGAACTTTATAGGTTACGCATAAACAATAGTTTAAAAGAAAAAAATCAATTTCAATTAAGTTAGACTTAATTGTGAAATTTGAGAAACTTTAGGGATCAAATATGAGATATTTGATTTTATTAAAATTAAATAAAATTATAATTATAATTAGAGTTTGACTTTAATTATAATTGAAATATTTACTTTTAATAAAAACTAAAACCTAATGCTTTTTCTATTTATAGATATAAGCATAAGGGAGCTAGCAATCATGTTAATTTTATAAGAGCAATACAAACTGTGAAGATAGAAGTTATTCATAGCAGACTTCTGTACAGTATATATATAGGTACAAGCTATAGAGAAAAGTATAAACAGTTACAAGAGATTACAGTAGATAGAGATTACAATAGATGAGATCGTTATCAAGCTTATCAAGTATCAGATAATAAATATCCTTATCACCCTCCCACAAGTTAACTGTGGGGTGAAACAATAGACAACTTGTCCTATAAATGAAGAAAGCGAGTTCTGGGCAAAGGTTTCGTGAATCCATCAGCAAGTTGATCTGTAGTAGATATGTAACATACTTGTAGTTCGTTCTGAGCACATTTATCATGCACAAAGTGAAAATCATTCTCAAATGCTTGGAACGAGAGTGGAAAATCAGTGTAATAGTTAAATATGTGGCAATAAGATTGTCATAAAAAAGTAATGGAGGTTGTGATCAAGATTGCCCAATTTCATGGAGTAGAGATTGTAACCACTGAAGTTCTTGGACAACAGATGCAAGAGCTTGATACTTAGCTTCTGTGGAGGATCGTGCCACTGTGCATTGCTTCTTGGAGGACCAGGATATCAGATTACATCCCACAAACAAAGCATAGCAACCAGTTGATTTTCGGTCATCAATGGAGCCAGCCCAATCACTGTCACTGTAGGCAAAAAGCTAAGTTAAGGAGGACTTCTTGATAAGTAAGCCATAAGCAGAAGTGGCCTTTAAATAACATAAAATACGTTTAACAGCCTGCCAATGTTGATCTCGAGGATCATGTATGAATTGTGAAGCCTTATTCACGGAAAAGGAGATATCAGGTCTTGTCATAGACCAATATTGAAGACCACCACCGATTGATTTATACAGTGTTGGATCTTGAACGGAAGTACTAGAAAAAGCTGAAAGTTTGAGGGTGGTGCAAGCAAGTGTTGACATAGTGTTGGCATCCTACATATGAGCTCTTTGTAAGAGATCATGAATGTACTTTCATTGTGTTAATAATAGGCCCGTAGATGTTTACTTAGCTTCAACTCCAAGAAAATATGAGAGGTTACCAAGATCTTTAAGCTTGAACTCAGAACGGAGCTGCATGAGAATCAGTTGTATAGCTGCTGGGTTGTTTCTAGTAAAAAGAATATCATCAACGTAGATGAGACAGAATAATTTCTCACCATTTTGATTGGGGAAGAACAGTGATGCATCTATTTTGGAACCTTGAAAGTCAAGTTGCAAAAGAGAATTTTTCAAATATGAGAACCATAGTCGTGGTGCTTGTCATAACCCATAGATTGACTTGCGTAGGCGACAAACATGATGGGGAAAATCTGGATGGACAAAACCTTAAGGTTGTTTCATAAAAACTTCCTCATCGAGAGTTCCATGAAGGGAAGCATTTGACACATCAAGTTGTTTAACAGGCCAATCATTTGTCACAGCAAGAGATAAAATAAGTCGAATTGTTGTTGGTTTAATGACAGGACTATATGTTTCATGAAAATCAATTCCAGGTCATTGGTTGTAGCCTTTTTCCACGAGTCAGGCTTTGTATTGATCAAGTTTTCCATCTGTTGTGTATTTCATATGGTAGACCTATTTATAGACGATGAGATTTTGATGATTGGTGAAAGGAACAAGATCCCATGTGTGATTGGCCATTAATGCCGTATATTCTTCAGCAATTGTCTGACACCATTCGTGGTGCTTATAAGCTTTAAAGAAGCAACTAAGCTCAACTAGGTGAGAAAATTCAGCAGTCAAGGCCTTTTGTTTCAAAGAACCAGTCATGGATCTAGTTACCATGTGGTGCCGTCTATGGCCTGGAAGAGAGGATGAGGAGGATGTCGGAGGGCACTGTGTGAGTCAACAACTAAAAGAAGGCCAAAAAGAATCAGTATTAGATGATGTAGGTAGTGGTGGTGTATCGTGTGAGTGACTAACGGGTGAAATATCAGTTGGAAGAAAAGAAGATGGAGATATGGGTAAGGTTGGTGGGACACTAGTAAATGACAAAGGGGAAGAAGATGGTGGTTGTTGTTGTAATGGAGATACAAGTCTGTGGTGGGAAGTGGAATTTGAGGTGGGTTCGATGGGAAGAGATGTTAGAAGGTGGGTGGGTAAAAGAATGGGCACTGGTGATGATGGCTCCTAGACAGTAATATCTGGACCAGCTGAAGATTCTTTAAAGAGAAATAACTGATCATCAAATAAAACATGTCGTGAAGTATAAATTTTTCTGGTAGATAACTCCAAACAAAAATATCCTATATGAATTTTACTAAAGCCAAGAAAAACATATTTGGAGGATTGGGGAGCTAATTTATTTGCAGCATATAGACATAACCAACGATAGCAAAGAGAGCCAAAAACCTTCAACTCATTTAGATTTGGATGAGTGTGGAATAAAGAGTAATATGGACTGCGATTTTGTAAGATTGGGGTAGGTAATCTATTGATAATATAGATCGTAGTATCAAAAGCATTATTCTAATATTGCAAGGGAACAGAGGAATGATGTAAAAGTGACAAACCGGTTTCAACAATATGTCTATGTTTACATTCAGCACACCCATTTTGTTCTAGTGTTTTTGGAAAAGAACTGCGATGAATAATGCCATTGTCATTAAGAAATTTAGTAAGTGCTTGAAATTCACCACCCCAGTTAGCTTGAAACTGTTTAATAGATCAACCAAAGAATTTTTCCATGACATGTTTAAATTTGATGAAAGCATCCAAGACTTCATATTTGTGAGAAAGAAAATAAATCCAACAGTATTTGCTGAAATGATCATAAAATAAAACATAGTAACATTTTCCATAAATGGATACAGTAGGAGATGGACCCCACAAATCAGAACAAATCAAATCTAAAAGGCCATCAGCTTTATAACTAAACTGAGAAAAAGGCAACTTATGACTTTTACCAACTGAGCATGCATGACAAAGGCCCGATATTTTATTAGAAGACACTGAAATATTAGCTTGAGTGAGAGCTTGACGAACACAACTCAAATTTGCATGTCCTAAATGAGAATGCCAAAGAGAAAGACTGGCTAAATTTGCTTCCTTAGGGAGCGAAGAAGGAGAGATTAGTTGAAGAAGCATGGAATACAAGTCATTATTAGTCGGCCCACTGAGAAGTAACTCCTTCATGCGGATATCCTTGATGTCAAAATGATGAGGAAAAAATTCAATGGAAACATTGTTAGTACGAGTAAAAGCTGAAACTGACAAGAGATTTTTACTTACAGTAGGAACGTGCAATAAATCATGTAAAGAAAAATTAAGAGAGTTATTTTGACAAAGAGAGCTTCCAATATGAGTAATTGGGAGTGTTTTAGCATTTCTAATCTTGATCTCATCAGCACCAGTGCAAGGATTATGGATGGTTAGATTTTCTAGATCAGGGTTGAGGTGATGAGTGGCACCTATATCCAAGATCCAAGGAGCATTTGGCTGAGACGTAAAGGTAGCCAGGTTGGTGGAGGGCTTAGGATGTAAATGGTTAGTATTACGTTGGAATTTTGGTGAAGGACATTGAGGAGCAATGTGACCAAGACCATTGCAATTATGACAGGTCAAATGACTATAATCAGTTGATGAACGACCACCACAACCACCATGGCCAGTACGTGTTCCTTTGGAAGTACCAGATGCAAGAAGCATTGTTGATGCAATATTAGAGATGGAGGAATCAACGGCAAGTGAAGTCTCTTCACTTAAGAGAAGTCTGTATAGATCGTTAAATGAAACAACATCAAGTCGGTTTTCAAGAGACCAAATAAATGGACAATAGAGAGGGCCAAGGCCATTTATGATAACCTGAACAAGATCATCCTCAGGGATAGGACTTTATAAAGCAACTAGCTGGTCAAACATTGTCTTGGCACGTTGAGTGTATGTAATAGTAGTCTCTGTGTGGTCCTTTTTCAATCTATAAAAATTGGACTTAATGGTTCTAATTTGTTCTTTAGAACTGGAAGCATACGCAGACGACAGTTTTTGCTATGCTTGTTGTGTAGTATAAGCACCAATGACTTGTGGAATAAAACCTTCTAAAATAGAGGCAATAATCCAACTAAAAACAAGCTGGTCTTGTCAAAACCAGGATAAAAAATCAGGATTAGGCATATCATTGTCAAAGGAACGTGAAGGAGCTATTGCAGTCCCATCGACGTGTTTTACCAAGTCATAGCTGTGAAGTAAAGGCATAAGTTGGGCTTGCCACGACAAATAATTCGTGGAGTTGAGTTTGATAGGTAATTGGGTAACATCATTTGGTAAAGAGGACATCGAGAGTTCAAAGGTACAAGAAGAAACAATTGTTTGATGTGGAGCTATGGACATGGTGAAAAAGAAAAAAAAAAAGAAACGAGAGCTAAAGAGTTGTTAGGCTTTACGTAGCTCTGATACTATATAAGAGCAATATAAACTGTGAAGATAGATGTTCATAGCAGACTTCTGTATAGTATATATGCAGATACAAGCTATAGAGAAAAGTATAAACAGTTACAAGAGATTATAGTAGATAGAGATTACCATAGATGAGATCGTTATCAAGCTTATCAAGTATCAGATAATAGATATCCTTATCAAATTTCCTCTCAAAGAGTTCAATATCTTTTTACTGCTCTGTAAATATTGTTAGAGGCTAGACGTATAAACAACTTGTAGTTGATACATCAAAAAGGTTTCAACATGTATGATTCCTTTATTTTATGATTTACATTTTCTCAAGTTATTCAATTATTATGATTCGATCGAAAATCATAAAATTTTTATTTTTTGTTTTGCCCATGATTCGATCAATGTTAGTTTTTCAATAGCGGTACCAAAGGCTCCTTTAATTGTTTATCTTGAATTAATTGATTAATTGTTATTGATTTGATAAAAATTAAAGGTTTAAACCATGTTTTATTGAATTAGGGTTTATGATTTAATTAATTCTCGAATCTGTCTTCTAGAAAAAAATGATGCACCTCCTTTGTTTGTTCTCGACTTTTGGAAACCTAAAAATTGTGTGCTCAAATTAGTGTTTAATCAAAATTCTCTTTTGTTTTATTGCTTTTTGAATCCTGGATTACTTTGCCTCATATATTAATTCTTTCTGAAAAACATAAGTGCTTAGAAACCATGATCCATGCATGATTTATGGAAATTGATTTCCTTGTTTATTATTGTAAAAACTTGTTGATTGTGTTCTGGAAAACAATATTGTTGCATGCCATCCTATTTCTAAATTCGGTTTTGATTTTTGAGTGCGAATGATTATGTATAGGCAATAAATCTCCAATAGTAGTGTTGCTAACCACTGGTGAAGTTGCTTCTTGGTCGTCAGAGGCGACAAAACAGTGGTTGTCTAGCTACTAATGAAGGGCGATACACGCCTTATAATAAGATGTGAGAGAAGGTCTTTTAAAGGAGACCTATGGAAGCAGAAGCACTGATATTTGGAGGAGCACAAATGGGATAGGGAATGGTCAAAAGCAAACTTAAAAGGTGATAGAGATAGAAGCAAAAAGAGATGATAGCGCACAAACCTTATCATGCAACCTATAGGGGAACCAAGCATCTACCAACACCCCCAAAAAGCACATCATGCATGTGCCAATCAGTCCTGCTCCTTTTTATTTTTATTTTTATATATTTTAATACTTAATTTTAATTTAATTGATTAAATTAAGATTAAATTGGTTTAAGTTCCTAATAAATTTGAAGAATTATTTTCTAAATATTTGAAAATTGTTTTCAAAAGATTATCTTTATCAAGAATAATTTAGAATTTAGTTTAATTTTTCTAAGAGTTGAATTATTAGATTAAATTGGTTATCAAATTAATAATTAGAATCAAACAAAATTTTTACAAGATTTATTTCATAACTTGATTATGTTACAAATTATTAACATAATGAGATTATATTTTTTGGATGAGACCAAAAATTTTAAATCCCTTAATTAAATATTAAATATATGTTAAGAATGAGATTTTTGCCTCCCATTATTTAAGACTATGTTTGGTTGGGTGGTTATTAATGGAATGGATTGAAATGTAATATTATTCCATCGTTTAGAAGGAGAGTTTATAATGAAATGGAATGGAATATGATAAAAGGGGAGGGTTTCACATTACATCCTATCTCATCGTAACAGTAAAAATAAGTTGCTTCTGATTTGGGGGGTTTAGGATGGAATGTAAAAATGATATACAACATTTCACTATATTACATTATGAACCTTTCTTCAAAACAACATTTCATAATATTACATTATGAATCCCCCCATCTCTCTCAAACAACAATTTTCTAATATTATATTCATTTACATTCCGTTCCATTATAAATCATTCAATTCAATTTCATTCCATTAAAAACCTTACATCTAACTAAACATAGCCTAAGATTAAAAACTGAGTTCTATTTATTGTAAGACTTATTGAGCAAACTAAAGGCCCTTTATCCTGAATATCTTTTATCTTAAATTAATGGGTCCTACTTAACTGAATTTGTATGATTTAAATGAGCAAACTCATGATCATATGAATTTAAAGGCAGGGTTAGGAATAATATATAAATTATATTTTGGCAAAGAGTTATCACCTAACAAATCTAGGAGTCACAGAAGATGTGATTGATAAAATTGTTATCTACCTAATTTAAATTTAGTTAGTTTATTGAGTAAACTTAAGATCAACTGTTTTTGAATATGATCTTAGCCCATTAGGAAATTATTTGAAAATTTCTTGATTTAATAGTAAGGGCTGTTATTTTGAATAAAATGGTGGGAGTAATTAAATATTTATTAAACTCCTTATTTATTTAATTTTTTGGCATAAGCTAATACTTGATATTTTATTTCTTTTGGTAGTTAGAACAAGATGAGTAACAATCTATTGTTAAGGAGCATTACAGATGCTAATAAGCTAACTGGACTCAATTTCTTGGACTGGTTTTATAACTTGAGAATTGTTATTAAACAAAAGAAGAAACTATATGTTTTTGACATTATAATTACACTAAAACCTAGTTTGGATGTGACTGATGAGGTTTGGGAGAGACATCAGTGTTATATTAATGATGCGAGTTACATGTGTGATGTTGCCTAGTATATCTCCAAAGCTTCAGAAGCAACATGAGAACTTGGATGCTCCTACAATAATTTTGCATCTCAAAGAGTTGTTTGGTGCACAAAGCAAGGTGGAGAGGTATTAGTTCTTTAAAGAATTATTTCAATGCTAGATGGTAGAAGGATCTTCAGTGGAGCTATATGTGTTGAAGATGATTGACTATATTAAAACATTATGTTAATTAGGTTTTGTAATAAACCATAAGTTGAGCATTAGTATGGTGCAGTCTCTTAGTTATGGCTCTTCCTAATTCGTTATAAACTTCCATATGAATAAAAAGGATATTTCATTTCCTGAACTATCAAATATACTTAAGATTATAGAGGGGTACCTTAAGAAGGAACCTAGTTATGTTCTTATTATGGATTCTTCCAAGAGCAAGAAAAAAGGATATAAGAAACATAAGGCTTATGCTAGAATAGCAAAGACAGAAAATGGTGTTAAGAAGAAGAGCAATGACAATGGAACATGATTTCACTTTAAATTTGATGGAAACTAGAAGAGGAATTACACAGTTTATCTTGCTACCTTAAAAGCTAAGAAACCTAAAGATAACTCTTCTGGTATGTTTATGATTGAGACCAAGCTTTCTATGTTTGTTCCACATTCTTTAAGTGTTACAGACTAGATGTGGTTCTCATATTTGTAATAATATGATTATGTTAATAAGGAGTAGATCATTGAGGAAACACGAAGTGGACCTATGAGTTAGAAATAGAGCAAGAGTTATTGCCTTAGTTGTAGGAACTTGTATTATAACTTTACCTTCTAACCTTGAACTAGAACTAAATTATTATTATTATATTCCAGTTGTCATAAGAAACATTATTTCTATTTCTCATTTAGATTTGTCTTCATTATTTAGAATAAGATTTGCTATTTAATAAAGATGTTTTTATTATCGATCTGGATTACTTACAATGGTTTGTATGAATTAGATCTTGAAAGACCAATCCTTATCATAATAATGGTGTGAATATTTGCTAATTATAGTAATGATTTTGCTGATGTTTTGGGTGAATATTCATGTGGAAAGGGTGGAATTTATTTAGTTTTATGTATTTTGGGCAGGAGATGACAATTGAGCCAAATTGGAGACATTTTGTTGTTGTTGCTTGAACTTTTGAGTTGTAACTACTTCTCTACAATCTTTGGACTGACTCTAAATTCTAGGCAGTAAGCCATGCCCATGGCTTAAGGTTGTACATGAATGAACATCTAATACAGAGTTGGGGGCATGACTGAGCTTTTAATTTTAATATTTTTCAGATATGGAGGGGACGATTTTTTTTTGGATTAGTTAGGGAAATTAGGGATGCTAATCTTTACCCTATTTTTTCTCTATCTTAAAAGAGAATTCTCCTTATAAAAAGGAGTTAGTAGAAGATTGGAGGGGGCCGATTTCTAGAAAATTAAAGACTTTCTTATTTCTTATTTTGCAAGTTTTGTACAGCCATGAGTGGATAAACATACTTTAGTCTAGCAAGGGTTAATCAAGTTCAAGTTCATATGAGTTGTGAGATCTAAACTTAATTTTTATCCTTAAAATTCTGCAGTAGTTATTCATTCTCTGTTTTATTGATATTATTATCTTATTGGTTATTGCAATAAGAGCTCATTATGCAATTGGCAAGGTTGTAATTAGCTAATCAAGATTTCTAGATCCATAATTGTCTAGTTAATTTTGATGAAAGTGGCAGGTAATATAATCTAATTATAACTAGATTTTCAAGTTATATTATGAGAATGAATAATCTGATTTAAACAATCACGCTTATTGATCTTGTTGATTAGGGTTGTGTCTTTCTAATTCTTAAAGCTATTAGCGAATTAAATGCTAGGTCCGTGTAAGGATTGTTCGTTAATAAGGGTTAGTCATAGGCACGTGTCCATCTAATCTAAAATTTAGGATAGATCAGATTATTAGAAGCTTTTCAATAATCATAACCAATCTATTGTGGGATTTGGATTTATTCCAAGAGTAACACCATATTTGTGAAAGAGTGTGTCAATGGCACAGTTACAAAAATAAGTTCCTCTTTCATTGATGATTACTCTTGGCACACCGAACCTAGTAAAGATATTAGTCCTAACAAAATCTACAACAATTTGAACATTGTCAATTCGAGTAGCCTTGGCTTCCACCTATTTAGAAACATAATCCACAGTAAGAAGAATATAAGTATAACCAAACAATGGTGGAAAAGGACCCATAAAATCAATACCCCACACATTAAATATTTCACAAACAAGTATAAGAGTGAGCGGTAATTGATCTTGTGTCCTAAACTACTAATACGATGACAATTAGCACAAGACTTGCAAAACATGTATGCGTCATGAAATAATGAAGGCCAATATAGTCCACATTTAAGCACTTTATGTGCTGTCCTCTTAGGGCGAAAATGACCGCCACATGTATAAGAATGGCAGAACTTAAGAACAGACTCAATCTCTACCTCGGAAACACATCGCCTAATGACTTAGTTCAGAACAATGCTTCCATAAATTAAGATCATCCCACACATAATACTTAGCTTCCCTTTTTATTTTATCTTTTGCATACCTAGTGAGCTCATCAGTTAAAGTACTAGTAACTAAGAACTTCACAATATCAGTATACCAGGGAGCTTTATTATACACGGAGAATAAATACTCATCAAGAAATTCATCTTGTAAAGGGTATGATTTCTCAGCAATAGGTAGACGACTGAGATGGTCAGCAACCAAATTTTTAGACCCTTTCTTATCTCTAATCTTAAAATCAAATTCTTGCAGCAAAAGTGTCCAGCGTATTAGTCTCAATTTCACCTTGTTCTTTTTTAGTAAAAACTTCAATACTGCATGATCAAAATATACAATAACTTTAATTCCCAATAAATAAGAACGGAATTTTTCTAAAGAAACAACAATTTCCAGAAGTTCTTTTTCCGTTATGGAATAGTTGCATTGAGCATTATATAGTGTTCTTGAGGTGTAGTATATGACATGTAGATTTTTCTCAATACGCTATCCCAAAACTACACCTACTGCCATGTTTCTAGCATCACACATAATTTCGAAAGGATAATGCCAGTCTGGCAATTGAATTATCAGCACCAAGATCAACTTCTCCTTCAGAGCATTAAAGGCTATTTTTCATTCTTCGCTGAGCTCGAAAGGGACATCTTTTTGCAACAATTTGCGCAAGGGTTGAGCGATTTTTGAAAAGTCCTTGATGAAACGCCTATAAAATCTTGCATGACCAAGGAAAAGAATGAATCTCTAGTACATTGATGGCGTAAGGCAGAGATTTTATAATGTATATTTTAGACTTATCCACTACAATTCCCTTAGCAAAGACAATATGTTCAAAAATTAATCCTTGATCCACCATAAAATGGCATTTTTCATAATTTAACACCAGATTAGACTCCAAGAATCTTTTCAAAACCTTTGTAAGGTTATCCAAGCATTCATCAAAGGAATTTCCATGAAAAATAAAATCGTCCATAAAAACTTCTATAATATTCTTAATATAATCAGAAAAGATACTGACCATGCACCTTTGGAAAGTGGTTAGGGTGTTGCAGAGCCCGAATGGCATTTGTCTGTAAGTGAAGGTTCCAAATGGATAGGTGAATGTCATCTTCTCTTGTTCTTCGGGTGCAACTAGAATTTAGTAAAAAAATGAATATCCATTAAGAAAACAATAATGAGTTTTACTAACTAAACGCTCAAGCATTTGATTAATGAATGGGAGAGGGAAGTGATCTTTCCTAGTTGATGCATTTAGTTTTCTATAATCTATACAAACCTACCAGCCGTTTTGAACTTAGGTGAGTACCAACTCACCATCCTTATTCGTAATCACAATGATACTTGTTTTCTTAGGCAGCACCTAACCAGACTTACCCATTTGCTATTTGAAATTGGATGAACCATACCAGAATCTAGTAGCTTCTCTATTTCTTTTTTTTACGAATTCCATTATGGGGGGATTCAAATGCCTTTGAGCCTCCCTACTAGGCTTGTTGTTCTCCTCTAAAAGGATCCGATGCATGCATATAGATGGACTTATACCCTCGGTCTCTGCAATTGTCCATCCTACAGTCTTTTTATGCTCTGTCAGCACTCCAATTAACTTCTTTTCTGTCTCCTTGTTAAGTTTATTTGAAATGATCACTGGGAGGGTGTCTCCTTCTCCTAAGAAAGCATACTTCAAGTGGCTGGGCAGCGGCTTTAAATCCATTTTTGGTGGCTGAAGTACAGAAGGCAAGAGAGTGGTGTTAGATGTAGGTAATTTTTTGCAAAGAGTAGAACTCACCATTGGCTTAGATGCCTCCAACTTGTACACCATTTCGTGGAGCTCATCATGTGAGGGTTCTTTTTTGATCTTACCAATGTTGTCTAAATTTAGACTCTTGCAAAGTGCAATCATTAACTTGTCTTCTGTATCTAATTCAAATGCAGTTTGAATTAATGGCTTGATAATATCAATGCTGAATACACAATTCACATCATTAGGATATTTCATGGCATCATAAACATTAAATGTAATCACTTCACCATCAAATTCCATAGTCAATGTTCCATCATAAACGTCAATCTTTGTCCTAATGGTACTAAGGAAGGGTCTCCCTAGAAGAATATTAGATGAGTTAGAGGACTTACCATCCTCTATATCTAAAACAAAGAAATCAACATGGAAAATCAGACCATTAATCTATACTAACACATCCTCTAACACCCCTTGGGATAAACTATTGATATGTCAGCTAGTTAAAATATTACCCCAATTTCTTTCAACGAACTCATATTTAAAGAAGAATAAATTGACAATGGCATAACATTGATTGAAGCACCTAGGTCACAAATTGCACCTTTTATTCCCACATTCCCAATAGTACAAGATATACCAAACATACCTTGATCTTTGCATTTAGGGGTAGCTTCTTTTGAAGGATAGCAGACACATTTTACCCCCACGCTTACCTTTTTATACTCAGTTATTTTTTCTTGTTAGTGCATAGTTCTTTTAGAAATTTTGCATACCTAGGTATTTGTTTGACTGCATCGAGTAAAGGTATGTTAATCTCCACTTTTCAGAATGTATCGAGAATTTCCTTCTCCTCTATTTCTTTCTTGGATTTAGCTAATCTATCTGGAAAAGGAGGTCTAGTTTCTAGGATTTTGGGTTCTGTTGGTATAAAATTTACTAGATGCTCTATCTGTTTATAAATTTCCACCTCTGTTTCTGTAGCTAGTGCTAAACCGTGCCCATGTCCCTTTACAACAATAGGTTCTGACTCTTTTCCACTTCTCAAGGTAATTGCACCTGCATTTTCCTTTGGGTTCACTATTGTCTGAGAAGGTAATTTACCTTGAGACTCTAACTTGCTTAGGGATGTTGCCAATTGACCAACTTGATTCTCCAAATTTTGTTTACTTGCTCTTGTCTCCTGATGGAATTGTTGTGTGTTAGTTGCAAGTGATTTGACTACATCCTCAAAAGATATACCTAATCTTGGAGGATTTTATTTGGGTAGCCTCTGCTGAAAATGCTGAAAATTTGACACTCTAGACTCATAACTAAGATTTAGGTGATCTCTCCATCTAGGATTATAAATATTTGAGTATGGTTCATATTTCCTTTATGGAGGGCCAGGAAAATTTCCAATGGAAGTTGCTTATTCAAAGGTATCTGTTTGCAAAGTGGGGCATATATTCATAGAATGACTCATATAGTTGTGTAAATCCCGCACGCCTTCACTTGTTGTGTATTCCCTATAACCAGATTTTGAACCAAAAAGGTTAGTTGATTTAGTTTATCTTCTAAGGAAGATAAATTTATCTCTTTGACCCTTTTTGAGGGTTCTTGGTAGGACCCAAATTGTTGAGAATTTGCATCTATTATAGAAATTAAATCTCGAGCTGCTTTTGGTGTCTTGTTGATAATCCCTCCTCCACTTGCAGCATCCACCATTCTCCTCTCCATAGGTAATAGTGCTTTATAAAAATACTGAATAAGGGCTTGATCTGATGTTGGGGGCAACTCGCACATGATCTCTTGAATCTCTCCCAATACCCGTGAAGATTTTCTGAATCCTTTTGTTTAATCCCACAAATATCTCTCTAAATCCCAGCCATACAGGAGGCAGGGAAAATTTTATCTAGGAAAATATTCACCACATCTATCTATGTAGTAATAGTCCCAAGGGGTAAGTAGAACAACCATTCCTTGGCTGAATCAGCTAGGGAAAATAGAAAGGCCCTCAATTTAATTTGCTCCTCTGTCACTCCTTGTGGTTTCATAGTTGAACAAACAATATGAAATTCTTTGAGATGTTTATGAGGATCTTCGTTCTCCAACCCATGAAAAGTAGGCAACAGGTGGATCAAGCTCGATTTCAATTCGAAAGGAGCCTCTAAATTCGGGTAAGTAATGCATAATGACTGTTGATTGGCAGGGGGTTTCTAACTCTGTCAGAGTGCGGTTTTCTTGAGCCATTTCGCTTTTTAGATTTGATTCATTGGAAAGATAAAGGGGTTCAAGGGCTGTTTGTTCTTCGGTCACTGAAACTGCGGAAGAAGATACTAGCTTTCGCAACCTTGCTCCTTTCCTCAACCTCTTTGTCGTCTTTTCTATTTCAAAATGGTGCTGTAGTGATCTTATACAATCAGACCTAGTTACCAAAGGATAAAAACAATCAAACCAGTCCCCGTTAATGACATCATTGACACACTCTTTCACAAATATGGTGTGGCTCATCGTACTTTCATAGCCTACCATCCACAGCAAATTGGACAAGCCAAAGTGTCCAACAGAGAAATTAAGTCTGTACTTGAAAAGACACTCAATCCGAATAGGAAGGATTAGACCTTGCATCTGGATGATGCATTATGGGCTTATCGTACAGTATATAAGACTCCTATAGGCATGTCCCCATACTGCCTTGTCTTTGGCAAGCCTTGTCATCTTCTGGTCGAATTGGAACACCATGCTTATTGGGTTGTCAAGCAATGTAATATGCAATTGGATGATGCTGGAGGACATAGGAAATTGCAATTATAGGAGTTAGACAAAATCAGAAATGATGCATATGAGAATTCCAGAATTTACAAGGAGAATATGAAAGCCTTCCATAATCACATGATTTCTAAGAAGAACTTTTTAATTGGGAAAAAAAGTCTGTCTTTATCATTCTTGTTTGAAATTATTTGCTGGGAAATTGAGATCTAAATGGATTGGCCCCTTTGTTATTACTAATATCTTTCCTCATAGTGCAATTGAAATTCAAAGTCTGGACACTCATAAGGTTTTTAAGGTGAATGGACATCACTTAAAACCTTTCTATGAGGGCCTCCAAGCTCAAGGGGTCAAGGAATTGACCTTAGCTAAGGTCCATCAAGGGAACTAGGAATGCAGGACGTCTAGCCTAGGACGTTAAACAAGGGCACTTTTGGGAGGCAACCAGAGTTCAAGGCGTGCCCACGCCTTACCTATCCTGGTTATTTTATTTCTATTTTTAATTTTGTTTTCTTTTTATTTAATTTCCTGTCATCTTCTTCCCTAATTTTACCCTAATGCTCTGTTCTCTGATTTCAGAGCATGTCAATTTTGATGTTTAATGGCAGTGCTCTCATTTATATATATTTCTTTATATTTTACACCTTTTACTTTTCCTTCAAAAATAAAAATGTTATGGTAAAAAGCGACTTTTTACCTTTTCTATTCATCACCCCCTTCCTTCATCTCTCTCTCTCTCTTTCCCTCTCCCTTCCCAGCCACCCAGTAGCCACCACTCACGATGAACCGACCACCACTGATTCCCTTGGAGTCGCTGCTGTCCGAACAGATCCTGCCTACACCGCATGGAACAATCCTTAGAGACCCTTACCACTCAGGTTGCTCGAATTGATGCTACCCTCTCGCTCTCTGTCACCATTTTGATGTGCTCCACCCACTCCACCATCCTAATCCACTTTCCCTATCCTTACCACTCGGGGCAGTATCCATCCACTTCTTCTCCTTATATTTTGCTAACCTATATTTGTGTTTTGACACGATACTCATTGAGGTCAATGAGAGGTTTAAGTATGGGGGAGTAATTATGGCTTAAATGGTTTTTAATGATGGGACATTAGCCCCTGAGTTTGAATTAACACACTTTTCTTATCTTGAAATGATGGGACATGCTAAGTTATATAATAAATTTAATATAATCAAGTTATTCTTAGTTTTTCATAAAATGAGTGGTTGAGTCTATTAATTCTTCTTAGCTTATAATTTGAGGCTTGGAATTAATAGAGTGAAATATCTAAGTTTGCTTGCTTTAAATCTATGTCACATGCATAATAATTGTTGATTCAACTAGCCTAGTTGCTCAAAATCGGTGAATGAAGAAAATTGAGTTTGCTACCAAAAAAAAATTCTGCTCCACTGCTCCACTTTAATGATGTAACCCGGGATCTTTATGCACCCTATGTTGACACTCAGGCTAAAAACAAGGAGGGAGTATGAGTAATGTTAGTAGCCACTTAGGATTGTGATGAGTTGAGTGACCAGGGGAGGCCATCACAACTGGATCGTACTCACGTAAAAAGGATTATGACATCCTAGGCAAGTCGCAATTGTTGTATAATGAATAACATCTCAATCTCACATTCATTGTTTAAGTTGAGTGACCTGGTAGGTTAGTAAATGATTTCTTATGCATTGACTTAAGAAGGTTGGAACCCAATTGTGTGATGTAATTGATCAAGCCTTGATTTTTAAGTTGAAAAGAATTTTTAGAATCAATTGTTTATTATATGGAAAACTAGGAATTGTTGGTTATGTTGACTTTGTTGTATTCCTTAGTGTGTTGCATCTGGGATGGATGGGGGACTGTGTGAAAATCAATTAGGGTGTTTTTGGTTTATAGACAGAAGTTATGCTTGAGGACAAGCTTGTGATAAGTGTGGGGGAGTTTGATGGTGTCAATATTTGCTAATTACAGTAATGATTTTATTGATGTTTTGGGTGAATATTCATGTGGAAAGAGTGGAATTTACTTATTTTTGTGTATTTTGGGCAGGAGATGACAATTGAGCCAAATTGGAGACATTTTGGTTATTATTGCTTGAAGTTTTAAGTTGTAACTGCTTCTCTGCAATCTTTCGACTGACTCTAGATTCTGGACAGTAAGTCATGCCCACAGCTTAAGGTCATGCATGAATCAACGTTTGATACAGAGTTGGGGGTGCGACTGAGCTTTTAATTTTAATATTATTCAGATCTAAAGGGGAAGATCTTTTTGGATTAGTTAGGGAAATTAGGGATGCTAATCTTTAGCCTATTTTTTCTCTCTGAAAAGAGAATTCTCCCTATAAAAAGGGGTTAGCAGGAGATTGGAGGGAGCTGATTTCCATAAAATTAAAGACTCTTATTTCTTATTTTGTAAGTTTTGTACAGCCATAAGCGATTAAACCTACTTTAGTATAGCAAGGGTTAATCAAGTTCAAGTTCATATGAGTTGTGAGATCTAAACTTAATTTTTATCCTTAAAATTCTTCAGTATTTATTCATTCTCTATTTTATTGATATTATTATCTTGTTGGTTGTTGCAATTAGATCTCGTTGTGTATCTGGCAGGGTTGTAATTAGCTATTTAAGATTTCTAGATCCGTAATTGTCTAGTTAATTTTGATGATAATGGCAGGTAATATATTCTGATTATAACCAAATTTTCAAGTTATATTATGAGAATGAATAATCTAATTTAAACAATCACACTTGTTGATCTTATTGATTAGGGTTAGGTCTTTCTAATTCTTAAAGCTATTAGTGAATTAAATCCTAGGCACGTGTCAAGATTATTTATTAGGAAAGATGACCAAATAACCCTTTAGTGGAAAGGGAGAATGAGTTAGTGAGTTACTAGAGCTTATACATTTATATGTATATGACCCTATTTCTACTTATTATAGAGGTGGACTCTTATATTTGATTATGTGCATAGATGATCATTCAAGATATGGTTATGTGTACATAATAAAATAAAAGACTGAATCCTTTAAAAAGTTTGAAGAGTTTATACTTGATATTGAGAAACAAAATGGTAAAAGTATTAAGATACTTAAATCTTATTGAGGTGTTGAATACTTAGACCACGAGTTTCTTGATTACTTAAAAGAGAATAGGATGTGCTCACAATGGACTCCTACTGGAACTCTATAATATAATGGAGTGTTTGAGAGAAAAAATCATACTCTGTAAGATATGGTACGTTCCATGATGAGTTATGCAGTCCTTCTTATCTCCTTTTAAGATATGCCCTTGAAACCGTTGCTTACCTTCTGAATAAAGTTCCATCCAAATTGGTTATTAAGACACCATATGAGATATAAACTGGTAATAAACCAAGGTTATCACACTTAAAGATTTGGGGATGTGATGCTTATATAAAGCATACAACATCTGATAAGCTTCAAGCTAAATTAGATAAATGCAAATTTGTGGGGTATTTGAAAGAGAGTATTAAATATTAATTTTACCATCCTTTTTAAGTAAAATTTGTTTGTCTCATGACATGATTCATTCCTAGAAAGATAATTTATTCTCAATAAAGTCAAGAGCCACAAATTCACATCCAAAATTTTGATACAAATTATATACAATTGATGGTTCAAAAGACATATAGTTTGAGCAGCACTAGTAGGATACATCCTCCCCTATTAGATTAGTCATACAAATTGAAAAGAGGAAGGAAAATGTATCGCTCATAAATGATGAGCCTACTACTTTTAAAGAAGTAATTTCTAATAAGTCCGTAGTGAACAATCTCTCATCCAGCGTGTGTTACTGCTACAAGCCTTTCCGTAAGATCTAAAATGTAATTCATATACACTAACAAAGTATGGACTTTGTGGACATACCTGATGGTATTGTACCTGTTGGATACAAGTGGGTATCTAAGAGAAAAACTAATATGGATGGTAAAGTATACACGTACAAAGCAAGGTTAGTAGCTAAAGGTTACAAATAAAAAAAAGGAGTTGATTTTAATGAAACATTTTCATCAGTAGCTATGCTTAAATCCATAAGGATCTTATTGTTTATAGTTGCCTATTATGATTATGAAATCTAGTAGATGGATATCAAAATAACATTTCTCAAGGGGAATTTGCTGAAGGATATGTAAATGAAACAACCTGATTTAAATACAATATATTTTCTAATAAAGTACATAAGTTGTAAAAGTTTATTTATGGACTTAAGTAAGATTCACAAAGTTGGAACATCTGTCTTTAAGAGACAATCAAATAGTTTTATTTTATAAAAAATGTGGATGAACTATGTGTTTATAAGAAGGTTAATAGGAGTGCAATTATCTTACTAGTGCTATATGTGGATAACATATTGCTAATTGAAAATGATATGTCAATGCTCTAGTCTATAAAGATTAAAACTTCTTCATAAAGGATATGGGATAAGTAACTTATATCCTAGAAATAAAGATATACAAAGTGCTAAAGAGGTTGTTTGGCTTCTCTCAATCCATATATATAGACAAAGTGCTAAAGAGGTTTAGCATGGAGAATTCCAAAAGGGAACTCTTACTCATGAAGTGTATATCCTACGATACAAGAAGAGAGAGATAATATGGAATGTGTTTCATATGCTTCGGTAATTGGATCAATCATTTATGTGATGTTAGTAATTGGATGAATCATGTATGTGATATTATGTACTAGACTAGATGTCTTTTATGATTTAATAATAACAAAAAGGCTCTACACCAATCCTAGTGATGGTCATTGGATAGTAGTGAAAAACATCTTAAAGTACTTGAGAAGGACTAAAGATGCTTTCTTGGTCTATAGAGCAGCTGAACTAGGAGTTTATAAGTATTCAAATGCTAGTTTTCAGTCAGATCCATATGATAGTAGATCATAGTTAGGGTACATTTTCACTCTGAATGGTCGTGAAATAAGTTGGAAGAGTTCCAAATAAGTAACCATTGCAGATCCTACTACTCAGACAAAGTACATTTCAGTGTCAGAGGCAGAAAAGGAAGCATTTTGGATCAAAAAGTTCATCACTAAACTTGGAGTGGTTCCTAGCATTATTGACCCTATAGTATTGTACTGTGACAATAATGGCACCATTGTATAGGCAAAGGAACCAAGGTCTCATCAATGATCTAAACATGTACTTAGGAAGTTTCACTTGATCAAAGAGATAGTGGAGTGGAAAGATATAGTATTAAAGCGAGTTCCTACTGAAGAGAATCTTGCAGATACTCTCACAAAGACATTGTTTTAGAAGAGACGTAATTGACATATGGGTGATATGATATTAGATATATAAGCGATTGACTTTAATGTAAGTAGGATATTGTCAGTTTATGCCCTTGCATCCAATCGATTGTTTGTAATTTTATATATGACATTATTATTTTGATCAATAAAGACATTGATTATCTTTATATATAATATTTATTACATTTAAAGTTTTAATATGAAAGGTAAAATTCTTGGAATAATTACTATGTAATTGAAATTATAATGAATTCATAATTATGATATTCAATTTTCATTATGCATTACCTAATTTGTTCCTAGTTGTAGCTTCATCAAAATAGGATATTGTGAAACGATAAAACTAACACATGTTATGTTTTTTCTTATGAAGAAAGTAATTGATCTCATTAATTAAAGTATTGAGATATCTAAACAAACATGTGGGTGCTTATTAGAGAATAAGTTCACTAAACTAACATAATTATGAGAATCTCAAATGGAATATTACTTATTTGTCTGTGGATTTCCTCCTTATGATGGTTATATAATTGATCATTAGACTTGAGATTACCAAGGTATCTCATATGGAATTCTTATGCTTTTATGCTACTTATGACTTGTATTATTTAGGGTAGCTCAGTTGGGAGTACTTAGAAACATTATGAACCATATAGAGATAGTTTAGTAAGTTAATAAAGAATTTGTATCTATAAAGTAATTAGAGAGAATATTTTGTTGGTCTTAATTAGTGGTGATTTAAGGAATTCTCTAGCTATAGTGAATTAACATTTGAATAAGTGTGTTCTCATATAAATTATAAATTAATTACTAATTAGCAAGAATGAACATGATTGGATTCAAAAGAATAGACATTATATTCACATTATGTTCAGTTGAAACATTGGATGATGAAAGGATTAAATTATACATTATAATCATGCATGGACATGTTAATTCGAACCACTTTGACATTCCTAATATTTCGATGATTATGACATATTGCTAGATTTCAATCTTAATATATTTATAAAGTATTTAATCAAAGAATTAAAGATAAATTAAAAGGAGATTTAATTTATCTAATTATAATTATGAATTATAGTTATAATTATAATAATTGTCAATATATTAGAAACCTAATAAGTCACAGATAAAGAGCTGTGTAAAAGAGAAAATTTAATTTTAATTAAGTAGGACTTAATTATGAAGTTTAAGAAACCTTAGGGATCAAATATGAGATATTTAATTTTATTAAATGTAAATTAAATTAAATTATAATTAGAGTTTGACTTTAATAATAGTTGAAATATTTAATTTTAATAAAATTAAAACCTTAATGCTTTTTCTATTTATAGGAATAATTGTAAGGGAGCTAACACTTCTACTAATTTTTTCTTAAAGACTTGAATGTCTTTTTACTACTCTGTCAATACCGTTAGGGATTAGATGCATGAACAACTAGTGGTTGGCACATCAAAAAGGTTTTAGCAAGTATGATTCCCTTTTTATGATTTATGTCTTTTTAAGTTATTCAATTATTGTGATCTGATCAAAAACTATAAAAATTATATTTTTTTCACTGCGCCTTAAATTAGATTATGGTTGGTTTCCCATACCAATTCCCTATCTAATATCTTCCTTATATGACAACTTCCATTTTGTTTGTTATTCCATATAAAATAAGCTCGTTCATACATAGGTTACGTTTGATTGGAGGTTAATTAATATAATGGAATGAGATGTAATATTATTACATCATTTGAGATGACGGTTCATAATATAATGGAATGGAATGGGATGGAAAAGGAGGGTTTTATATTACATCTCATGTCATCCTAAACAGTAAAAATGAAAAACCTACTATTTACGGAGTTTGGGATGGAATGTAAAATAATAAATATATATTATCTAATACGCCCTCAATATTTTTTTATAATACCAATTATACCTTAACCTAACCTAATAAAAAGCAAGAAAATAAAAAAAATGGTGTTAGGCATCGGTGGTCATTGTAGCAGGGTAATAGCATTGTGGCCTGGCAATAGTGGAGGTGCATCGTCGTCGGTTAGTAACAAGCACATCAACCATCAGATTTTACATGTTATGTTATTAGTAGTCTTTGATAAAGTTTGGAACTTTGGTGAGAGTAAAATAGCAACAACTTCTTTGATTCTTCAATCCCTTCATTCCTATAAACTATGTGATGCTTTTAGCTGTATATATAATATCTATATGCTATAAAGTTTGGTGAAGTTTACTTCTCTGCATTTTATGTCTGAGGTGCTCTGTTCATATGATTCTTTTTGTTATGTTCATTTTTTACTTGTGCTTTGCACTTTTAATGTCTCATTTGAAAGTTTGCAATTTTCTTATTATTCAGCAATCTTATTCTTAGTGTAGTAAGTGTTGCTTATGAAAAGGTAAAACTTGATACATGTTAAATAAAATTTGGTGAAATTCATTACCAAAAAACGAAAATGTTGCACTCTGTTGATATCAAAATGTTTCTTCTTTTTCTTTGTTCCCTTTAACCGTAATCCCTCTTTAAGTTGTTTCCTATACAGAACATGTTAATTATCTCTCCAAGTAGGAGAAACAATGATATGTTCCACTAACTTCTTAGTGGAGCAATCTGTCAACATAAAATATGCAACTATAAGAATACTTAAAAAGCAAGATAATAAAATGGTATTCAGTACAAAACCTCTCATAAACATCCAACCAGCATATACAACTATTACAAGAAGAGTAATAGACAAATAGACTTATTCCAACAGTGTTTTAAAGAATGTATTCATAATCCTTATACAAGCAGTATGTCATTCCTCTAGTTTCGACAAAGAGTTGTAAAGGGTCAAGCTTCTTAAGATGTAATAATCTCCTCTAAATTGGTTTGTCCCCTCTGCATTAGTTTTTTTAATTTTCTTTGCACGTTTCTTCTTATAACTGCAAAGCAATGGTTGCATTATTATAAGTTAAGAAACCAATCCAAGCAGTAAATAGAACTATTACAAGAACAGTAATACAAAAATAACCTAAGATCTAATGGTATAAACAAAGGGCACTCTAAGCGTTTAATAAAAATACGCTAAATCTAAAGGTAAAGTTGGAAACTTGCTAAGTTCAAGTTTATCCTCATAACACCATAACATAGTTGGCTTGGACTTGGTGACTGCCTTACTAAGCATCTAGTGATGATTCGCAGTCTGTACCAAATATCACCATTGACTATTCTCCCCCCTTAATAAATTTCGTCCCCAAAATTTTCATCTGATTGATCAATAAAGTAGCACCACTCAAATACATTTTTCAAAAGACCACAATTGATAAACTCAATAGGTCCTTCAATCACTTATCTAGCTATCACACTATCTTGACTATTTCATCGATATATTTCAGA
>JAOQMP010000008.1:13670934-13681633 GCA_027563575.1 Erythroxylum pedicellare
ACACCAACCTTGTGGAATGATGGCAATAACCCTCCAGGGTAATAAGCACAAGGTTTAGGACTCCGGTTGTTGGGCTCTGGAAACGGGGTCTAACACTGACCATTCCATAAATAAATTTAAAGCATGCATCATCATAGAGATGGAGTGAGGATCAGTACCACATAGAATCAATAGGTCATCAAGATACATAAGATGAGTAAGTTGGAGGGCTTAACATTTGTAATGAAATTGGAAACTCCAATTGCAAGAGATTAAGTTACTTATCAAATGAGAGAACCTTTCCACTACATAGCAAATAAATAAGGTGATAATGGGTCTCCCTGACAAATATCTTTGACAATCTTAACCGATTGATCGGGACTCTGTTGATAAAGATACTCAAAGTAGGATTTTGGATGCAAGATATGATCCAATTAGTAAATCTGTAAGGCAACTTAAGAGCTTCATGATAAACTCAAATAAATCACCAACTTACAATTTCATATGCCTTGAAGAAGTCTACTTTAATTAAATAGCTTTTGAGTTGTTTTCCCGAATTGTACTCCTTCAACAATTCTTGTAAACGAAGTATGTTATCTCCGGTATTCCTACCAGGAATGAAAGCACCTTGAATAGAGTTAATGATACTAGAAATAGCCAATTTAAGTCTCTCAGCTAGAATCTTAGAGATGACTTTATAAATGATGTTACAACATGAAATTGGTCTGAAGTCACTCATGCATTGAGGGCTACTCTTTTTGGGGACTAAACATATGTCAGTATGATTCAATTCCTTAAGCATTTTTCCATAATCAAAGAATTCTAACACAACTGCAGAGAATAACTCTCCCGTAATATCCTAGGTTCTTTAGAAGAAAAGAGCTATGAATCCATCCAGGCCAGAAGCCTTAGAAGATTTCATATTGAAGAGAAATCTTTTGACATCCAATCAAGAGGTAGGCATCACCAAAAGATCCTTGATACTATGATCAATTCTAATTTCAAACAATCTATTCACATTAGGGTTAGGCCCCGAGGAAAAGTCTTCACCCGTGAGCTCTATGAAGTGATTCCTCGAAATCTCCTAGAGATGAATCTGAGTTGTATACATCTATCCCCTACCATTCTTAAGTACTGAAATTTTATTTGTATTTCTATAGGCCAGTAAGGTAGAGTGGAAGAAATTAGTATTTGATCTCCATCCTATAGCCAACTCAATCTAGACTTTTGCTTAAGTATAGATTTCTGGAGCTTGATAGCATCTAGGTAATTATGAATACCATCCCTTTCATTAGCACGAAGAGCAATATTATGAGGATCTTGATAACAAGTTGCTTGGGCTACAAGAAGCTTCTCTTTGAGGTTAAGCGATCCATTTTACGATGAGATATGAAACTTTTCAGAGCAGCCTTCACTATCTTCAGTTTTTGCGTTAATTATAATGATGATGATGATGATGATTTATAACCAACTACTTCAACATTCAAGCAACTACCAACCAGCTCAAGAAAACCCTCCATCTCTGTTAATCCATTGAAGAACAGAAATGGGGTTTCTATTATTACATTCCTTAAGTCTTTGAATCAACATGAATGAATGATCCAAAGGGAGATTTTCACCAAAATGCACAAAAAATTGGAGAAGTATGATAGCTAAGTAGAGTTAACTAAAGACCGATCCAGCTTCTTAAGAACAAGTAAGTTCCCTTGCTACTTATTAGATCAAGTAAGCCTTCTACCAGTGACTTTTAAATCCACTAAGTTCATTCAAGAAAGAAAGTCAGAAAGTTTTTTAGTCAAACCAAGATTGAACTATCGACCACCTTCAATTTCATCCGAGTTAAGGGAGCAATTAAAGTCCTCTACCACTAGCCAAAGATTATCAACATTAAGCTAGATCCTAGTCTGGTCTAACCAAAGAGTACTTTGTTGAAAGCCAAAATTTGACACATATATGATGGACAAGTTAAAAACAGATGGCATGCCTTAAAGCTGACATCGCAAGTGAATAAATTGATCAGAAGATTCCAAAATTTGGACTCCAATCATGTCATTATTAAAAAGACAGTCTATTCTGCCATTATAATGCAAAGAGTGATTAGTAATTAGCTCCAATTTTCCCCCAAAAATTTAGCTCCATATAGGGATAAGGGATTTCAAGAAGGCCAATCAAACAAGGCTTCTTATCCTTAGCTGCCTCCTGCACTAAAACTTTTTATTAGGGTCATTTAACCCCCTAATATTCCATATTAGGACTACCATTGTTGAGGGAAGCCCCCACATATTTTCGGTTATGTTTCCTCCTTTTACAAGATTTGCACTGTTGAGTTTGTAAACAAAAATTGCAAGAAATTTCAAAGATAGATTCCTTAGCTAGAGGAGAATTACATTCCAATTCAAAAAGTTCTAAAGCTCCAGCTCGATGGTTACCAGTGGGCACATGTTAAACAGAGCATATTTTCAATATAAAAACAACAAGGTACTTGACAAGAAGCGATGCAAGACATTCCTCCACCTTAGAATTCCCAACCTCCAACTGTACAATTGACCCTTCACAAGCTAGAGAAACATTAACAGCTAACCCCTTTGTTTGAGTTGGTTTTTGCATACCATTACACCTTTTTGATATAGAAACAACAGGAGACTTGATAAAAGGCGATGCAGGACTTTCCTCCACCTTAGAACTCCCAACCTCCAACTGCATAATTGACTCCTCACAAGCCAAATAAACATTCACATCAACATGATTTGCTAACCTCTTTGTTTCAATTGGTTCCTACATATCGTTACAAATTATCTATCCATCCTTGATCAACTGTGAACTATCAATTGTAAAGTACTATTAGCATTCTCCTTTTGCACCAATTCCTCTCCTTTTTTGACTACCATATCCTCTAGCTTTGCATTAATCATAGGACTTCTAGCCTTCTTTAAAGGAATATTACCACAACCATCAGTGACTTCCACAATCTCCTTTTCCAAAGCATATCTTACTTTACTACTGAGATCCTCATGCCAACCCGAGAGAAGGACCCTTTTTGTGAGAACCCATTTCCTAGTAGTACTATTCGACTTCCAAGGATAGCTTAGAGGATCTCCCCATTATCTCCTAGCCTAAGAATTGGAAGGCTATCAGGCAATACAGTAGTGTTAGCACTACAAGAAATTAGCTGTTTACGGAAGGAAAAAACCGTCGGTAAATCAGAGGCTTTTTTCGGTAATTTACTTTACCAACAGAATCAAACGATGAACAAAATCGTCAAAAAATGCCCATAGTTAACCTCACCGACGAACTATATTCTGTCAATAAATATACTAATAGAGTGTAAATAACACAACCATTGGTGAAAGTTACTGACGACACTAGATTTTTACGATAGGTACTTAAAATCCGTCGTTAACTAGTCATCAACTTTAGCGACGGAACTATCATTTCTGTCGCTAAAAAAATATTAAATTTTCGACAGTATTTTATGTTTCGTCAGTAATAAGAAAATTTTAGTGTAGTTTCCAATTACATTATGTTGTGATAAATACATAATTTCTAGAGTTATCAATTATTTGTGCATAATAAATTAATTTGTGTATTTATATAATTTGATGAGTTAAGAAAATTAATTAATGATATAAAGTTAATATTGTTTTAATTGATAATAAAAACATTAAAGTGTACATAATTTATGTTTGTAATTGAAAAGACATGACTAGGAAAAGCTAATGTCGTGGTGATCGTGGGTGCTCTGAGCTGCTAAGCCTCCCTTTCAACTGTTCCATCTCCTGTCTCAACTAAGTTATCTGCTCCATCTGCTCTCTCATCTTAGCCATCTGCTCCATCTGCTCTCTCATCTTATCCATCTGCTCCATCTGCTGCTCCATATACTCTCTCATCTTAGCCATCTGCTCCCTCTGTTCCATCTGTTGCTCCATTTGTTTATTCATGTTAGCCATTTGCTCCTGTTTCATGTGAGCTATCTGGTCCATCAATGTTTGCACTATAGCCCAAAGCTCAATGACTTCATTGTTATCTGTTGGCCTAGCAGACGCTGCTGTACTGGACATGGAAGATTGCGAATAACATGTGTTCACATATGAACCTAGCCCGAATATCCTTCCATGACGGTCCCTACCACCCACAGCATCAAGGTACATCTGAGTGTCATTTACAGGTTGTTCTTCCTGAGACTGTTGCTGAATGGTTTGTTATATTTGGTCCTATTAGGAAGCAATGTTTACATTAGTAAGGGATTATTATTAAGATATTATAATAATGCATTAATTTCATATATATTCAGTTCTCTACATCGGTTATTGATGAATGTCACACCGTCATGGTTCTTCGTGTGAGTGTGCAAAAACAACAGAATAGGTGTAGGCCTGATGCCGAATGACTTTTCCTACATGTATAACCTAAATTGTTAGATGTGAACTGTAAATTCTTACAGAAATTTCAGCAGAATTTCCTCTATTTTTATGATATTTACCCCCTATTAAACAAAGAAAATAATTCAACACAACCATATATGGCACCAGACATTTATACCATTATCATTATCTATAATACAGCAAAGTAAAATATTTACAAAATAAGTGTCAAGTTGAGATACTTACAAGTTATTATGCATACTCGTGGTGGGTTATTGATCCTCCCGTATGTACAGAAAGACTCTCTCCTATCGGAGCTCTATGTCTATTATCGGAGTTATGCCTTGAGATGAACATTGCCTCAGGTGATGCCCAATACTCCTACCAACGACTCCAAATTTCCTCCGAAATATAACGTGGTCGTTGACCAACCTTGAGTATCGCACCAATGAAGTCGCAATAACGTGTACAAGCTCGCTTCTCCCATACTTTAAACATGCTGGTGTTGAAATAAGAATCCCAGAAAAATTCTTTCTAAAAAAAGAAGAAAAAAATTAGACTATTATATATAATGTAATAATATTTATCTAATTAGTGTATATAAATCAATATAAAAAGAAAATAAATATATATTGTACCTCAAACTCTTGAAAGTAAAATTACTTTGTAGCCTCAGATATTTTCTTCTACACATAATCCTCAGGATCAATCCTTTGCTTAAATGTGGAAGTTATATTTCTGGAACTCGGTCCAAACGGATCGAACCTAATATAAGAAGTAATTTGATACTAGGAAAAAAATAATAAATCTAAGACTTAATCAAAAGAAAATAGTGGTAAATGTGATTTAACTTACTGTTCATGGACAACTATTACATACTTTCTTCCATCAGGTACCACAACTCCAAGGTGGCGGACCTCATCTGATAAAGAGGTATTGGATGATATATAAGTTTAGGAAGGAGATGGTGTAGCACGAGGAGCAGTAGGTGATGCGTCATTTAGAGGGGGAGCGGGTGAGTCAGTGCGAGTTATAGACAAAGACGTTCCACTTTCACAGTTAGTTACTCCGAACATGCCTCTAAACCTCGGCCACATAACCTCACGCAGTCTCTTTGGGCTGATATTGTTACCTAAAATTCAATGTTTATCGAATTCTTTACAAATATAATAATTTGAATTCAATATTTTTACACAATATATGAAGAAAGAAATAAGGCAATAGAGTTGAAGCTTAACTAATTTTTAACAACAACAAATGAAGAACTTTAACAATCATATAATTATGTATTGTTTAACAAATTCTTATAGATACAACAATAAATCAACTTTAAAGGTTAGCCTAATAATGTATTGCATTGATAAATAACAATGATAAAATTAATTTGTTTGATTCCATATGACATGGGAGTCAGTAAAGGTAAATGAGTCCTCGATGTTTAGATTCCCGAGAAGGGTCCTGGCATGTTCAAACGCACTAATGGAAACAGTAAAACTTCTTCCACCAAGTGTAGGCTTTTGAACAGCTTCCTACAATAGATTTTCCGCTATAGCTATACTTATAGAGGAAACAGTGAATGAGTCACCGCTCTTAGTGTGGAACACTAATTCTTCAGATGAACTACTAAAGGGAACAGATTTACCTAAAACAAAATCAGTTAAGAATTTTTGAAACTGTGATATTAGTAAACCATTAAACGAACCAATATTGGATATTAATGCATACGTGATTGTGTAGACGAGGTTTGAGGAATTGATGAATTTTTCACAAAAATTGATCTCCCTAATCCTTTAAAGCCCATTGTGACATTGCTCTCACCTCTATCAGCATACATGTCCTCTTCGAGAATAAAGGAAGCTTAAAGCAACATGTACGATAGACCATCAAATGTGAATATGTATAATAACTTCAACAAAAGAAATCAGATGAACATAATAAGGAAAGAGACGTTGTCTAGATCATACTAAACACCTTGAAGTAGAAGATCGGCCATGGAAGGCAAACGATTCTTAGTGTATGAACTAGTGATATTTCGTGCAGTGTTTATTCCTTGAGTTGAGACAATTTTGCCACATTGCTCCCAACAAAAAGAATTAGTACCATTCAGAACTAGTCGCCATGTCGACATTCCTTGAAAACAATTTTGAATGAAAAACTTTATATAATATACTTAAATATAAATAATGTATTTGTTGAATAAAATATTCAAGTACAAACACAAATTAATTGCTATCATAACTTAATTGTAAATTATAATCATCTTCTTCTTCGGAAGAATAAGAATCAAGCTCCGGCTCATCTTCAGATCCCTGACCCTCGTCATCCCCTCCAGAGGAAATATCGACATATTCATTAGATGGATCGTTCAAAGGTTCATTATCGTCACTCGTGACAGATGCATTTATAAACGTGACATCTTCTCGAAACGCTTCACTTTCAATTCTTTGCTCTCCTTTTCCATGTGATTCAAAAACACCTCTAGGTTTAACTTTGGAAATCGCTAACCAATCTGTCTTATCTCATCGTAAGCTTGAAAAGGGGACAAAATACACCTATTTCGCTTACATAGCCAAGACGAAAGGTTCAAATTGTCTTAATCTTCTTCGAATGTTAATCTCAACTAGATTGTATCAGCTATGCACTTTTTTTCCAACATTTGGTGATGAGTCATGTCAATCACATTTAAATATCACACATGGCTTAATTGGCAAAGCAAGGTACTCAACTTCAAGTATTTCAATAATTTAACCATAGTAATCCATAAGTTCTCCCTCTATAAAAACTCCACTGTTTATTGTTGACATGTTATGTCCATGATATTCTGTATGGTATTTGTATCCATTCACAAAATACACAGGATACGATTTAACAGTTCACAAAGACCACTTTGCAAGATCACAAATGAACTTGTTCTCTATTGGATTTTCTAAGGCCTACATAAAATAAATTATCATAGCAGAGAGTATAATGTCATGAGAATAGTTAAATATTGTTTGGAACTATAAGAATATTTGTAAGTGAATACTTACATATCTCTCAGACCATCGAGGAAAGCATTTTCCAACTTCTTTATTTATATCATCATATGTGATACCCGGCACTATGTCACGTAATAATGCCTCATATAATCTAAAAACATAATGACATTTTTTATTAATGAACAATGCATAATTTTAAATGAAGCAATAATCATGTTCAACTTACTGCATGAAAGGAAGAACCTCTTGATAGTTCAATAAAATATAACCATGTGCAACCTCAACTTCTTCCTCTATTAACATTCTTCTTGTTGCACGTCCATATGTTTGTCTAAGATATGTGAAAATAGACAAGTTTCCATCAGAACCAATCGTTCCTCCCCCATCGTCATTACGAGGAACTTTTCTTTCTCTTGTGTGAACGTGCGCCTCAAAATAATGTCCACAAAATGTACTAGCTTCCTCCACTAAATAAGCATTACATATCGAGTCTTCAACTCTGGCTTTGTTTTTTACATTTTTTTCAAGTGATGCAAATACCTATATTATAGAAAATGGTTATTACAATTTTGTGGATAAAGCATGTGAAAATGGTTATTACAATAATTTATGTCGACTTACCTCTCAAATGGATACATCCATCAATATTGAACTAGACTGGCTAGTTTTGCCTCGTGTGCTAAATGCACAGATAGATGCTCCATACAGTCAAAGAAGCTTGGAAGAAAATCCCTTATAACTTGCACAAAATAAATGGAATTTCATTTTCTAGTTTTTTCATTTCATCCAACTTGATTTCAGATGATGTTAAGCTTTTGAAAAACAAGCTTAACTCTATTATAGCTTCCTATACCTTAATAGGTAGCAACTCCCAAAATGCAATTGGAATTAGTCTTTGCATAAATACATGAAAATCATGACTTTTCATCCCAAATAATTTGTACTTCCTAAGATCCACGCACCTAGCCAAGTTTGAAATATAACCATCTGGAAACTTTAGACTTTTTAACCATTCACACAAATGCTCCTTTTGTTTCTTGTCCAAAGTGTGACATGCTTTAGGATAATTACCGATGCGAAGATCTTTATGTAACTCATATCGTCTACAAAAAAGTTGCAAATCAGCTCTAGATTTTGGATTGTCTTTTATCCTCCCTTCAATGTTCATAATGGTATTGAACAAGTTGTTAAAATGTTTTTCTCAATATGCATCACATCTAGATTATGCCGTATCAAATTCGTTTTCCAATATGGCAAATCCCAAAATATGCTTCGTTTTCTCTAACCAAAGTTTTGACTAATGATTGTATTTACTTCATCGGCTTCAAATTCTGTTACTTTCAACAAGCCTAATTCCTCAATCTCTTGCAAAATCTCTTCACTAGCTTTTGAAGGAGGAGGAAGTGTTTTAAACATCCTATTTTTAATGAACTTATGTTTATTGTGCCTAAATGGATGATCTAAAGGAAGAAATTTTCTGTTATTGTCAAACCAACCTATTTTACCTTAGTTTGGAAGATAAAACGCATCAGAATCATTAGCACAATGAGGACAAGCTAATTTTCTATCTATACTCCATCCAGATAACATGGAAAAATCCAAAAAAATGGTCCACATCAAAGCCCTCTCAACATAAAATTCTGTTTTAGAGAGATATCACATGTTTGAACACCATATTCCTAAAGCTGCTACAATTCAGATATCAATTGTTGTAAGAAAACATCTATTTTTTGCTTCGAATTTGTTGGCCCTAACACAATCAGTGTCAAGAACATATATGCCTCTTTTATACACATCCAAGGAGGCAAATTATAAGGAGTAATTATAACTGGCCATGAAGAATATTTCTGCCCAGATTGATTAAAAGGGTGGAATCCATCCATTGATAAACCCAACCGAACATTTCGACATTCAACTACAAAATCAAGATAGGTGTCATTGAAATATTTCCATGCCAATGCATCTGATGGATGACTCATCACTCCATCTTCCTGTTTATGTTCAGCATGCCATCTCATATGAGATACAGTAACATCATAAGCATAAAGTCTTTGAAGTCTCAGAGTTATTGGGAAATAATACATCCACTTCCATGGTACTAATTTCTGTTTCATTGAACGCTTTCTAGGCTTAAACCTAAATTGACCACAAAATTTACACTCTTCTAAGTTCACATCATCTCCCCAATACAACATACATCCCAACTGACAATAATCAATCTTTTTTACAGGTAAACCAAGACCCCTAATAAGTTTCTTCATATTGTAAAAACTAGCAACCATTGTATGATCAGCAGGCAATAATTCATTATACCATTCCAGAATTTTATCAAAACTATGATCTGAAATATGCCCTTTAGACTTTATGTTCAATATTCGAGCAATTGAAGACAATTGGGTCATTGTCTCATAATTTGGCCACAATTCTCGATCAGTTGACTGTAGTAACTCAAAAAAATGTTTTGCTTGTGGATTAGGTTCTTTTTCAACATTATCCCTATTTGCATCAAAGGTATAACCGGACCCATCATAAATCATTTACATGTACGAATTTTCAATTCCATCAACCGAATTTCTTTTAAATTCAATCTCCTCTTCATACTCATTTAAGTTGACAGACGATTATGGTTCATTACCCCTTGAGGCGCTAGAAATTAACAGTTCCCCATGTTGTGTCCACTCAAACTAATTAAGGACAAACCCTTTTCTCAGCAAACGCAAATTAAATTCATCAATAGTAAGGAAACATTTGTGTTTGCACTTTTTACATGGACATCTGATCTTTGAACCATCCATATATGCAGGTTGAGAACATGCATAATGAATAAACGCTCCCTCAACAAATTGAGGATTAATGAAACCATCAGTGATGGACCCCGTTTCTGAAGCCCAACATTCGGAGTGAAAAGATGTGATCTTCATTAACTCGTATTTTTGGAGTCCAACTCTCTCTCTCTGTGATACCACAAGATATTGGGCCCTGTTTTTGAAGCCCAACTATCGTTCTGGAGTCGAACAGCGTGAGCAGGTTTCCTTGTAGGGTTATTCTAGTGAACTGTAACTTTGATGTCATCTTACAAGGGTGGCTTGCCCACAACAGCCCATCACCAACATCACAATTCGACTTCTTCAAACTAATTGTATTTCTATGCCTTTAGTTTATTTTCAAACAAGAACCTTCTCATTCGAAACTCTATAGTTCAAGATATGCTTAAAAATCCAAATTGTGTTCATAACCTAGTTATGCCCCTCCGACCGATCCCTCATTTTCCTTCCATAAATCTCTTTAAAATAGACCCTAAAAACTACAAATTTTATTGAGAGATAGGAAAATGTTTCGGGAACCTATTGCTTCAAGAATCACTTAATTTAGAGGTCGGAT
>JAOQMP010000008.1:13685732-13699317 GCA_027563575.1 Erythroxylum pedicellare
GTAAATCGAACCGAAAAGTTAAAAATCAAACTGAAAGATTAGACGGTTTAATATTTTTATAATTAAACTGGTCAAATTGATTAGGTTTTTTAATCATTGGTAAAAATTAAGTTATTTTACTAATCAAAATATGTGTATATTTTTCTAGGTATATTTACGTTTACAAAATGAAGATTGATATGTATAGGTATGCATAATATTTTGCTTATTGTTAAGATACACTAAATAATATACCTTTAATTTTTTAATAAATAAATTTAATACACCGATTTTTTTGAGTTAAGATACACTAAATAATATACCTTTAATTTTTTAATAAATAAATTTAATACACCGATTTTTTTGATTTTTTTGTGATGCGAAAGATCCATAAGTGAAAGAAGCCCGAATGGTGATGGCCCCATCTTAAAGCCCAAATGTTAAGTAACCTAAAAGGGCGTATGTAAGTCATACAGATTAAAAGATAAAAAATAAAGAAAAAGACTAATTTGTAAGACGAATTAAAAATAAAAAGAAAAAGAAAAGAGGGAATAATGTATAATATAATGATGACATGACAGTTGGCAAGAAGCGGCTGGGGAGGTCAGGGTCGTAAATTGCACAGGTCGGTGACTGTATCATGGGAGTAAATAAAATCACATATTCTGTCTTCCATAATTAACCCACGCTGTCTTCTCTCTCTCAACTCCAAATCTGCTCAGATTCAAATAGGGGGTTTTAAGAGGGTTTTTCTCCAATTTTAATTTCTGTAAATTTCCCTTGATTTTACTCCATGCGTTCTGCTTGTAAATCCTAGAGTTGCTGCTGGTAAGCATTTATGTGTGCTTTCCCTTTTTTTATTTCTTGACTTGGTTTCCTTCTTTTTTATGTTCGGATTTCTAGGGTTTGCTCGAATCCCATAGAAAATGAATGATGGCCTCACGTTGGTCTTTAGGTGTTTTCTTGCTTGTAATGGATTACTTCTTTGTGTCTTCGCATTCTCTGTTAAGTGATTTGTGGGCTCATTGGTGTAGACGCTGTTCTTATCAATGTGTTGGCTGTTAATGGATGTTCTCTGTTAAATGGGTCCTTCATATTTAATAGTTTCGTTTTTTTTTCTTTTGTTAGGAGGATTAAGAAATGGATGGGTAAATAGTGGGTGAGAAGGTATGGTGCTGTTGGATGTGGTTGAAGTGATATGAGGTGTTGTTGATCATGAGCCATGGAGGTGGGGAGAATGGCCCGATTCATCAAAATTTACACCTTTCAAAAAGGAAATCCAGTGAATTTCCCCGTGCAATTGCCGAGATTGCTGTAGCACAAATATGTGAGAGTGCAGGGTTTCAGGCCTTTCAACAGTCTGCTCTTGATACGCTTTCAGATGTTGCTCTCCAATATATTCATAGTTTAGGAAAGACAGCACATTTCTTTGCTAACTTAGCTGGTAGAACTGAGGTTACTGCTTTTGATGTTATCCAAGGATTGGAAGAGTTGGGCTCCTCTCAGGGTTTTGCTGCTGCTTCTGATATTGATCATTGTCTTGCAAGTTCGGGCACAATCAAGGAGATTGTCCAATTTGTTGGTGCTGCGGAGGTTATCCCATTTGCATATTCTCTCCCCTCATTCCCTGCTGTCAGAGAGCGAAAACTGGAAGCAAGTTTTTTGCAAATTGGTAAGGAGCCTCCTGGGGATCACATTCCACCATGGCTACCTGCATTTCCTGACCCGAAGACTTACCTTCAGTTACCAAAAGGGAATGAAGAAGCTTCTGACATAGTCCAGAAGATTGAACTATCAAAGCAACATGGAAAAACGGATAGGTTTGTGTTGAACTTGCAGCAGCACTATAATTGTAATGGTTCTGAAGGCTCATCGTCTGTTGCTGTCGTTACCAGTGTTAAGGCCAAAGAGGTTGGGGAGAGTAATCCCTTTCTTGCTGCTCCACTCCAGTCTGGAGACAAGGAGGTGTCCCACATGACTCTTCCATCTAGGTTTGCAAATGACACAGCTGTTAGAAATCTTATTAACCCTGTGTCAGTGATGGGCACCTTTGCTCCAGCTATTGAAGCAATCAAAGGTAGATTCTCTAATTTGGAGGAAAAGAAGAATGCTCTTCCTAATCAAAGAACTACTGTGCAATTTAAGTTAGGAATCGGAAGAAGGCCAGTGGCTACTGCGATTGACTTAAAGGCACAGAAAAAAGGCATGGAGAAGGTTTGGTTGTGCTCTGCGGATGAAAATGAGAAGGATGACAAGAAAAAGAGGGCTGAGAAAATTCTTAAACAATCCATGGAAAACCCAGAGGAGCTGGCTCAGTTGTAAATTAGGTTTTGTTAGAATTTGTATACTTCTTTAGGGTCTTGCAGCAGAAGCTGGTTCAAGATTAGTTAAGTATCAGCATGTGATTCTATTGAATAGTTATTACAAACTACGGTAGATAATTGTCCCAAGCAAGTTTCGGAGGTATGCAAATGCAGCTTGTCACAATATACCCCTGTTAGAGATTTTTTATTCTCATGACAATTTGTCATGATTTTATACTGATTAATGGCACTTTGGAGGCCACGACAAGTTTCATGGAGTATATGTAGAATCTTTACCCCTTTTCTTATGGATAAAGTAGGATGTGTTTCTCTTTGCACGATTGAATCAAATTGACTTTTTTCTCAGAGAGTGGTTTAATGTGAAGAGCTGTGTTTCTTGGTACATGTTATCTTACTTCTTTGCAGCTGGACTGTTGTTGATAATAATTATCATTTTCTTTTAACTAGCAGTATCCTGTTTTATCAGTGGGATAGGGGAGAAAAAGGAAATTTAATGCACAATTGCTTGCTCCTTATCGTGTTGAAATTGCCTTTGTGAGGTTTCTTGGTGCCTGCAATCTTATTTATTTGGTACTTGAGCTGATCAAAAACAAAGGCAAAAGCCCTAAAATTTAATGAATTTCTTTTGCTATGTAACGGTGTTTTCTCATACGTATCATGCTGGCTGACCACCAATTAGTCTAGCTACAATTGGACAAATTTATACGTCTTTCCTTTTTCAAGAAATGAAATACCTTTTGATGAATTAAAATGATAGGTAGTCTGTCTATTATGACGGCCTGAACAATGCAAATTGAGTGTAACTGAGATCATAAAGACAAAAGAGTCAAAATCTTTCAATGTTTAGTGCACTGCACACTTTTCATTGAAAAATATAGAAGTCATTAGTATATGTTCTTAGTTTACTGCATCAGAAAAGTGCAGCACCTGTTGCTCGAATTTACCATAACTGCAAATGCTAGTAAATACTTCTTGATTGTGAAGAACATTTATTTAAGCTTCTTGTGGACATTTACATTATAGCATAAAACTAGCGTTTGTTTTGATCTTTTTCTTCAATGGGGAAAAATGAAATAAAAATGCTATAAGTAGAGTAGATTTCTAACTGTGAATGTTGGGTATCAGTTTCAAATGATTGCCAGAATCCTACATGGAAAAGAGTTGCTTGCAATGGTCAGCTGGCCTTCCCAGTAGACCTCCCGTATATTGGTCACAACTTCATTTATCAAGTCTTTAAAGATCAGGCGCTCAATATACAGAAGTAGTTCTGGAATTTCATCATGGTAAGCAGTCCAGTGGGATGATTCATGTGTCAAATCTGCCCTATAATATTTGTCAAACTATCATCCTTGTCACCTAAGCTGCAGTTAGCATTGGTACTTTGCAGCATGTCTATCTCTGAGTGTAATTCTCCCAAAAGCTGATGTCCTATCTGTCCATGTCCAACTGGCATGATTGAACAGGGCCACCACTTGAGTGAACTCTCCAAGTATAATTTTCGATTTCTTTGTGTATTCAATTGAGGTTTTGAATCTATCTGTTTATCAACGCATCCTTTTAAATGCCTAGGTCTTCCTTTGGCTTCTTCCAGAGCTAGGAATAAGCTGCAATTGATGGGATAATTTGCTGGATTGTGCCTGATGGTTGTAAATTGTGATTCAAATTCTTTAAGGAGACGTGCTGCCGAAAATATTTCTAATTGTATTTATGTTCTAGGTTGGGGCAGTTGTAGAAGGTTCTAACTTCAGCAGCAGTATTCTCCCCATTCATTGATAACGCCTGCTTAAGATTTGGAAAGATGGATTTCATCATTTCCGTAGGATCAATCACAGGGTTGAGTTTGGACCTGGTATTGCTGGATAATTGATTCACGTCCACAGGATTCCTTTGTAGCTTATAGGAATTTGCTCTCACATCATCTGCATCAGGAATATTGAACAAGTATGAGAAAATGAAATACCATATATTAATATAACAGAGTCTCCCTCTTTCTATCTCTTGCTCTCTCTCTTTCTGACGTGTATTTGATCTAACTTCCTGAACTTTCAACTATTTTTCTTCCTTATTTGAGAATGGATGAATTTTTTACTCTTTCATCAACCTTCAATGTATTCTTTCTTTCCAAATGTATGCGGATATGCCTAATGTTTTGAGTCAGATACAATTAACATGTCAATTGTGATAATTTAACTATTATCTGTTGAATATTTCTACCTTTGAGTGCAATCGATATCTTCTTGACTGGAGATGGCAAATCATCAAGGCCAAATGTTGCATCTAGAACAGTAATGGGACTTGGTTGTTCTGAGGAAGTTGCTCGTACTTTGTGGGATCTGGCTTTAATTGGTCTTGCTATTGGATTCTGGATGAGAGAAACTGGATCAGTGAAAGATGTTAAAAATAACACATAGATGCTTGAGAGGAAGAAAGCATACATTTTCTATACTATGAGCTTGCTGGTTGAGGATGCTACTTGACTTATCAGACCTATCCATACTAGGGACCTCTTCATCAACAAGTGAGCCCAAACTAACGCTGTTCTCTGAATGCTGAGAGACTGATTCACTTTGGAAACTCATGTCTCTCACTTTACTACTAATAGAACTGCTTCCATTACCCATTGGCTTTCGGTTAGATTTTCTATCTGGAGAATCTGATTCTATTTGCTCTCTGTTGGGCTGCTGTCCAGTCCCGTTCAGGTCTGATGACGACATCTTAGGGTGAAACTGCTTCTCCAACCCTGGTTTGTTCTGTTGTTGTCTTAAATTCAAGGATGTTGAGCCTTTGCCCTACTTAGGATTCATTCTGGCGGGCTGAGGCTCATTTGAAATTTGTGTGAATCTTACCAATCAGGCACCATAATTTTTGTTGCTAGCTCTAGCAGCTTGGGTCGAGTGGTCGCCATGACAATTGGTTCTTCTGTTTTTGTCTTTTGACAGCACATTGGCAAAGACCTGATAAGTTACAAGTTATATTCATTGATGATGTGGGACGACTGCTTTTGTCTATGCATCTTGCTGGTTTCATGATGATGATAGGTGACTTGGATTCCTTCATTAAATTGATGCCCTTGGTCGAGGCAAAATTAAAACACCTGTTCTGCAAGTTTTTCGGAATTGTTGGCTTTGGTTGCTGGTTAACGCTGTCACTGCTGCCTGTTGCACTTAAAAGGTTTGAAGCTTCATTTCTAGTTTCTAACATCTCTTTAGTCTTCTGCATTGTTTCATGCATCTGCTTAAGAGCTCTGATATCCTTTCCAGACTTTTTGAGCTCAAGCTGTGCCAACCTTTCGTCTAAATTGCCATAAACAGAGAGAGAAGAATGTGGAGATTTTGTTAGGGATACCTGAGTCTTCAAAGCTGGTGTCTGGTAACTTCTGGTTCCATGTATTTGCTTCCATGGAGCTGGTTGTATTGGGAACTTCAAACTTAATGTGGATTTCTTTTCTGATTCCCAATTTCTCTTCCTGGGTGAAGGAGATTCTTTATGATGATTTCTTGGTGAGACATAGATAAGATCTCACTTCTTGTCGTTAATCGAACTGGATGATACTGAGGAACGATCATTTTCTGTATCTTGGGTATTTTCAGTATACATTATGTGGTTGCCTTTTGTTGATGTGAGTTCTGGGAGGTTCTCCAACCCCATCAACTTTGCCACAGGGCCAGATGGTCTTTTATAGCATCTTGCTTCTCTTGTGGAGTTAGGATTTTGTTCGAGTCATTCTCCCTTGTCATATTAGCTAACGTGTAATTGGATTTCATTTCAGTTGGGGATCCCCGTATGGAGCCTGCTCTAACTGTCCAAAGACAACCGTGGGAGTCTTTGAGCTTTACTGCAGATTCCAGTGCCTGTATTGATTCTCTTCCATCACAAGAGAATAGACGAACCTCTCTCAGTGAAGAATTTGAAGAGCCAAACGTCCCTTCACTGGTTCTGCATGAGGTTTCTTGAAGTTTATGAACTACTTGAAATGATTCCTTTGAACGTGAAGCTTTGGGATCCACATGCTTGAGGTGCTGAAAAGGTATTGGAGAATCAATGTACTTGAGAGTTTGGCCCCCAGTACTTCCCTTACGTGCAGCTTTAACTGATAAGCCGCAAGCTTCTCTGTAGATGGAGTCCTTCACAACATCCTGAGATCAGATCGAGAGATTGTTGACTGGACTGCAGAGAAGCATTTTGCTGGCAAGTGGGTGGACTCCAAACATGAGTTTCAGAAACTGAGATGCTTTGCTGCATTCTAGAGATGAGAGACTGGATGAACAGGAGGACGATGCAATATAGGTTATTGTTGATTCAGAGGAAGATTTTTGTTTCCCTTTCATGGCATTCTGTTTTTTCTCCTTTTATCGGAAGTTACATGTGCATGAAGACAGATTTAACTTTAGTATCTCCAGTTGAGTAAGGTTCGCACACTATAACATGTTTTTCTGGAGTTCCTGTTTGAGCTCCATCGTGTAGTTGCTATTTTGACCTACAAGAAGCTAAATATTCGTAGTTGTCGTTGAACAGGCAAAAATATTCTCCACATCTAAAAACGTCTGAAGCTTCCAAACGAAAAATAGAAAGTGGAGTTTTGGTAGTCAAATGAAAGCATTAATGATTGACATGAAATTAGTAAATACCATCCCGCAAGGAGTAAACCACATTGTGTAGCACTAATGTTCAGAAACGTGGATCTCGCAAGGATACTTAAAACATCGACCTGCCAACGGTTGAAAGACTGAAAATGAGGCCATTGCAAAACAGTTACCAAAGGTAGCTCGAAGTCTTGTTTGTGGGGCAGAGAAGTTCATAGCAAGCCATTGAATGTATTTAGCAAAATCAGTGCAACTGAAAGATTAAACGACAAAAAGGAAAGTGGAAATTGCATAGTTATGGTCCAAATGTTGGATTTCTAAGTATGAGAACAAAACACCAAAATAAGTACAATTGAGAGCTCTGTGAAGTGCTAAAATTAAGAAACTCGAAACACTTGTTAATAGCAAGTAAACAAAGAAAAAGAAATGTGAATACTACAAGCACTTACATCTCTTAATATACTATTAAGATATATGATATATATCTTATTATTTAATTTTGACATTTTTAATAATTAAATCTTCAAAATAATAAAGGACTTCAAATTCAAAGCAAAATTAGGTGAAAGATACATTAGATTTGACTTAGATAAAGACCTAATCTTGTAAAAGATGTGGATGTGCATCACGTGACTAAAAGGTGTGATGAATAAAGAATTCTACGATGTAAAGACTTCTTGTATGATGTGAGTATCTTGTTCTTGAATGTGCTTACGTTAGTGTACTATCAAGGTTCTTTTTCTTATTGTTGTTGTAAATACATTACTACCAGAAAGGGGATGATTGCCATATAGGTTGGGTGAGTGGCTATCTTCTAATTGATTTCTTTATGCAATCTAAGTCTTTGTTCTTGTATACGGGGGTGTTCTGTTGATGTTCTCTTTGATGATTGCTGAAAACGTGATGAGGTGGTTCACTTCTAATTGAGTTCTTTATGCAACCCAAGACTTTGTTTTTTGATGGATCGTCTCATGTTGGCCACGGTAATGAGTGGTAAGAGACGAAGTTGATTTGTAGTGGTGACATGTTTCTTCTTTGTGATTTTCTTGTTGATGATCGGTAAATTGATTGGTGCTGATTTCAATTGGAGCTTTAAGCGATCTGGACAGTAGATTAAGGCTTTTCAATTGGTAAACATTTTTCATATTCGTCTTAGAAGGAGTTAAATTATAGGGAAGTTGTTTCATTACATTTCAAGTGTTTTCGTTTTTGTTCCAATTTATTTTAATCACTTAAGTTGTTTATTTTATTTCGTTATCATTAAACATTGGTTGAGAAAATCCCCTCTTAAGGATAGTACGAGGTGTTCATACATACTATTGAGTGTGAAATTTTTTCACGGAATTTGAGGATGAGAGAGATAGTGTTAAGGTTTGAACGGTACCAGCTCAGTAAATCCTTGTATAAAACTATTGTCATTAGTGAAAGAATTAAGCCAGGTGAAGGCCCCGTAGATGTAAGTAAGATGTGCCAAACTGCGTTAACAAATATTGATGTTGATTTGTTTAATTTCGTATTTATTTTTTTGTTTTTATTTGTGCCAAAAAATTAACAGTTACTGATACTAATGATTTATATCAAGTAACTGACAAATACAGTTATAAGCAACTGCGGTCAAACCGGAGATTTTTGCAAAACTATTACATCATTTGGATTTTTCAATTGGTATTAGAGCGGGTCACTGAATCAGAATTTGGTACATCAAGTCGGTGCAAATCCTTGTTTCACAATTATGACTATAAGAGAAAGGACATCAATCATTAGGCCACTATTATTAGATAGTTCAAATTATCCTATGTGGAAATCATGGATGAGAGTATTCATTCAGGCATAAGGAACAAAAGCATGGAACTTGGTTTTAAATGGCTAGACATATCTAGTGACAACTGATGAAAAGGGAGAAGTAATGCTTCAAGATGCATCTGAGTGGACAAGGGTTGAAGAAGAGAGAGCGCTTGGAAATTCTCAAGTCCTGGATGTCATCTTCAGTGTAGTTAATGAAGGTCGCTTTGTTATGATATTAGCTTGTGAATCGGTGAAAGAAGCATGGGACACTTTGCAAACTATACATAAAGGATCGAAATATGTGATAGCTTCAAAATTTCAGATGTTAGCTGTGAGATTTGAAGAGCTAAAGATGGATAAGAGTGAAACCATTGGAGACTTCCACGAGAGACTACAAGGCATAACAAGCTAAGCACATCAACTCAAGAAGAAGTACTTTAACCTGAAACCAGTTAATAAGACATTAAGATCATTGCCTATGAGGTTCATACCAAAAATTGCAGCCATCGAAGAAGCCCATGATATCACTGAATTGTCTTTAAATAAGGTAATTGAGATTTTTACCAACTTTGAGATGAATTTGTTGAGGGATAATCGAGAGAAGAGCAAAGGATTGGCATTGCAAGCCGAGATTGGTAAAGACATGAATGACTTCGAAGATGAATCCGAGGAGAATGAGGATATGGAGTTGTTGACAAGAAATTTCGGCAAGTGGTTAAAGAAAGTAAAGAAGGATAGATCCGAGTTTAGGTAAAACGGTGGGAGTTCATCGAATAATAACTTCAAAAAATAAGCTAAAACTCAAAAGGGTTAAAGAAAAGTGAAGAAAATTCAATGTTATGAGTGTTTAAGGCGTTGGACATGTGCAAGCGAAATGTGCTAACACCTCAAAGAAGAGAAAGGGGAAGTCCTGTACAAGCACTTGGAGTAAGAATGAATCTCAAAGTGAGTATGGTAGTGAAGAAAAAGTTGTGAATAGTGTTGCGTTAATTACTTTATACAATAAAAGTCTAGTTGCTTGCTTAACAGCAACCAAGAAGGAAGTAACCAATGATGAAAATGTGAGTAAATCAGAAAACTATGAGAAAAATGCAGATGAATTAGCTCAAAGCTCAATCTCAAATTATAGCAGTAATGTTAATACTTCACATGATAAAGAGGAAGATATTTATGAAGCCTATGAGTTAATGTATGCTAAATGAGTCCAAACATGTAAGAAAATTAAGAATTTGAAGGACGAAAACTCTACCATGAAGAACACCATTCAAGACCTTGAGAAGAAGTTGTTATCTAGATGAGCTTAATGAAACAAAGATAAAGCTGATTAGTATAGAAAAGGCTATAAGAATGTTAAATGGAGGTACCGAAACGCTAGAAAAGTTATTAGAAATTGGTACGACTAAAAGAGACCTTCAAGGCATTGGCTATGAAGGTGAATGTTCTAAGTCGAATGATGAGAACATTGGTGTGACTAGATCTGTCCAAAGTGAAATCTTAAATAAAAATCGGAGGTTCATACCTACATGTCACTTTTGTTGAGTAATCGGGCATATAAGATCAAAATGTTACAAGTTGTTACAAATAATGTTTCAAAGGGGTCAAAATCGAAAATCTAGATATGCTCCATTAAATTTCTATTAGCAACCCATATTACCAAAACATACTTAGGCTAGAAAGGGTTAATTATAAGTACAAAGATGTAGTGAAGGGAAAACAAGAAATTGTCCAAATTCACAGTTAGTTGGTGTTTTTAAAGAAACTGTTCAAATTGAGGATAAGTCAGTTGCTTCAGAAGAAGAAATCGACCAGACAATTGATGACCGAGATAATATGACGAGAAATAAGCTCAGGTTTGAATTTCTTTGAGGGACACAAGAATTGTGTGCTTTAAATTTTTGAAGTATATTAATGTTGTTTAATAAAAACAAAAATAGGGGTTTGAAAGAGTTATCGTTTAAGCTTTCTGAGTTTTTATTTATGGATATTTAAGGATTCAGTTGATTAGTGTTTGTTTGGTTTTTCTTTACTTGTTGAATAGTAAATTTGATGTGAGAATGAGACTCTGCTTGATGATTTGAAAGTTTTGGTTTTAGATTTTGATTTACGGAGTTATGTCAAGAATATGTTGATGCTTGATTAGAGACCTATAGGAAGAATCAAATTTTTTATAATTTGGGTTTCTTAAGTATTATCTTGGTTTCCCTGTATATCGTGGCCTATATGAATTTGGACAATTTACGTTCATATGATTTATGTAATGAGGAGATTAATTAAGTTTGATAATAATTTTATGGATGCATTTTGGGAGTTTCTGAATTTAATCAGTCGTATGCGCATGGCTTTGATGTGAGTAATGATACTTTGGCTAGTGTTTTGAATGGTGGTAAATTGTCATCTTGGCACGCTTATGATCCTTTCGTTGCACCTACTGCTAATTTTTATGCTTTTTTATTTGCTGAGATTGATCGCATTAAAAGCATTCTTGTTTTGACATTGTTTTGTCCCAAGGGGGAGTCATTAGATTGTTTTTAGTGACTGTTCAATTTAGGGGGAGATTTTAAGGTATCTCTATGACTATTAGTCTTATTTTTTGGCATCTTTTTGTCCCAAGGGGGAGAAATTCGAATGATTGGATGATTGGATGATTGTTCATTATTGTTTCTTTAGATGTTTGTTGAGCTTGAAGAATTTGATGGATGTTCTTTAGAACTTGATATTGGATTAAGGGGGAGTTCTTTTCTCATGTGGATTATATGTCCAATTATTTTATTTAGGGGGATTTTCTTATTTGTGACAAAAATGTCAAAAAGGGAGAGATTCTTAAGATATATGGTATATATCTATTATTTAATTTTGTCATTTTTTTATAATTAAATCTCCAAGATAATGAAAGACTTCAAATTCAAATCCAGATAAGGTAGAAGATACATTGGGTTTGACTTGGATAAATACCTAATCTTATAAAAGATGTGGATGGGCATCATGTGACTAAAAGGTGTGATAAATGAAGAATTCTACGATGTGAATACTTCTTGCATGTTGTGAGTATCTTTTTCTTACATGTGCCTACGGTGGTGTACTATTAAGGTTCTTTTTCTTATTATTGCTGTAAATACATTATTTCCAATAAAGAGATGATTGTTGTATAGGATGGGTGAGTGGCCATCTTCCAATTGATTTCTTTATGCAATCTAAGTCTTTGTTCTTGTATATGAGGGTGTTCTATTGATGTTCTCTTTAATGATTGTCGAAAACATGGTGAGGTGGTTCAGTTCCAATTAAGTTCTTCACGCAACCCAAGTCTTTATTCTTTGATGTGATCATCTCATGTTGGCTATAGTGATGAATGGTAAGAGACAAAGTTAATTTGTAGTGGGTGGTGTGCTTCTTCTATGTGGTTTTCTTATTGATGATCAGTAAATTGCTTGGTGTTGATTTTAATTGGAGCTTCAAGTGATTTGGGCAATAGATTAATGCTTTTCAATTGGTGAACATTTTTAGATCCCGTCTTGGAAGGAGTTAAATTCTAGGGAAGTTATTTCGTTATACCTTAAGTGTTTTCATTTTTGTTCTAATTTATTTTAATAACTTGAGTTCTTTATTTTGTTTCGTTATAATTAAACATTGTTTGAGAAAATTTTCTGTTGAGGTTAGTATGAGACGGTCGTCTTATTGGATGTGAAATTCTTTCACGGATTATGAGTATAAGGGATAGTGTTAAGGGTTGAGTGGTGTCAGCTCAGTAAAACCTTATATAAAACTATTGTCGTTAGTGAAATAATTAAGCTGGGAGAGAGCCCCGTAGATGTAAGTAAGGTATGTCGAACTGCGTTAACAAACATTGGTGATGATTTGTTTATTTCGTATTTATTTTTATTTTTTTGTTTGTGTTGTAAAATTAACAGTTATTAATACAATTGCTTTATATCAAGTAATCAACAAATACAGTTATAAGCAGCTGTGATCAAATTAGAGATTTTTGCGAAATTGTTACATCAATTGGATTTTTCAGATGCTGTTACATTTAAAAAAAAATGCTATTACATCAAAAGTACCTAATGGAAGCTCTTGCTATTTGGGCCACCCATACGGTGACCACCACAGAGGAATTAGTGGTGCTCAAAGAGTTGAAATATTGCATTTATACTTCCAATTTGGTTTTGCAGATCTAGATCGTCATCTAAGAAGGTGTATATGACTTTGTAGACATCTTTTCTTATGTTCAACAATGAAAAATAACAGAGAATTATAAAGGTAGAAACATTCATCTGGCAGAAATTTTGCAGTTAATACATCCTACCAGTTAAATTCACTACTTCCTGTCAATTTAGAAGGGAGTGGTTACGTGGATTATACCTATTATAAGTTCATGTGCAGTTAAAGCTTCAAAAGATAGTTTCTTTCAATCTACTCTTTGTCCATTTGTATGGTTTCAGAGAGTTCTTTAAAGGGGCAGAAGAAAGTATGAAGGAACATGATAAGAAGGAAGCAAGAAATACCATATCATCAGCAGGATAATATGATATTCAGGGTTTTATAGAATAAGGCAGACAAATATGTTTTACCAAAGCTAGAAGTTAAGAGGAAAAGAAAAGGATAAGGGACCCAAATACGCTAGTGCAATAAAGAATGAGGTATAGCAGACAAATTGTAACGCCCCATTACCCTAGGGTACGCACCGGGACGCCCGTAGGTCATTCCGATACATAGCCTAAGATAAGGAAGTGCTACGTGCGATCACTACAGAACTCCACATGGCATCATATACATGTAAATAATAAAAACTGTAACTGTAAATTACAAAATTTTTCAAATCAAATTTCTCTTTCATTACTCCAAAACAACAGTTTATACATCAAATGTACAGTCTGTACATACAGACAATCCCAATACAGATATTATGCCAAAAGAAAT
>JAOQMP010000008.1:13701642-13726967 GCA_027563575.1 Erythroxylum pedicellare
GTTTAGGGCAGTCCTTCTTGAAGTGTCCTTTTTCACCACAGTCCCATCAAGTGGCCTCCTTCCTGCCTTGAGATTTTCCCCGCCCTTTTGATTTCGATCGACTATGTTTACTATGGCCTCCCTTTGACTTACTCCTGCCCCTTCCCTCAACACTGAGTGCATTACCAGACAAATCCCCGATTTCTCTTTTGCGAATGCTGTTGCTTAAGACAGCATCTCAGATTTCATCAAACCTTAGCTTCTCAAATCCACGCGAACTGCTAATTGTGGAAACAATAGTATCCCACAACTCAGGTAGAGAGGACATCAAAATTAGGGCTCTAATCTCATCATCAAAATTAATATCAATAGAGCTCAATTGACTGATGATCATATTAAATTCGTTAATATGGTCTGCAACAGATTCACTTTCAGACATCTCCAGATTGAACAAGCGACGCATCAAATATACCTTATTGATAGCCGACGATTTTTTGTACATGTTACACATCACCTTCAGTACTCCTGTAGTCGTTGTCTACTTAACAATGTTGAAGGCAACGTTTCTCGCCAATGACAAAACGAATCAACCCTAACGCCTGCCGATGTTTCAGATCCTAAACCTCCTATCTCATGGTTTCTGGCTTCATCCCTGACAAAGGTTCGTGGAGGTTTCTCTGATACAGATAATCTTCCATCTGCATCTTCCATAAACCAAAATCGCTTCCATCAAATTTCTCAATTTGAAACTTCACGCTTTCCATCTTTTCAGATTGTTGTGATACGAACCAAGGCTCTGATACCAGTTATTATGGACGATTAATCACAATAATCAAAGAACAGTGCAGAAAATAAACGAACACACAGATTTACGTAGTTTACCAAAATATGGCTATGTCCATGGGTGGCTAGGGTTTTTATTCACTGTGAATTGTTTTCGATGACATGATGCACTAGGAGAATAAAACATATTTATATGCCCAAGAGAATACAATAAACATATCGTGGGCTTGGTGTGTAAAGTCCAAAGCTAATTGTTAGGCTCCATATCTCAACATCTGTCACGATCGTGGCCTGTTGTGCCACGATTGTGGGCCATTGTTTCAATCCGAGTGTCTCTGAAACTTCTTCGTTCTTCAATGTTGACCCTGAAACACTAACAAACACATAAAGATACCTTTAAAACATAATAATTATGCTCAAAGACTTGTACTAACCTATAAAACACTTAAAACATAAATAATTAACAAGTTAACACAATTCTAACCAAAACATATAATAAATGATTGGATTAACAATTAAATGCATATCAAACTAAGCCCTAAAACATGATGCAATTCACACTTATCAACACCCCCACACTTAAACGTTTGTTTGTCCTCAAGAAAAAAAAACAACAAAAACACAAAATTATACAACACACAATGCAGTAATGAGACAATGACTTCAACTTTTTGGAATAAATTTTATTTTAAACACAATCATTCAAGCTATTTTAAATCATTAACATGCAAAATCCGCATCTACGGGGATTTGAGCTAAATATGCATATCAATCCATAGCTGAATGTTAAATTATTTACCCTTTTCAATTGTACACACACATTAATAATTCTTTGGTCATTCAAACACTATAACTACTCTTAAGTACATTTTCATGAAAAGTTAAGCTATTACAAGTTAGGTAGGTTTTATTAGAAAATAGTTTTTTTATTAAACAAGGTCCTAGTCTTTTACTCAGAGGCAAACATTAGTGATGAATATTGATCCAGTTGTTCGACTAATTCATTTTTCATTATGTTGATTGGTTGAAACGTCATTATAGCCTTTTGACGTGGAGGCACACATTTGTGATGTGTGTCGATCCGGTTACTTAGCTACATCACGTTCTCAACTATTCATAACTTGAAGGCTAGCGGAATAGTAATTTTTTTAAAATTAACAACACAATTTTTTTATTGCCTACCTTGTTGCTTTAGCTACTCCTTTATATGGAAAAATACTAGCAAAGCTACTAAAATTAAAAGACCTCAAATTATGAATGAATGTGACAATTTAGAAGGCTACAACTTAACACTAAATCCTTATTAAGCTGCATATTTAGCCAAAAAATTCAATTTACTAATTTTGCGAGCTAATGATTCTTCATAACCTAAAAGACTATATTTAAAATTAAATCAATTTCAATCTATCTAAGTCATTGACACTTTCACACGATTCACAAAATGCAACCTTAAAACTATCATGTAATATGCAAAATTCACATTCAAAGCAAAACATATAACCCCTCCACCCTTAAATAGCACATTATCCTCAATGTGAGAAGGGCACAAACAACCACACATGGAAAGGAGAGAAACATAAATTAAAGTAAAAACAAAAAGTAAGAAAAGACTAAAGTTAAAAACAAAAGGGTTAGAACAAAGTCTCATGGTGATAGAGGCGGTGATGGTGTTGGAGGTGGCAGTTGGACACTTTGAGCCTCAAAGTAACGATGGATACGACGTACATCTTGACTCTGAAATTGTTGTATTTGGTCCATCTCCTTCATTCTTCTGGAGTTCTCCGCAAGTGTATCTGTAATTATCTTAGTGTTTGCGGAGATTGTATCAAGCACTTTCTTCCAGCCTAGTTCTTTTATTTCTTCTTCCTCCTCAGACTCTTCACTCGTCGATTCCTCTTCTACCTGCTGAGGCGGCGCTGTAATCTAACTCGCCTGACTAGCCCTGATCTTCACATGCATCTTTTGGATGATATCCCAGAGTTCCACGTTATAGGATTTAAAGATTTTAGCATTCCATAGATGGTGATGACTTAAAAAATCTGGGAGTTGGACAATTAAACCACTACATTTCACGCCATAATACTTAACAATGGCGAAAACCAAGTACCCTATACCTAAATTATTGCTCCTCTTATGTAGAGTTGCAACAATAGTGTTGAGCATATGTGTGGAGGTGCACACTGGGATGTTGTGATCCATGCACCACAAATACAAAAAGTTCCTTTGTTGAGCACTTGTTGGTTTTTGATTTATCAAAAACCAATTAACACATGAATTTGTGCCATCACAAGTGCTCATGGGTTCTTATGATGTTGTTGTGGGTATTTTTAGCATCGAATAACTCTAAATCAATGAGCTCATTCCAATAGTGAGAATCATGAAAGTCATCGTGCTAATCGATAATGAAAGACTTGGGGAACCAACAAATATCGCACATGATTTTGACGTTCAACTCATAATTTCATCCCCATAACCTAAACCACATTTCTTTGGGGTTACTAGGGTTGTAATATAAGGAAATGAAGAATTTTAGAGTGAGCTCCTGGTTGACAGTATATTGGAAGTGTATGAACTTCGCCTACTGAATTTTTATGCTAAGTTCTCAACCTTATCCCATAGTTCGAGCCTATCAAGTGTATCAAAATTAAAATATTTTGGGAGTACAATTTGTTTAGCATTGAGGGAATAGAAACGAATACCTTCCTTCTCTGTGTAGAATGGGAATGGTGCTTCGAAGTCTACTGTCCTGTTCCTTCTCCCTTGTCCCAAGACTTGGTTTCACTATAATGATTGATCATGCTTTGCTAACTGCTTAATGCGTGGGATACTGACTTTCAACTAGGTAGAAGTTGGAAGAGATTGGAAGTTTAAAATTTGGGTAGAGAGAAGTGAGAGTGTTTGGAGGGTTTAAACTTAGAGAGATAAAGTAAAAATGAAAGTTAGTGAAAAAGTGAAGTTAGAAATGAATATATAGGTGGATAGAGGGTCAATTGGTAAAAAATGAATCTAAAATTCACATGTCCCCTTTTTACCCTGCCACAGGCCATGATTATGGCCTACAATTTTTTCACCAATTTTTAATTTTTCTCTTCCTTAGTCCTCCATTTTTCCAAAATCAATTCTTAACTCTTTATGACCCTTTCATCTCTCTTTGCTTACTTCCTTGATCATCAAATTCATGTGGAAGTCCTATGCCTTTTCGATTTTATCTAAAAACGAAATAACCTAACTACGGAACAGGCCATAGGTTGTCTCCCATGCAATGCTTCTTTAACATCGTTAGCTCGACTCTTTTCTTATGCTCAAGGTGGTTCGAATGAATCGTGCAATGGTAGCATAGTCATCGATCTTACAATTTACACATAAGCTACCATGCTTTGGATTCCACTCTCCCTCTGATTCTCCTTCCTTCACCTTCTTCTTCTCGATCATTTCTTTCTAAATGCATTAACCGGATCCTCAATATCTTCCCATTGTCCTCGAGGTTCGGTTTCCTTGATATTAGTTGGAGGTAAAGGAGAACTATTGTCTTACTTTAACACTTTGAAGGTTATTTGATGCTTGCTGACCCTCAGAGTTAGTTCACCCCTATCAACCTCAATTATGGAATGGGCAGTAGCCAATAATGGTCATCCAAAGACTATAGGGGTTTTCACATCTTCTCCAATGTCCAATATATAGAAGTTTATAGGAAAGGAAAATTTATCAATTTATAATTGCACATCCTTAATAATCCCCTTTGGTCAATAAACTGTTACGTCTGATGTCTTCACTAGCATTTTTGTGGGTTCTAACTCTCCTAACCCCAATTTTTTACTGAAGACATAAGGCATCATATTGATACTTGCTCCCAAATCTACAAATACCCTATCCATTTTGACTCTATTGATACTGCAAGGAATATAAAAATCCTCTGGGTCCTTTTATGTTAGGGTTTTCTTCCGTTATATGCTTATTAACCTTCTTCTTATTTGATTCTTTTAGTATAAGTGTCGCTTGTAAATGTTCTGTTATGTCTTTAACCTTGTTTAATTCAACCTCCCTGTAATTCCTCGTTGCCCTACGTGCAATTGACTTCCACTAAGCTAGAATAAGGTATGAAAATTTCGAACGAGGTTCCTCGATTGGCTTAATTACGAGCTCAATTAGAAGAAATTCTATAATTACTTGTCCTTCTCCCTTAGCTTCATCTTCCTTCACATGTTTGACTTTCTTTTCTTGGGTTTGAGTAATGGCCATGATCTATTCCTTTAGGTTAGACTCAGTATTGCTTGGAAGGGTTCTTGCATCCCGAATAGAAACTGTTTCTGCTAGTTAACCTACTTGGACCTCTAGATTATGTATTAAAGAGGCATTATTCTTAGTGACTTCTCAAATTTTATTTCAAGCCTCCTATGTGCATCCTCTATGCCTCCAATTTTATCTAAAATCTTGTCCAACTTGGATTCCATTAAGCTTGGTTTTTCTTGTTGGAAGTTTGGTTGTCTTTAAGGTCTAAACTATTCTCCAGCATTATTTGTTCACGAGAAGTTAGGGTGATTCTTCCACCCGGGGTTATATATGTTAGAGTAGAGATTGTTTCCCCCTCCTCGTCCATATTGAGCTCCTATATAATTCACTTATACTAGATCACTTTACTTCATCAAGAAACAGCCCACCATATCATGGTCCATTTGTCTACATAGTTCACACTTAATTTGCATAACTTTCACTAGAGCTGAGGACGAAACCTTTATGTTGTTGAGCTGTCAAGTTAGGTTGTCAATTTTAGCTTGCATATCTGTCAATTGATCAATAGCTACAATACCTTTTTGTTCTCAGAAGGTAGTGGTTTGTCTACGCCACTTGTTCATCTATAGGCAGCTATTACAAGTCATCTCCTCTATCAGCTCTTCCGCTTCATCTACCATCTTTCTCATCAGTGATCCTCATGAAGTTACATTAATAGTGCCTCTTGTACGTGGGGTTACTCCGTTATAAAATGTTTGTAACAAGAATTCCTTGGGTAATTTATGGTTATGGTATTTCTGTTGCAAATCCTTCTATCTTTTCCACTCTTCATATATTGATTCCTTGTCACTTTGCTAGAAGTTAGTAATCTCTTTGATGATATTCGTGGTCTTAGTCAGGGGTAAATACTTGTCTAAAAAGGCACGAACTAGCTAATCCTAAGTTATGACATTGGTTGGGTTAAGGGAATGATACCAAAACTTTGCTCTATCACTAAGGGTAAAAGGAAAGAGCCTAATTCTTACTACATCTTCTGACATCTGATGGTACCGAAAAGTATCACAGATTTCAAGGAAGTTCACTATATGTGCGTTAGGATTTTCATTCATTAGTCCATAGAACTTCACGTTATGTTGAAGTATGTTTAGGAGGGCTGGTTTGATTTCAAACGATGCTGCTTATACAAGTGGCCCAGCTACTCCTTGGTTAGTGGCATGGAACCCTGGTCTTATGAAGTCCATAAGGGTCCGCTGTTGACGTCCTTGGTTCTCTCCATGGTCTAAATCTTGCTAAAATTCCTAAGCCATTATTGCTTTCGTGATTCCTCTTTTTCTTCACACCGAACTTTCCTAATAGATCTTCCTAATCGAGTGATGTCTAACTCTATGGTTTCAGTTGCACGACTTGATCTTCTCATAATTCTTGTGTTCATGTAAGAGCACGATTTTAGAAATAAAAAGAAAAACGAAAACAAAAATTAAAAACTAACTACATGCCTTAAATTATAGAATTAAACTAATCGCCTCCCCAGTAATGGTGCCAAAAACTTGATTGGGTTCTTTCGATGTGTGTAAGTTTTAATTGATTAACCTCAATAATCTACAAGAGCATAGGTCATTCATGTAGTACCTAAGGTGTAGATCCCACGAGGATAATCTAATCATGAAATTTAAGGCCAAAAAAATTGCAGAAATTTAAAATGTAACAAAACTAAAACAAAAATTCAATTCAATTAATCAAACCAATTCAAGAATCAATCACAAAAATATTAATAATGTAGCAATTGCAACACACACTTAAGAATCAACCTAAAGAAATTACCTATTGAGAGAAAGGAAATTTTACCTATCTTTAACACTAAATTAATCGATTATGAATTACCAGATTATTGGTTCTAAACGATCTTAGAGTTGATTACTCTCTCTCGAGTTATAACCATTAACCCTAAATTATAAACCTTAATCAGATTATGGAAGTTGCAATTTCTCAATTAACAACTTATTCAAAAACCTAAATAGATATGAAGTTATCCAATAAACTATTGGAAACATATGCAAGATCTCTCTTTTCATAATTTGCCGATTTGATTTAATTCTTGTTCTATTAAATCACCTAACTCTTGTTAGCCTAACTTAATAATTTTTTACTCGATTTACCCTCTCAGTTTACTATTGAACTATAAACGTCTAGAATTAAATCACAATAAATCCATAAGGAATTAGATTTCATTAAATCAAAGATAAAATCTTGAAGTTGAGATTAGAACATCATCAAAATCCAAAAATTCTATCATCAATTGTTATTCCAATTCTATATAATAATAAAACTAAAAATAGCAGGAAATATGAAATTTAATGGACGTAGGAGCCAGCGACGTCGGGAAACTCCTAATCCAGGAAGTACGTCAAGTCAACTTGTTCTCCTCTTCTCTCTTCCTTCTTCTCTTTCTCTATCTCTCAATAATTCTCTCTAGGGTTTCTCTAAAAGTGACTGATGCAAAAGCTCCCTTCTGCCTCTTTGTCTTATTCTTTAAATACCTTGTGTGTTTTGAGCAACCTTAGGGTTTTTTCGGGATCTAAAAGGTCCAAAAAAATCCCTCAAAACTTGAAGTTTTTGAGTGTCTAAGCATCTGTTCGACACAGGCCATGATCGTGGGCCACATTCGAGTCTTCTGTCATTATCGTTGTAAGTAGGCCACGATCGTAGGCCATGTCCTAGGCTTCTAGGCCACAATTGTGGGCTAACTTTGGTGCTTCTGTCATGATCGTGGATTGTTGTTTTACCTTAAGTGTCTTCGAAGCTTCTCCATTCTTCGATGTTGAACACTAACAGACACATCAAGGTACCTCAAAAACATAATAATTAAGCTAAAAAACTTGTACTAACCCATAAAACACTTAAAACATAAATAATTAACAAGCTAACACAATTCTAACCTAAACACATACTAAACGATTAAATTAACAATTGAATGCATATCAAACTAAGCCCTATAACACGATAAAATTCACACTTATCACTAAGCTTGAAATCTTAGTGGGGACAGTACTTAGTTTGGATGACTACTCATAGCAATCATCTGCCAAGCACACACATTCAGAAATACCACAACTTATATACCATAAATTCACATTTTTGAACCAAACATTGATATTCAATGCTATGTAAACAATCATGGCATACTTAAGCAAAGTATATAATGCAAATATGCTTTAACATATTATCCATATATCGAAAATGCAAATTTATAAGCCAAATATTGATATTTAATGCTTATTGATACAAATTATCAATATAATAGTACAACATTACAACTAATACAAATGCTCATCAATACCAATCATTCATGTTGTCAAGCTGTATTTCTTATTTATTACTATTAAATTTCCTTTTTATGTTAAGCCTGCACTTTTATGAAGGTGTCGATAACGGGAGTTGTAAGATATCCGAAGATATCAAAACTGTGGTTACCTAAAGGCATCGAACTGTGGATACCCAAAGTATTGAACTATGGATACCCGAAGCTATCAAACTGTGGATACCCGAAGGTATCGAACTATGGAAACCAGTGGTGTTAAGCTATAGCGGCCGTACTGTAACCCTATAGGCATGCCTATCTGTCCACAACTAAGACAATGGAATAGGCATTATAATATTTTATGTAACCATTTGCAAATTTCACAATTCATATATTGACAAGTTACATGATATACATTTCAAGTCATAAAATCTATATCTGTGTTCATACATGCAAGTCATAACTTACCACCATTAGAAATGTGTTAAAATCAACTTATATAATTATACTATACACATATGAAGAATAATTATGCATACCAATCGTTTATGTACATGTAAGTTTTGTTTAGAATGCATTATGCTCAATCTTATATTCCAATGTTCAGTCTCCCAATTCATATATGGTAAGTCCTATTTCATTTATTTCTAGGTGTTTAAAAATTTTCATACACATTCACAAAAGTTCAGATAAGATGCGGTAGAAATCGGAAACAAAAACAATGCACCACGGTAGTGACAGACACTCTCTCCATTCATACCACTGCTTGATCCTTAATATACATATAGCAAAACCAAAACTGGATTTGATATCTTCTAGAAATTTTTTCCTCTATGTCTATAGTTTCTATAGTACTAACAATCAGACTATTTGAACTTCTAAATCATGAGTATAAGAAAAATATTACAAGCTGCTCCAAAATATGGGCAACATCAGGTCACCTTTTTCAATCTCAATTTCCAAAGTCATAGAGCCAGAATTAAGTCAGAGTCCCTTATACAAATATTTATCTCTATGTCTTAGGTTTCATATGCAAGTGAAATCACACAATTTAAAGATTTGTAGGCTAAGTTATGACTCAAACAATGTGACTGAATCAAACAAATCCTAGACTGAATTCCACTACATGATACGATCTTGTCATGTACAACCAAGTTCATGCAAATTAACACCAAAATAAAACCAAAGCAACATCCCAAAAACAATTCCACATCCAATTGAATCTTTATATCCATTCAATCATACACAATTACATAAATCAACTAAGTCAAGTCCTAGACCTCAAAATTGACAAGGTAGGTCTTCTATTGCCTATCCTTCCTTTCCTCTTTGACTTTGCTTGAGTCACCAACTAGAAACACCAAAAATATACCTCTCAATACCACTTCCAACCTTATAATTTCATTCTTTCATAAGTAAAGTAAGAAGAGATAAAGGTGAAGAGAAAATCCCTAACTATTACATTGATTTCCACCTAAGATTGGATTGATTTCTTACATGAAAAATGATGGGATGGAGAAGGTGAAATGGAGAGAAGAAAAATCTAAAGTTAACCCATCAAAGTGTCGGCCATCTTCCCTCTCTATAAGCCTTTTCATGAATTTTCTACTCTTAGACACATGTTTCAATCCTATTGGATCATATGTCACAATCCTATTAGACCATGTATTACAATCTCACCGGATCATGTCTTACAATGCTATTGGACCATGTATTGCAATGCTATTAGAACATATGTTGCAATTCTATTAGACAATTTTTTACAATTCTATTGGACCATGTGTTATAATTATATTGAACACATATTCTTTAATCTTATTGGTCTATGAGTTAACTTTAGGAAAATTGCATATTGCTCCTTCTTCTTCCTTTAGTTCCCACATTAGCATATAATATTATCAATATATTTCATTCCCCTATGTCTTAAGTTTCTAATGGCTTAAATTTCATTCAATTTGGTTAATTATATCAGGAGTTATACCCCTAAAAACTATATCCTTTTCGAAAACAATGGCAGTAGCTAGAACTCAACTTCAAAACAGAATTCAAAACTCTTAAAGGTAGAATCAGATTTCAGTTCTTTTATGAAAGTTTTAGAGCTATGTCTCTAGTTTAATCTCCAATTAAAATTATCTAATTTAGAGATCTATAGGCTACGAAATGGACAAATTACAAAAATATATTTAGTGGAACCTATCCATTCAGTGAGGTACACTTCCTAAATCAACTAACTTTGGTCTTATCATACAAAAGCAACACAAAAATACATCCAATTAAACCAAAAACATCCCACTTGCTTATAGAATACTTATTTTATCAATTCCCCTCACATTACACTCATAATCCAAGCAAACATATCAAAAATTTCCATATATATATATATATATATATATCACGTCTAAGTATGTATGTCCACGCCGAAGCGAACAAATTATCCATTTACCCTTGTCTTTTACGTTAAGTATCATTATATCTCTTATTATACTTAGATGTAGTTAATTCATTATGTTCACTTCTTAATACACCCTAGATATGCTATAATACTTCCAGGATACATGATGGGGTCTTACATTTCTCTCCCCCTTGAAAAAAAATTTGTCCTCAAAATTTATACATGTATCCCTATGGTGAGACATTAGGCTAGATAAAACCCTTATTGGAAAGCTTCTGTAACTAAATCTTCAACTCTTTTAACTCTATAAGAGCCATTATATAAGGTTCCCTTGAAATTGAAGCAGTATCGGATACAAACTCAATAGATAGTTCTACATCCCTCTTGGCAAACCCGGTAACTCTTATGGGAACATGTCAGGAAACCCATTTACTACCGATATGTCTTGTAAGTTCACCTTGTCCCTTTTTTAATAAAAGTAATAAAGCCAAATATGCATCACAACCTTTTCTAAGCAGTCGTCTTATTAAGATGGCTAATATTACATTAGTCAAATGATTAGACATAATATCATGCACTATTATTTCTAAACCATCAGAATATTTGAGCACAACTATTTGCAACACACAATCAACTACAGTTTTGTGTTTGGATAACTAATCTATGCCTAAGATCAAGTTGAATTCATGGAAGGGTAGTTCTATTAGATCAGCAATAAATTGTTTCCCCGAACACCAAAATAGGTAAATCTCTATACACTTTATTCATATATACACTATGGCCCAATGGACTAATCACATGCATATCATAGGCTAGTTGATCTACTAATAACATTTTATCATACACCCTTTGGAAGCGTAGGAGGACTCAAAACTAATTGGTCTCTCACCACCACATTATCAGTTGACTCCTCATCAACTTCACGAAATCTTTCCATTTCTATTTTTTATAAGAAAACAGGGACATTTGCATTAGGCCAACACTAAAATCAAACCATATCACACATTACTAGACTCTTATTTGTCAGAACCGCCTAAACTATGTTTTGATACCATGAAATGTAACACCCTTTATATGAAACCTATAACTATCAACATAGATAGCAATTAAATTCTTGTACACGCATTCAAGGTATACAATTCTATTCAACGCATACATATACACATTACAAAACTCCCCAATGTTTAACATTATAATTTAACAGTAGTAATACATCTTTACAATTACATGGTAATCCAAAATAAAACATACAATTTCATTTCTTCAGTACATATGCAATCATTTGTAACTAAAAACACATTCCAAAAGTACTTTTTCTTCTATCTGTTGGCCTCAATCTCTGCAGATGTTCCCTGTACCTCACTCCTATAACTTGGACCTACACGGATTAACACCTGTGATAAGCTTGAAAGCTTAGTGGGGAAAACACTTAGTTTAGATGATCACTCATAGTATCCATCCACCAAGTACAAACATTAAAAAATACCACAACTCATATGCCATAAATTCACATTCATGAACCAAACATTGATATTCAATGCTCATGTAAACAATGATGGCATACTTAAGAAAAGTACATAATGCAAACATGCTTTAACATATTATACATATACTGAAAATGCACATTTATAAGCCAAATATTGATATTCAACACTCAATGATACAAATTATCAATATAATTTCACATCATTACAATTCATCATTACAAGTAATACAAATGCTCATCAATACCAATTATTCATGTTGTCAAGCTGTATTTCTTATCTATGACTATTAAATTTCCTTTTTATGTTAAGCTTGCACATTTTATGTGGGTGTCAATAACGAGAGCTGTGGATATCCGAAGATATCAAAAATGTGGATACCAAAGGCATCAAACTGTGGGTACCCAAAGGTATCAAACTGTGGATACTCGAAGGTATTAAACTATAGACATCGGTGGTGTTAAACTGTAGCAGCTACACTGTAACCTTATACGCATTCCTATCTATCCACCACTAAGACAATAGAGCAAGCACTATAATATTTCATTTAACCATTTGCAAATTTCATAATTCATATATTGACAAGTCAAATCATAAAATTTGTATTTGTGTTCATAAATGAAATTCATAACTTATCACTGTTAGAAAGGTGTCACAATCACACTTGTATAATTACACTATACACATATGAGGAATAAATATGCATACCAATCATTTATGTACATGTAAGTTTTCTTTTGAATGCATTATGCTCAATCTTATATTCTAATGTTTAGTCTCCCAATTCACGTGTGGTAAGTCCTGTTTCATTTATTTTTAGGCGTTTGAAAATTTCTATACACATTCATAAAGGTTCGGATAAGATGCGGTAGAAATCGGAAACAAAAACAATGCACCATGGTCATGATAGACAGTCTCTCCATTCATACCACTAGTTGTTCCTTAATATGCGTATAGAAAAAGTTAGAACTAGGTTTTGAGGTCTTCTAGACATTTTTTCCTTTATATCTATAGTTTCTATAGCACTAGTAATCAGACTATTTGGACTTCTAAATCATGAGATATAGGCAAAATATTATAAGCTGCTCCAAAATAGGGACAACATCAAGTCACCTTTTTCAATCTCAATTTCCAAGGTCATAGAGCCAAAATTAAGTCAAAGTACCTTATAGAGATATTTATTTATATCTATGTATTAGGCTTCATATCTAACTCAAATCACACAATTTAGAGCTCTATAGGCTGAGTTGACTCAAACAATGTGACTGACTCGAACAAACCCTAGACAGAATTTCACTACATGATACTCTCTTGTCATATACAACCAAGTTCATGCCAAGTAACACCAAAATAAAACCAAAGCAACATCCTAGAAATAATTCCAAATTCAAATGAATCTTTATATCCATTCAGTCATACACAAATTCATAAATCACTAAGTGAAATCCTAGACCTCAAAATTGACAAAGTAGATCTTCTATTACCTTTCCTTCCCTTCCTCTTTGGCTTTGCTTGACTCACCAACTAGAAATACCAAAAATATACCTCTCAATACCACTTCCAACCTTATAATTTCATCCCTTCGTGAGCAAAGTTAGAAGAGATAAAGGTGAAGAGAAAATCTCTAACTTTTACCTTGATTTCTACCTAAGATTGGCTTGATTTGTTATATGAAAAATGATGGGATGAAGAAGGTGAAATGGAGAGGAGAAAAATCTGAAGTTAAGCGATCAAAGTTTCATCCATCTCCCGTCTCCATATGCCTTTTCATGAATTTTCTAGTCTTATACACATGTTTCAATCCCATTGGACCATATGTCACAATCCTATTGGACCATATGTACAATCCCATTAGGCCACGTGTTACAATGCTATTAGACCATGTGTTGCAATGATATTGGAACATATGTTACAATTCTGTTGAAACATTTGTTACAATTCTATCGGACCATGAGTTATAATTCTATTGAACACATATGTTTTAATCTTATTGGTCCATGAGTTAACTTTAGAAAAATTGCATATTGGTCCTTCTTTTTCCTTTAGTTCCCACATTAGCTTATAATATTATCAATTTATTTCATTCCCCTATACATTAAGTTTTTAATGGAAAAATTTTCATGTAATTTGGTTAATTATATCAGGATTTATACGCCCAAAAACTACGGCCTGTTTGAAAACAATGACAGTAGCCAGAACTTAACTTCAAAACAGAATTCAAAACTCTTAGAGGCAAAATCAAATTTCGGTTCCTTCATGAAAGTTTTAGATCTATCTCTCTAGTTTAATATTTAATTAAAATTATCTGATTTGAAGGTCTACAGGCTAAGATATGGCCAAATTACAAAAATCTATTCAATAGAACCTATCCATTCAGTAAGGTACACATCCCAAATCAACTAACTTCAGTCTTATCATGAAAAAGTAACACAAAAATACATCCAATTTAACCAAAAACATCTCATTTGCTTATAGAATACTTCTTTCATTAATTCCCCTCACATCATGCTCATAATCCAAGCAAACATATCAAAAATTCCCATACATATATCACATCTAAGTATGTATGACCATGCCGAAGCGAAGAAATTATCCATTTACCCTTGTCTTTTATATTAAGTGTCATTATATCTCTTACTATACTTAGATGTACTTAATTCATTATGTTCACTTCTTAATACACCCTAAATATGTTAAAATACTTCCAGGGTACATGTTAGGGCCTTACATTCTCTTGATGTTAGTTTTATATTTGATGATCCTTCATATTTATAACTATACATGTGAATTTCTATCTGAAATTGAAATTCTTTAAGTTTTTTAACTATATATACAACTTAGTGCTTCTCGTCGCTATACTGACTTCGTCTTCGATGTCTTATTTATAGTGATTGTTCCAAGATCAATTGTTTCTATATAATTCATCATGTGTTCATTCCTTATTGCTTAAAGTTGGTTTATATTAGCTAGATTATGTATGTCACTTGGCTTTGACAATAATGAAACTTAGCAAATGTATGGACGCATGTCACGTGTTCTTGATGGGAAACCAGGATGGAATATGATCCCGACCACAACTGAATAATTACAAAACTTTTTCATATTTTGATTTTTCAAAAACCAAGATCACTTTAATTCTATCAAATGATTAATGCATAAATCATAATAAAGCAGAATGTTAATTTGTACCTTATTTGAAAGCTTGATCATTTTCTTATCGTATCCTTCGAACTATTTCCAAAATCGATTCTTCTCAACCATCATAGCCACACAAGCGTCTAGTCTCTAACGGTATCCACATAATAGGTTGAGAGAACTCTGTAACTCTTACAGAGAGGTTTAAGAAAAAAGTCCAAGCTCCATTAGAACTTAATCCTATTTATAATAGGTTTTGGACATTTTAGTATTTTAATTGAAATTAAATTTTAATTTCAATTAAACTTTAATTGGAATTACAAATAATTCTAATTAAATACTATATATTCCCTAATAAGATTCAGTATCTCATATTGATCCTTATTTATTAACTATCTCATATTTAATTATAAAGTTTCTCAAACTTTTCAATCTAAGTCCAACTTGATTAAATTAACTTTGCTCTCTTCAACCCATTCTTTATGTGAGATCCATTAGGTTCCCAAATACAATGGCAATGGTTATAAATTATAATTCTAATTCATAATTAGAATTATATAAATTAAAACTCCTTTTAACTTGTCTTTAATTCTCCAATTAAACAATTTATAATCACAGATCAATATTGACTTCTAGCAATACATCATGACTACCAAAATATTTAGAAATGTCAAAGTAATTTTGACTAACCTTTCTATGCATGATTTTACCGTATAATTCAATTCTTTCATCATACAATATTTCAGTTAGACATAAAGTATGGAATTAATGTCTACTATATTTTTAGTTCAATCATATTAGTTCTCCGCCATTAGTTATCGATTCAATTAATGACATATGTAAACTATTTACAAAATTTCATTTCACCTTAGTCCAAGGATTTCCTTAATCAATACTAATCAAGAATAACAGAACATTCTCCCTAATTATTTTCGGGTGATAAATCCTATCTTGATCACTCAACTACCTCCCTATAATTCATATTACATCCAATGACTACTAATTAAACGACCCATGATTAGATAAATCATAGATAGTATCAAAACATAATAATCCCTATACAAGATAACTTTGGTGAACTCAAGTTAAAGAATTACTTATACAATCATCACAAAGAAAATTCTATAGATATACAAGTAATGTTCCGAATAGATTTCTCATATCAGGTATGTTCAGTAAACTTATTCTCTAACAAACACCTACATATTTGCTTAAGTATCTTTATACTTTAGCCTATGAGACCGACTACTTCCTTTATGAGGAAAAACATACTATTAATGTTCAATCTTAATAGAACAATGACTAGGAATAACTTAGGGATAATACATAAATGTAATATTAATCTCATTATAATTTCATTTGTAATGTATAATTATCTCATAGACTTTATCATATACATCTAAACATGTACAAGATAAAGAATACCTTTAAATAATTGTCATTAAAATACAACCAAAGCGATTGACTATACGGTATAAAATAACAGTTCTACCTACAGTAGTCATTCCAATTTAGAGAATGTTGTTATAGTCCTTAAGATGAGGAGTGTTAAATAAATAGATTAAACTAATATAGCATATTGATTAAACTAATATAGCATAGCTAAGTACCAAGAAATTACTAATTCAATTTTAGCTCTTGGAGTTGTTTTGGGCATTGAATTTTGGTTTCGGTCAATTTTTACTTATTTAAATTTCACGTTTGCTTCATGTGCAAAAAAATCAACACAAATATGTCTCAGGAAGCAATTATTGTGTATAATTCACATGAAATGACCCAAGAATTTTCTGTAATTTATCGGTCACTACATATAGTTTATATTTCTCTCTAAATTTAAGCTTTAAGGACATAGATTTCGACGGCAAAGTTGGGGTGTGATGTACGAGTAAATCTTATCTTACAAGTAAGAAGATTTTCAACTTTTACAAGTTTGGCACAAATCAACCAAAATAGCACATCTGATTTAAATAAATTAACATAAATCAATCTTTATTTTTCAATAAACCTCATTTTTTAAATACTGATAAGTTGCCTCGTTCTATATTATAAATAAATACCATAAGTTGTGTTAATTTCCATTATCCTTTTAATTTCATTGTGATTACAATTGAAACAATTACCATCATGTTAGTTGTTGTTCGGTTGCAAGAAATGCGCTAAACATGCTTTTATCAAACTTTTGCTTTTTATACCGTCAATAAATATCACTTGACCCTCAGATATTCTATTCCATGTTTAATCTTATTCTTTCTCTATTTGTGAGAAAAGAGAATATTCATACTTTTAACAAAGGGGGGAAAAGAAAAAAAGATGAAGTTCAATCTAACTATATTTAGCCAGTACTATTGTGTTCGGAAATAATCATTATCAATCACGAAAATGAATCAAATTTATATAGATATAAATGATCATGAAGTTCATGAGCTGGGAAAGGAACGCGTTGCCGAAATAAAACCAAGTAGATACGAATTAGAAGTCAAATCATAGACCAGCTTGTGGAAATTAAACTATTCTGAGGACATATTTTCCTTAATATCCCCTAGAAAGTTAGCATATATGCAATTAATTTTATGAATAGTCATTTCTTTACTTAAATAAATTTAAAGAGTGGTTAATCTCTTCAAATTTGGAAGGCATGGGTAGCTTTATATTCAACTAGGGATATTAGAATTTGAATTATAGTTTCTTTCTATACAAGACATAATGCACAGGCACACGCATTAATAATATTATACTGACTTGTAAAACACGAGGATATATATAAAAATAAGGAAGGAATGAAGGAGTGGAGAAAGTGGCGCAAAACCGCATGCATAAAGTGAAGATATCACCTGAGAGATGCCTCAGCTTCATTTAGCAGGGACCAACTACGCTATTTATCTCAATTATCCTAAACTCCCACCATCCCACCATGATTGGCACATATTCATCTCCCCACTACCAAATCATCACATTTATTCTTTTATAACTCAATAAAAAAAAGTGATAATTCCTAGAACCTCATGAAATAAACAAATAGGAAGGTGAATTATAAATAACAAAAAGCAGCAAACAGTTCGCAGCCCAATGTATATTCCTATTCACATCCTGAGAAGTTTCCTAAAGGAACTCCAAGATTGTGTGATCATTAAAATAGGAGATATTGCATGTTAGTTACAACATTATTCTTCAATTCATTGGCTAAGTCAAGATTCCATTGTATCGTTTTGTTCACTTTAGAGGAACAGACATTTTACAATCCAAGCTTGAATTGAAACAGTCCCCTCTGAAAAATAAAGTAGAGAATAGTCGTAGGTGATGAAAGAGAATTCTTTCATCATTTGTATTGAACTTTCGACAATTATTTATACACCCCACAACTCCTTTCTATTGGTTGGGTGTCCTAGAATTAAGGGAAATTCTAACTACCGTATCAGCTAGCTGTACAAAGGCCACTTATTCATTTGCTTTATACAATGTTAGATGGTGGTGCAAGGAAAAAGATATACAAATGTAAAAACAGGGAATAAGAATAATAGGCCATTAGTTTTGCATCTAGCCCAGCGCAGTAGACTTATTTTAGGTCTTTTATCACGCCCCCTTCCAAACTAGACCCAAAAAAATTCATGCGAGAAGAGCTTTCGTAAATAGATTTGCGAGTTGCTAAATGGTGCTCACTTGTTTCAACTCGAGGAGCCCTAAGTTCACACAGTCACGAACCAGAAGAAGGTCAATTTCAAGATGCTTCGTCCTCTCATGGAAGACCGGATTTTTCGAGATGTAGATGGTTGCTTGGTTGTCACAATATAAAGGTGTGGGTTTCTTAACCTGGATCTGGAAAGTTTGGAGAACTGGGTTATCCATTTTAGTTCGCAGGTGGTTGAGCCTAAGCTTCTGTATTCTGATTCGGCTGAAGAACGACTCACTGTTGATTGTTTCTTTGTTTTCTAGGAGATCAGCGATCTTCCAAGAAACACACAAAAGCCTGTCAAGGAGCGTCTGGAGAAGACACAGCTTCCCCAATTCGAGTCGGAGTATGCTATAAGGTGATGGGTTTCTTCTATTTTGTAAAAAATCCCTAAATTTTGAGTCCTGTTAAGGTACTTCGGTACTTTTTTAGCTGTCTCCCAGTGTGGTAATCTAGGGTTACTCATAAACTGGCTAAGTTGTTGTGTAACATACGTAATATCAGGTCTCGTTAACCCTAAATACTGTAATTTTCCCACCAATCTTTGATATTCTTCTGGTTTCTCAAGTAACTCACCTTCTTCAATGTTTAATTTTGTTCCAGGGACTATGGGTGTTGGACAAGGGGAACAGTCCAGTAAATTGGTTTCCTGCAAGATGTCTCGAATATACTTACGTTGGGTAAGCATCATTCCACTCTCTCCTCTTACTATTTCAATTCCTAAAAAGAATTTTGCATAGCCCAGATCTTTGATAGTGAATTTTGCATTTGATGTCCTCTTAATCGCTTCCATTTGTTCCTCATTTGCACCTGTTATCAAGATGTCATCCATGTATATAATTACTACCATTAAGTCATTCTTTGTGCCATTAGTAAATAGACAGTGATATGCTTCAGATTTAATAAAACCCATTGAGGACAGTTTGGAGGATAGCTCTTTGTTCCATTGTCTCCCAGCTTGTTTTAACCCATAGATTGACCTAATTAACTTGTATACCTGTCCTGCCTTAGCTTTGGTATAGCCTTGAGGAGGCAGTATGTATAATTCTTCTTCTAGATAACCATGAAGGAAAGCATCATTGATGTCACATTGGTGTATTGGCCATTGCTTAGAGGCAGCTATAGCTAAAAACATTCTGATTGTCACTATCTTTGCTACTGGGGAGAAAACCTCTGAATAGTCAGCTCCCTCTCTTTGACAAAACCCCTTTGCTACAAGTCTAGATTTTAGCTTATCCACTGTTCCATCTAAGATGTACTTTACTTTATAAACCCATTTTGAAGCTATGGCCTTCTTCCGCTTAGGTAGTTCTGTAAGCTTCCAAGTTCCATTTCTTTCAAGGGCAGACAATTGTTTATGCATAGAATGCATCCACCTTTTGTCTTTACTAGCAGTATCATAAGATAGAGGTTCAAATATTCTAGAAACATTAATTATGTAACTGCTATAGCTTTTGTTGTGTTTGATGTATAGCGTGCTTAATCCTTCTTTGCTTATTCCTGCAGGACAACAAACCTGTAATGCTACATTGCAATCATCAAGGGAGTGCATGGATTGATGTGTCGTGGTTTGGAGGACATAATCTTGCAGGTATCTTGGGGTTGTGTGTGTTCTACTGCTTTTCCTTTGTAGTGAAACAGTAGGTAGGACATTTTGGTATGGGGACTTGTCTGGATGTGCATAGTCAGGTGGCTCATAATCAAGTGGCTGGGAGTCCTGTTCGGTTAGTGGGGTGGTAGTCATGGTAGGCATTTTTGTGGGGTAATCTGCATTTTCATTGGTCAAGGTACTTGTAAACAAGGGTTTAGGTTCTTTTATGACATTTGTAACGCTGTCTGCAAAGGGAAAGACTTTCTCATAGAATATTACATCTCTTGATACAAACACTGTCTTAGTATCTAAGTTCATAACCTTATAGGCGTTGTAATCTGGCATGTATCCAAGAAAAATGCACCTTTTAGATCTAGGATCCAATTTGGTTCTTTTGGGTGTTTTGTCTAGGGCAAAGTAAAGGCAACCAAAAATTTTAAGGAGTTCATAACTGGGTTTTCTTCTGTGCAGCTTTTCAAAAAGACTCATCCACACCAGGACTTTGGATGGGATTCGGTTTATGAGGTAAGTAGTTGTTAACAATGCTTCCCCCCAACACCCCCTAGGTAATTTGGCTTAGAAAAGTAGGGCTCTAGTAATTTGAAGAAGATGCTTGTGTTTGACTTCCACCACACCATTTTGTTGTGGTGTGTATGGACTACTTTTTTGGTGTTGAATTCCCATCTCCTTAAAAGTGTTAATGCATTCCTGATTTATAAACTCCGTTCCATTGTTTGTCTGTATTTTCAAAATTCTGGTATCAAATTGTCTCTCAATGTTTTTAAGGAAATGTAGTACGGTTTGCAGTGTTTGGTAATTATGTCTTAGTATAAAGATCCATGTAGCTTTAGTAAAGTCATTCATAATGGTAAGAAAGTAGTGTGACCCACCCATAGTAGATATAGTGTAAGGTCCCATATGGATGATTTCAAAAGGTTTGCTTGTATGTATTTCATGCTTTGGATACATGCCCAATCTAGAATGCCATAAATTAAAGCTAATTGAAACATTGACGGCAACATTCCTAACTTTGTAAAGCTCTAGAGAAGGACCTTTCAGGCTATTTGAAGGTAGGAAATTTTCTGGATTTAGCTCATAGAGTCCATTCACTACCTTGATGATTGCCACAACATTATTAGTCCGAAGGTCCTGCAAAAACAGCTTGTTAGATAAAAAACAATAGCAATCTCATTCTGTGTGGTTAGTTTATTGACATAGTAAATTCTTGAAGAACTGAGGTATATGTAAGATTTCTTTGAGAGCAATTGTAACCCCTATTTGTGTCTAGCCAATGTGAGCCACTTCTTGTTTAGTTCCATCAGGAAGAGTCATATGATCGTAGGTATTATCATTTGCCACATAATTAGTGCAAATACTTAGGTCTACTGTCATGTGTGTGGAGGCACTAGAATCAATGAGCCAAGAATCAGTGTAATTAAAAACTGTGTTCACAGATTGTGTAACATTACCTGCATAATGTTGATAACCTGAATAGTTTACCTCCCCATTAGTTTTTCCTTTGATGGCTTTACTTATCTCCTGTTGAATAAAATCAGCAAGACCAAATGATATTTGTCCATTCCATAGTTTTTCTTCACTCCGCTCTTGTGTGGTATCTGCAGGACTATCAGTTGTGTGAGCCATGTTTGCCTTTTCTTTTTCCTTCTATGCAGTGAGCCCCTTGTACTAGTCAGGGATCCCGTGGATTTTAAAGCAAGTTTCCAAGGTGTGTCCATACTTCTTGCATTTTTCACAGTATTTATCTTGCTTCTTTAGATAGGATCCTTTGTTAGAGTCGACATTATTCCTCCCTCCTTTCTTCCAACCACTCGACTGTTTAGCTAGCATTACCATGTTTGGGGTACTGTGCATATTAGAATTGACCACCCTTTGTCTCTCAACAGTTTGTAGCATAGAAAAGGCTTTGTTTACTGTAGTTAGTGGCTCCATTAACATGATTTGATTAACAACATGTTCAAACTCATCATTGAGTCCCATCAGAAATTGCACAAGTCTATGAGTGTTTTCTTTGGTAGTGATAGTTTTTGCAGCATCACAAGTGCACATAGGGGTAAGGCTTAGGCTAGACAGATCATCCCACAATTTTTTCAGTTTAGTGTAATAAGCAGAAACTGTTAGAGTACCTTATTTTTGGGAACTTATTTCCCTCTCTATTTGATACAACAGTGGCCAGTTAGCTTGACCAAACCTTTCTTGCAGTTCCACCCAAAGTTCTCTAGCAGGGGGGAAAGATAAGAAGGCATCACCTAGATCTTTGACCATAGCATTGAGGATCCATGATTTCACCATGCTATCTGCTCTTCTCCATTTTGCTTGTAATATTGCATCTTCTGTGGGCATTGTGCAGGACCCATCGATGAAGGACAGCTTATCCTTTGCACATAAGGCTATGGTCATAGATTTGCTCTAGGTAATATGATTATTGCCATTGAAGGGAGTGGTGACAAGCACAGCTCCTAGGTTTTCAGTGTTGGTGACTGAATAAGGTGCATGTTCATTTACTGTTGGTATGTTTGTGGTGCTAGATCCACTGTTATCCATTGTATTGGATATAGTAGATTAGGGTAAAGGAATCAAAGTTCGCTCTGATACCATGAAAATTAAAGTAGGGAATAGTCGTAGGTGAGGAAAGAGAATTCTTTCATCATTTGTATTGAACTTTCAGACAATTATTTATACACCCCACAGCTTCTTTCTATTGGTTGGGTGTCCTAGAATCAAAGGAAATTCTAACTACCGTATCAACTAGCTATACAAAGGCCACTTATTCATTTGCTATATACAATGTCGGACGGTGGTGCAAGGAAAAAGACAAACAAATGTAAAAATAGGGGCTAAGAATAATGGGCCATTAGTTTTGTATCTAGCCTAACACAATAGACTTATTTTGGGTCTTTTATCACCCTCTATCGAACGAAAAATGCTCTTTCCCTTTCTTTTGTCTCTAAAGGTTTTTCATGCCCTTCAATGCACGTATGGGCTCTAGCGTAATTTCTTTTTTATCTTTTTGGTTGCATTTTCTAATTTCGGGAGGAACGTAATATTGTTTCTACGTATGAGATTTAAACAACGGCAATAAAAAAACAACCATTCTATACTCTTTATAAAAAGAAGCCTATACTTGGGTTACATGGACCCTCAATATAGCCATTAGTGGTGGACCTAGAAAGTATAAATACTATTCTATGTGCTTGTTTGTTTTCGTCAAGTGTATGTCTAAGAATTGAGATGCCATGCCAATATCGTGATCCAAGGACTATACCATACATTTTGACATTGGTTACCATACAATATGATCTCTAATCATCAAAATAGCCTTATACTATGAGTTGGCTTCCTATGAGTCCATGCACCATCGTGCAAATAGATAGGGTTTGGTATTACGAATCTAGTAGATACGTAGGGATTTGGCATCTTGCTGAGTTCAAGGAATTGTTTATAGGTAGAAGACAAGTAATTAGGCTTAACAATTGGGCCTGGCTAGGTTAATCGAGCCTCAAACCTTGACAAACCAAAAAATGATATTATTTTAAGTAAAATAATGTCATTTTTTAATTTTTTTAAGAAATAAAAAATCATGTCCGATTCGGGTTGCCATCTTTCAAGCAATTGAAGCTTATCGTTAAATTGGCTCGTGTACCTTCATTTCAAATGTTATTTTGATTTCCTCTTCATTACTTCTTATTCCATATAAACGGAGGACCATATATTTTTTTTAAGATGTCACTAGGCTTAAGTGAAGGATAGTATAAATCGATATTAAGATTTTATACATCTTCATTAAACAGTGTTTATCACTAGACTATTGCTTTGCCCTTACGTACGCTAAACAAGTAGTCTGTTCAAATTTCGTGCATTTTTTATTTTGAAACTCAATAAATAGTGAATATAAGTATAAAATTTATATACCTTTAAAGTGTAAATCAATTTAACATAAATTTAGTGATCATAAAAGAGTAGAGTCAAATGTGAATCAATAATATATTAAGCTATATAATATAAATATATAACGTATCAAATTAAGATTGTATTGTTTTTCTTGGATATGGAAGCAAAATTATGAAATATAAAAGAAAGACTAAAATTTTAATATGGAAAAACTATAAGATGGATAAAATATATGAGATGTAGATAAGAAAAAAATATCTTACCAAAATAAAATGTTTTCCAAAGAAACAATTCATAGGATAAAATTATGATTATGATATTACCATTAGGTTATAATATAAATGAATAACAATAAGAGTGGTAGATAACAAGTATTTCAAATACCAGTTGAAGAGTTTAGATATACTCAGAAATTAGTTTAATTAATACATTTAAAAAGAATTTGAAAAGTTTGTAAATAACTTATACAATAAATAATATACAATTTAAAAAATAATAGTTAACATATTAAGTTTTAATGTAAATAACATCTTTTATAAAATTAAAATCTCAATTTGAAATTTTTATGGAGAAACTCTATATCTTACTTGGAAGTCATACAGAGAGACCTTTGTCTTTATAACCAAACCAATATTCATACACAGAAACTTTTTTCTTCATATCCAACTTTACTGGATAGATAGATTGACAGAACTGAATACTCTTGGGCACTGTTATTCGCAATTTATCAATGAAAGGATGAGAAAGAACTCGGTCTTATGTGAAGGCCTTCGGAAGCATTACAATTCAACTTGTTAATGAAAAGTAGAGCAATTGGCTGATGTCCCATAAGAGACAAGTTTACCAACCAACAATGA
>JAOQMP010000008.1:13747452-13759859 GCA_027563575.1 Erythroxylum pedicellare
TTAAAATACCAAATGACGTCGTTTTATTTAAATTAAAAACGCTCAAGCCAAAGCAAACGACGACGTTTATCTTGAAAATTTACTGGCGGACCTTACCGACGGAAATTTTCCGTCCACAAACTCAAAACATTATTATTCCGCCAACATTTCCTACCTTATTTACAGACAGGCATTTGATATCATCATTAAATTCCATCGCAAATTGATTTCCCTATGTCGTTTAGCGACGGATATTACTACCACTGCTAAACGAAATTTTTCCCGACAAAAATAGGATTTCCTTCAGTAATTTGCAACAATTTCTTTTTCGTCGCTAATTCCTGCTTTTCTTATAGTTAGACGAGGGCTGGGCTGGGTAAGAGAGGAGAGAGAGAGACAGAAGCAGAGTAGATGTTTGAGGCAAGTTCCTAATATTTTTAAAGTTTACAATACCGGTAGAATTTGACCAGTATTTTAAATACCGGCTAGTACCGATATTCAATACCAAACTTTAGTTTTGTACTATTTTTCAGCTACTTTGAGAACTTTCAGCCGGTATCAATTAGCACAATACAAATCTCAAAACTTCGAATGGCGATTGTGAATTCCATTTTCTTTTTCTCTTTTTTCATTATTTTATTAATAGAATTGTTTTGGGTGTAGAAATTGGGAATCTGAAAAGGTTGGCGCTTGATAAGGTAAGAATGGTTCATGTCATTTGCTTAATTGTAATGGATGTGAGAATGGGCCAGGCAAGGCAAGGCTTTACTTTACAAATTGGCTTAATGTTTGTTGTTCTGCATTATTCAATTTAAAAATAATAATCTTTCAGAACCTTTTTGTATAAGAAAAAGATTTCAGTTTATATATAAAAATAAAACCACAAGTTTGAAATAGTTGAATTTCAGAGTGTCAAATTCGAATAGGAAGATACATTTGGACTTGGGTCTAATTTTACCTTAGCCAAGTCTGGCCCAACAGGCATCACAAAAAAAAAAAAACAAATACCGATTCTAGCAATTAATACACTGTCTACATGGGAACAAATTTGCTCCAACTTAAACTACTCTTTGAGTATTAGTAGTGATCGTATAAAAATGAAATTAGAAATTCTTTGTTATTGCTCACTATTTTTCAATCTAGCAAGAAAGAATTGTGTTCATCAAAGTTGAGGCGAAGTGAAACTCAGTCATGAGGACTCTCAAATTTCAACACTAGAAAACCTGTGAGACAGATTTGAGACTAAGCAATTTAAGCTCAATCACAAAGATCTTATGGCTTAAAGCAGCTATTCCTTACTCTCCATTATGAAATTTATAATCCAGATATCATGAACCATCTTTCTTCTTATCACGAACCATCTTTCTTCTTTTACTCAGAACTAACTTTTGTTTGAGTTATCTTTTACAAGAAAAGAAGTCTAGAGCATCGAAGCCATTAGATGAGGCTCAAGTTCTGTAAGCAACAAGGAAGTATCGACTTTGGCAATGAGAGGTACGTGACTGACACTTGCCTTAAACATTGTTTATACTTTTTGGCAAGTTTCTTAAGAGAGCTAGGGCACTTTATAACCTTCATGATTAGAGCTATTGGACGCCCTATTTTCACATAGCATAAGCATCTCTCAACTCTTCCACTTCTTTATAACCATTACTAATTATCATTGCTTTTCGAAGGAGAGTGGTCCAACCCTTCCTGGACCACCGATCCACCTTCACAAAGTAGTAACTCGGTAACTTTGCTCCGTCCGATATTGAATATATTATAATAACAACAATATTTAGTATAGATTTCAACAGAACATAAAATTTGGAAAAATTCTATAGCACGTAATCTTAATCCTAACAAATAGAAAAACTGTTTTTAAAATATATTATAAGAACCATTGTTAATATTCTCATTACTGCTACTGAATGAGCAAACTCTACTTCACAAATCTTGAGTCGCTTCCACGTGCTGTGCAGGTATCTCCAGGGTCGAGCATGCCAAAGTTAACAGTATTTCCATGTGTAGCAGCTACAGAAATACCACCACTATCATGTGTACATAATGAATGCCATGATTGTTTATCACCTGACCTTTATGTATACTTTGGATTTCTGAGTTTCACAATGGCAACTTGATGGTTGGTTCATGAGGAAGTACATGATGATGTCATGTTATTATAAATGTCAATGATACAAAATTGTACGTCTATTTTATTTACATTAGACAAAAAGGGTAAGAAAATTATCATATCTATAAATTGTTTTAGGCTAGGGTTGGCCTATGAATTGAGATTAAAATGTAAATTTATAGATAATATTTCAATATTATCAACCATAATATATGTCAAATCAAAACGACTTAAAATTTAAAGATAAGTACTATTGTTTAAAGAATTTACAAATTATACAATGATTGAATAGTACAATTATATAATTCTGAAAATTCATGCCTTTCATCAATTTTGTATTCTTTAATGAATTTATTTTTTAACTAAATAATTTTTGAAATCAGTTCATCTATAAATTTCTTAGTTTAAAATTACTATTATTTTAAACACTTAACTTTTTAAAAATAAACTGCCATGCATAATTATATATAGTTACTATTTATTTTCAAAAACTAAGGTGGGTTTAATTTGATACCATGAATGATTTGCTTTTTCAGTAAATTGTTTATTTTTCTTTGTTACTGAAGAAAATAACTTTTCCTCAATTTTGTTATCACTGGAACGCAAGAAAGTCAAACGTTAGGTCGCGTGACAATTTTAAGGTCTGAATTTCAATATTTGTAAAATATTTAAGTGAGAAATATTTTAGATTTTATTATTCTTACCTTGTTATATTTTGATCATGGAGATTTATAATATCTTTAAGGATATTTAAACAAAAAATGTATTTAGTCCAAACTTTCCATGATAGTTCAAGTTCTATATTAAGTGATATTAGCATTAGTGCACTTAAATTTTCGTGCATCCAAAGTATTATAGTTCATTAAACTAGTCTACAGGCATGTTTCAAAGGCTGAAAACATACCGCAAGCACCTAAAAACATTAGTCAAATTCGATCGTTATTTATTTATTACTTTAGGAATAGGCATGCAACTGACGATATTGTGACTTGTGAGACGATCTGACCTGTGTAAGTAATGATTGACGCCAAAGTCCATACCAAGCTCTTTCACATAAGTTAACAGTTGTGTGATTGTCACATGCAAAGGAATCACTTTCTACGTTAACATTATTTGTGACTACAAATTAAACAAATATATAATTGCCCAATTAATGATAGAGTCGATATGAATAAATTATAGGATTCGGCATGGTTGGCGAAGTGAGGAAAAAACCTCAAGAAAGCTTGCGAGCGCATTTAAAGAAAGCTAACTTGATGACCACTACTTTCCACCATTGCTTAAAGAATCCAAAAGTCATGTAAAAATTAAATAAAACTAGCTTTTTATGTGATCTCCACAAGACTAGCTAGGGACCATACCATATTTATAAGATCCAACTGAGAAGTTAGCAATTATGTTATTCATCATCCAACTGCCAATTTAAGCTTCCATCTCCTTTTCATCACTTGCATTTATTCTTTCGAGGTCAAAGGAAACCCCTTTGCCCCTTTCCGTTCGCTTGATTGAATATTATTATGGGATCTCTTTTAAGAAAAACAATTATTGAGCAATTTGTACCTGATTCGGAGGAATTTGACTTTAGACTAGAGAAAACGTGTTACGTTATGGTCACTCCTAAAAAAGTCTCTTGCGACTCCATTTCTTTGACTATTCAAAACTACCATCCCAATTTATCTTCAGTTTAAGGATTCAAATTTCCATCAAATTTTATGGTATAATGCAATGTTTTAAAAATCAGTATGATACCAAACTGGTTAAAGAAAATGTTTAAAATTGAAAGTTTTAATATGTATTAAATCGTTAAAAAAAACTGATATAGTAAAAAATATAAGAATAAATATTTTATTGAAATAAAAAGAAAGAAAGCAATGTTTTATATAATGAAAAAAATGATAAATCAAATATAATAATTCAAACTAAATTTAAATTTAAAATAAAACTTAGAATAATAATAAAATTAATATTATATTCTTAAAAGAAGCTTTTACTCATCACCAAAAGTTTCAAATTTTTCAATGTTATTTAAAAATTTATAAATCCCGCTTTCATTCAAATTATCTTCATAACTTCTTCTAGTGCGCCAGTAGATGTTCTTAACCATTCGTTATGACAAATAAATTTTCTTCATAAATCATTTTTTCAAGTTCATTATAATCAAGAGTAGGCGATGACTCTTCTTTTTTGATCCAAAAATCAGTATGTTAAATACAATTAATATCAATTGGATCATATGTTCATTTCTTATTAAGCATTCTAAATACATAATAGAGAAATTACAAAGTTAATAATAATATAAAAAAAACTAATAAAAATGAAAACAAAACAATAAAATACATGCTCTTTATTCTATGATTATAAGTAACGTAAACAAAACCATTGAGTCTTTGATGTTTCAAACGATTTTGCTTTTACATTCACAATTCGACTCAGAAACTGTTTGACTAAGTAATCTAATAACGAGTTTTCTCAATATTGGAGCACTTTTACTAAATAATCTCCACCACTCATCGGTATTTTAAATTAGTAATTATTAGGCATAAAATATATATTATTAATGAGTAAAGGATTAATTAAAAGTATGAAAACTTATTAAGCTATATTTTTCATCATGAGGTCTCTTTTTGCAGATAATCTAGCAAAACTCCTTAAACCTTCACGAAATAACTTAATTTTATTTGTTACCTTTGATTTATCTTCAATAGCAAAAATACATTTTCATTCAACCATATTAAAGACACTACCCATAATATCATTTGTACATGCTTCTGTACTATATAAGCAATAAGAATTGAGAAAATAAGTTGCTAAGTGGATTATTTGGGTAAGATGCTTATCCCTTTATTGATCAAGAATATCTATACCAGGCTTGTATAATTTTTCTTCCCTTTAAAAAGGCTCATAATTATTTTGCAAGCTCTATACGTACCATCATTTATATACACTAAAGATGACTTCTCATCTGAGTCAACAATCTTATAAGTGGAGGCACAATCTTTACCATGATTAGTTAGGCATTCTCATAATACATTATTTAGAATAATAGCACAATCTTCTTTTTCCTGTTTGCACTCTTTGATAATTTATGACTTAAAAAATGTTTACTTGTCACTAAATTTAAAATAATTGTTTATGATCATAAACACTTTTTAAAGTAAAAAATTTAGCTGCAAACCTAGTATAAGCAAGAAACGCAATCTCAATCCAATCTTCTTACTTTCTTAATCAAGACAAAAATATAATATGATTATACACAAAGATTGTGATTTTAGATTCACATGAAGAAAGACTATAAATGTAGCCCATATAAGCAGTATCTTTTAAAATGATATTTATATAATAAGCAGCGCATAAAGACTAATAAATGTGTTCATACTTTGACTGGAACAAGTACTCAGCTGATACATAATTAGCTATGTTATTTGTAACAAAGTGACAACCTTATTTGGTCTAACTCATCCTACAATTTTAGAAAATAATTTAGTTAAAGTAATAGAACTTTTTACCATGCCAGAAGCATCAATAGACTTGAAAAACTTATTCTAATATTATAATAAACTAAAAAATTAATTAGGGTTCTTTGAGTCCACCAACTGCTATAATTGTGCATCTTGTTGATTTCCTACTAAACTTATATATATCCACAATCAATTGACAGTTGTTAATTTAAATCTTGAAGTAAAGGTACACAAATCTCATAATAAAAAGTGCCTTCAATCTTAGACCTATCGTTATTACAACATCTATTGCTTCTTAAAAATAGGGTGAATTTAAGGCATTTAAAGAAATATAAAAAAGGATAAAATCATCTAGTTCATGCTCCTTTACTTTGCAAAATAGAATCCTTATCAACAAACACACTTTTAAAACTAAGTTGAGAATTAGTATTCCTTAGAGGAAAATAAGAATCTATGTAAATAATAACTTTTCTTTTTCTTTATTTAATACTTGTTATGATTCATAATCTCTAAAATATACATTGTGAACCTCTCTTTTTATTTTTTTATTTGCTACTGCAAATAATTTCCGATCCTCTTACATACATCAAATAATACGTTTTATTGCAAAACATATAATTATATTAAATATTTCTATCAGTTGTTTGAGAAGAAAAAATAATTTTATGCTATATCAAACTTGACATGAGTAGAGCATGTTTAGTTTATCAAATCTTTTTCTAATGACTATATATTTTCTATTAAAATTTCAACCTAAAAATACAAGAAAAATAATTTCTTAATTTTATAGCAATATACTTTGAAAATACTTGTCCTACTAAATACATTGCATTTAACAAACTAGTTTAATTAATAAAATTCATGTCAAAATATGGAAATAGAAAAGTTCAAAAAGAACAAGGATATATAAGTAAATGAACGACTTTTACTTATTTTATATCTCATTTTTACTTGTTTTAAAATAGTCAAAAAAAATAAATGCCTTAGTTTTATCAATTAACACACTTGAATCTTGATAATGATATGTATTTCCAAATCTTAAATTTGACATGGTTAAAAACATGTGACAGAACTATTCTAAAAAATCCAGATAGTAATTTGAATGAATTTGGAAAGATGATCTTATCCACTAAGGAAGATTGCTTCTAACGAGTTCAAGGATTCTCTATCATCTCCTAAATATAATGTTCTTTGTCAGTGCTTAGTTAATTCTTTGTTTCTTCCATTGCCAACTAGCATGAATTTTTGCTTGCTTTTGTCAGAAAGTACACTTAGGAGCTAGATGGTCTAGAATACAAAAATATGGGATCCTACAACATGATATTCTAAATTATCTGCACCTCAGTTACGTCCTTCTAAACAAAGGATAAAGTTATAATTTATAGTGAATTAGTACAATGATATATGTTTCTAAAGGCAAAATGTTTTCTTAATGTCAAAATCCCATTACAAGATTTCTTTTAACTTTCCAAGCTCCTCAGAGACCATAATAAACATCAATAACACGGTAAAATAATAGTTTAAGTTTTTAAAAGATCCAAACCCACATCAATAAAAATGACAGAAGCAAAAGGTACATCCTATTTTTAATGAATATTGAAAGTATGAGAAATGTGCATGATGCTACGAAGTAGTAGGATGGGGGAATAAAAAGGATGATCTTCAAATGATGCATGGTGAACTCCAAGTTCTATTTCTATATGTTGGCTCCAACTTAAGAGCTCAGGTCCTTACACTTTTGCAAGCACCACACATAGTTTGTAGGTTGCCATTTAAGTGCTGATGGATAGTAACAGGGAAACTTCTGCTGCATTAACATTTGTCTTGTTGCATAGTGTAAGATATGCCCATTGTTTAGCCTTAATTAAGAAGGATTCTTTTCATTTTTATCCGTGTCCATAAGACTATAAATATATAGGTTGTTTCTTTCTACACTAGAAAGGGATAACTATAAATATAATGCTAATTTAGACAAACATACATGCAGAATAAAAAAGGAACAAAATGCTACCTAAATTTGGGACTTTGTATCAACTACAAATTCATAATCGAACATCAATTAAGCACACAACCAATAAAAAACCTTGAAAAGGATAACATAGTAAAGAGTTGCAGATTCAATAACATCTAGTTTGAAACTACACAGAATATAAGTAATAAAAACAAAAATAAACCAAGAAGTTTCATAGTCGAGACATCATGAAACCACTTTTAAAATCCCATAATAATGAAAAAGTGATAAAGAATTAAAAACATTGTAAAATAGAAACTTGTCTTTAGGAAAGGATGCTCAACACAAAACCATCCCTATAAAAAATGGAAAGAACTTCACATCCCAAGCAATTCACAAAACAAATGGTTAGGTCCACATCCACTCGTAGTGAATATATCTTAAAGCAACAAAAGCACCAAGCATAACCAACCAACTTGAACTGAAAGATGTGATACGTCTACTGCCAAGCAACTACTAGTAATCGTATATTTAAATTTTACCCAATGGTGGAGAGGAATAAAGTCTAAATTTTGGGACCCGAAATGAATAATTGCACAAGGATGACATTGCATATGTATGAACATTGTTCTCCTATTTTAGTTGTTGCCTTATCTATTTGACTTTAAAAGTTTAAGGAATAAAGTAAATCACTCAATTGTATTTGAGAAATCTTGCATCGATTTTATTTATGATTCGATTAAGGAATAAGCATCATCATTTTAAGCTAAAATTCATCAAAATTCAAGTTCCCAACATGAAAGTTAATTACGCTGAAACTTCTCCTCCACTAATGATCAATCTCGTATGAAAGAAAAAGGATTAAGTTCCCAATATAAAAGTTAATTATACTGAAGCTCTCTTCCACCCGTGTCCAATCCCAAAACTCGCCTCAAGAACGCCCACCACCCTAAACTAGCATGGAAACTTTTCAATTGCAACATGTCCTTACCTGCCTACTACACTTGCAATTCTTCCCACTCTATTCCCAATTTAACAGCTCTAGTTTTTTAGGGCACATTGTGTGCTATATGTTGAGCCGTTTCCTCATTTCTAACTCTCGGGCAACAAAATGTCACCTTAAATATGTGTTTTTATGAAACGTTGGTTGTTTCTAATTTCTCAATTCTGTTAAAAGTTATGCTTTTTTTATACTCACCCACAATCCTCAATTCTTATCTAAAAAGCCTACTATTTTTTAGCCAAAAAACTTCAATCGCAACCCAATAATCCCCAACAAAAATCCCCTTAAACCTCAACGTCCTTAAATAAATTCAAGAACCAAACACAAAACTAAGGTATCAAATGCCATAATAACAAACTAAAGAAAAATGTTGAAATGAAAAGACTTAAAACAAAAATACCTTTAAACTTGCTTTCCTGACTCCTACGTCCTCTTTTTAGTCTAAACTTTAGCTTTAATAATCACAACCAACAAAAGAAACATCAATTAACTTATGATTCATTGGCACAAAGAATCAAAACAATAATATATAGAGAACAAATACAAAAGAAGTTGAATTGGGATTGAAAACATTAGAGAAGTTGAAGGCAAAAACCGTTTCCAAGACTGAACAAATCTAAGGAGTAAAGAGTCATTGAAAAGGTTAGATACTGAAAAATCTATGAAGAGAGTAGAAGACGGAGTTATGGTTCAACGATATTTATGGTTTAAAATTTTTGATTTTTATTTATAACAATTATAAACATAATACAAACCAAGAAGTTGACTGATTTTACAAGTTAAAGTGACTGGTCCAATTAAATTTTAACATCATTGTTTTAATGAGAAAAATATACTCAAAGGCCTTTAGATCTTCTAATAAAATTTAGAAAATTATACTCAAATGCTTGGGAATTGTTGAATAAAATCAAGCAAAATCTTACCCTCCCTCTTTTTTCACCTTTCCTATGCTCCTCTTAAACCAATCACATAAAAATAAAAATAAAAAATCAAACTACATAATTTTTTTTTTTACTATTCAATAATTTAAACATATATTTTTAATGATTGATATGTGTAAGTTAGAAAATTATATTGAGACATTGACTCAACATGATAAATTTGATGAAAAGATGCTGGTCATATAAGCTCTAAGATGCTTCTCTCACATTACCTATTACTCTTTTTCCGCTACATGAGCAGTAATTTATGTTTATTCAGCTAATTGATTCCAAGAATATTTAGGTGGAAATTCAACCATGAAAGCCCCTGCTAGTACTGGTAGGCAAAAATAAAGATATTAAAGAAGTCAAAATTTCGCATAACTAGGCGACCAATGCTCCCTTATTTTTTTAGTAAGGAAATGTAGAAAATAAAATATAAAAACGATATACAAAATAAACAATAAATAAAGCAAAACGCAAAAGATTAATTTCAAATCATGGAGTTTGTGCCGTGCAGGGGACGAAGTCCTCCTCTGATGAGTTTTAATAATTCTCTCTTTCACATTCTTTTTTCTTCCATCCTCATTGCTCTCACTCTCATATTTTTCCATCTTGACGACTGTCTCGGAAACTTCTTTCCATGTTTTAAATTTTCAATGCTGCTTACAATTATTCTTTATTCAAAGTTGAAAACCTGGAACCTGCATAACGCTTTTAGATAATGTGAACTATTTCCGTTTTTAATGAAGGCTTTCTTCTTACCACACAGTTATAATTTAGTTGATCCAATGAAGAGTAATGTTCCTTTTGACCAGAAAAAAAGAAAAAAAGAGAACAATTATATGAGTTGAAAGCCAAAAAAACAAAAGACTAAGGCTATCCAGTATTCAACATTTAATAAAAGGCAAACCTAAAGGTTGACACATCGACATACTTGTCCTAAACCCACCACCGTCCCCAACAAATATTTTCCTGACCCAGTTGCTACTATCATAACTTGTACCAGGGAGCAAAGGGAAAAACGGTTGCAATAAATCCTCCGTGTATAAATTTTGAAAGAGACTACCTTAAGTTTCTAATTGTGACATGATTAAAGAATCTAATAAATTGGATTAATTCTTAACATTAAGAATAAGATAACTACTCAAAAATAAAGTTAAATGAAAAAAATAAAGACAAAAAAAGAAAGTTAGAAATTTTGCCTCATTTTGAACTTTATTATAACCAACTTATCATATCTTGTACCACAAACCCAGGGCGTTAAGCCTGATCCAAGTTTTTTTTTTTAATAAAAAAAGTCTTATAAATTGATAATATATAAATCTGTAAAAGTTAAAAGTATATTTTTATTATTAAAAAGTTTATTTCAAGCTCCTCATTGTAACAAATTTAATGAGATATATTAATTCTTAACATTAATATTAAGAGACTAGTTAAGAAAAATAAAATAAAAAAAATGTAAAGAAAAAAAGAAAGTTAATAAGATTTTATTCTTTATAAGTTTTAAAGATAAATTGGACTCTATTTATCTCATTTTGTGTTTTACGAAAACTCAAAATAGGCTTATTTTATCTCATTTTATTCTTTAAAAAAATTAAAGTCTTCATAAAATTAAACTTTAAGCAGCTACCCTCCTTGCCTTTACCTACGCCCGTCTGCACAAACCTATTCATTTATGCCCATTAACATTCATTTTGTAATATCATTCCTTGTAATTTGAGATGCCAGGTATTTTTGTTTTCACAAGTTATATAAAATCTCAAAGCATTATAATTACTGGCTCATCAGGCATTAGACATCTCTGTGTTTTGGAAGAAATATAAATAATTCAATAATTCTTTTCCAACATGGATTTGGCTCTTTTTTTTAATATTTTAACTAAGTAGAGATACTAATTGTTTTTATGTAAATTCGCATATTGGAACATTGAAAATAGTAAACAAAGCAATAAACATTAAAAGGCAAGAGACACAGAGGGACGACGCGAAATCCGACAACACATTATTTTCTGTGTTGTCCCTATAAAACCTCTCATAACTCTCACCATCCTCAGCCGTAAACTCCTGAAATTCCCCCTCTCTCTGTGTGTTTATGTGTTCCGATTAAGCTTTTGTGAACATGTATCCATATCCATGCAACAGATAGATAGAAACTATCTTGTTCAAGTCTGTATCTTCTCTACACTACGTGGATTATTTTCAAATGGGCAATCTTTGCACATGTTTTGCAGCCAAACCGGTGAAAAAGAGAAAACCCACCAAGCGTTTGGCCGGAAACCAGCAAACAACTGTCAATTCAAGTAACCGGTGGTCAAGGATACGATCGACCCGAAAAGACAGCACCGATTCATTGATTCAAGAACAGGCTTTGGCTGCCGCGATTTTGTTCAGGCAACATCAGCAGCAAAATGGGTCAGGAACATTGTTGTTTGATCGTTCATCTTCGCTAAGATACCCGAATAGTAATGGGTCAAAGAAGACCCAGTTACCCCGGAGCTCCAGTTCCAGGGCCCGGTCACTTACTGACCCTTTGTTACAGCCTCACCAACTTGTTAACCAGGTTTGTGTTTTTGTTTCAGTGTAGTGACCCAAAAAAAAAGAAAAAAGCGTCTTTGAGGATAGAGATATATATGCAGGTTTTTTTTATTTTATTTTAAAGATTGCGTAGTTTCAGTTAGAATTTGATGTAAATTGGGTAGTAGTTGGGGGGATATTTTTTTTTTTCCCATGGAAAAAATTCAGTTGACCTTAATTGTAGTTTCCAATCCTAAAATATCTACAGGATATCAAGCTTGATGGTATTGAGAGCACCCATTTTGTTCTTGTGCATGGAGGAGGCTTTGGTGCTTGGTGCTGGTACAAAACCATAGCACTTCTTGAAGAGAGTGGTTACAGAGTGTCTGCCATTGACTTAACAGGCTCTGGAATTCATTCTTTTGATACTAATGGAATCGCCAATCTCTCTCAATATGTCAAGC
>JAOQMP010000008.1:13784939-13798340 GCA_027563575.1 Erythroxylum pedicellare
AAGTAGAAGTATTGAGTGTTATGCATTAGTTGTTACTTATAATAGCAATGTTCAAGATTAACGTTTAATAACATAAAACTAAAGTAGTTTTTTTCCTTTTCTTCTTTTTTACTCAAGAATTAATATAGTAAGTACTAGTGAATTTATTATTATTAATATCCTCTTAAATTATATCTAAATATATGATAGATTTTTTGGGTATTTCAGGTTCAGGTTTAAACCTAGAACCGCAAGTTAGAAACCAAAACCTGAACCATAAACCTGATTTTTCAGGTTCGGTTCGAATCGAACCTAAACTTAGGTTCGATTAACCTTATTCACAGGTTTGATTTATGTGAATCAGGTTCGGTTCACAGGTTCGCGGGTTTTCTTGATCATTCTTATATATGATAAGTAGCTCACTGATACCGAGTTCGAGGTGCCATTAATTGGCGCATAGGCCTATTAACTCAGAGTTTGGAGGTGAAACTTCAAAGGCCCAAATTAGACTGTTCTCTCACTTTTCTAATATAAAATGCCCTTCAAGAGATCGCTGGAAGTTCTTTGCTTACATGCAAAATGCCAAATCCAAGTAACTTGGAACTTGGAAGTGAAGCGGCAAAATATGAAAATCTCTCTTTTCCATTTCTATATTTTTCTAAGCAAGTTCTGCTGCTTTAGGCTCCTAAGCGCTTATATTATGATGAAAATCTTTGGTCTATTTTACACTTTTTACCTATTTAGAAAAGATCACAATGTTTGAAAATCATTCGATTGATGAATTTTTTAATCTCGTCAGATTCTATCAATTAAGTAGCATGTCATTATTAACATGATTTTTTAAAATTTATCCCTTTATATAAGAGTCATCAGTATTATGTAGAACCCAGATGACAATAATAGACCCCACATAAGTAATACTATGCTTCAAATTCTTTATTGTCATAACTTGCATTGAGAATGAATGCAGTCTCATATCTTTGAATTGGGTGAATACTCGGTTATAAAAATCCTACCTTAAGATTAAACTTGGAAAAGATAACATTATTTTAGGTACCCCCTTGGCCTTAAAAATTTTCTACCTTATAGTCATTCATACAATTCTAACCATTGACCATCGTCAGCGTTGTCATTGCTATCATAAGTTCGATGGGTTTCACTGTTGCCATCATCTTATAATTTAGGTCTTATTGTCGTCATCCTTTACTTGTTTGTTTGTCATTGTCGACTGTCTAGGCAATAGAGTGAGAGCAATGCGTCTGTATTATAACATTCTATCATCATTATTACCTTAATATAATCTACTATTGTGACTTAGAAGTGAATCATAGTTAGAACCCTTAGAGTGAACAATGCTTTTTATTTATTTCTATTTTCCAAAAGTAGCTGAACCTATTCAAATTAAATACAAGTTAAAATTGAGACAAGTTCTTTGTTTCAACTGATTCCTATTTTTTTAATGATAATAATCATTAAGGATACCAAGATTACTAAATAGTGATCAATCAAAGCAAAATTGAGATCGTTCATTTATTTTATTTTTAAATCAAAAAACAAAGATAAAACAAAACAAGAATAGAATTAAGATGACACATTGGAAAATAGAATAGAAAACAGAGTAAGAGAATTAAAGATTCAATTTTGATAGAGATGGAATTGGGTTGAATTAAAGTTTCTTTTTTTATGTTAGGCTTACCATTATTATGTGAGTTTTATGTGACATTAGTGAGTACCATATACTTTTTCAAACAAACTACGAAATGATGATATCAAACTTAATTGAAGAAAATCTAACGAGGTCAAAAGTTCCATTAATTGGTTATTTAATTAAAATAATTTTAAAATATTAATTTTTTAAAATTTTTAAATATTTAATTTTAAAGTTAAATTTTGATAAACATTGAAATTAAAATTATTCATTTTTCCTAATGCAAATCCATATGGTTTTCATTTTAAGAGAGAGTTCTTGGTCAAAGCTAGACTAAAAAATATTGGCAACAAATATTTTTTAGTGTTTTAACATGGGTTTATATGATTGATCATAAACAATTAGTTTTGTTTGTTAAAAGACATTTTTGTTGCAAGATCTTCATTAGGTATAGTCGTCTATCTAATAGTCATATAGAATCAAAAAGTCGTAATGACAAACATATAAATTACATATTTAATGTCAATCTAGCCTCAGTTTCAACTTAACTAGAAGGAAGTGGACCAGATTTGCAAGATCTCTTATTATAACCAAATTTGCCATACTTTTCACATAATTGGAGTTGCCATTTTGTAATAGCCTATCTAGAGTCTACACTCTATTCAGTTCATTTTTATCTTCATACCTATTCTTCTTAGGCTTATGAGGAGTAACTCTTTCTAGTGGTTAATGAATCTCTTCATCGGTGTTTGGTGGCTAGAATCTTTTCACTTTAATTGGTTATAAGACGTTCTCATAAACTCTTGTAAACCTCTCTTTATGGTTTGTTGCTTGGCATGGAATATAGTACTAATGGCATGACTACAAAGATGCCTATAGAGTTTTCATACCCTATAATTACAAGTCTTCCCCCTTTTCAATTAGACAACATATGTCTCATCTCTATTAATCACTTTATATTTCATATCTCTATTCTAAGTGACACTTTATATTTCATATCTCTATTCTAAGTGACTCTACATTTCGTTGCTTTCAATTTATGCTTTTTCAATTTCTTCAACACTTTAGGTGCTACATCTCCCTTCCATCTTTTAGCTTGTTCCTTAATATCAAAATGCCTCTCTATTAACATAGTCCTAATAGTCTCCAAAATGCTAATGATAGGATGATCTCTGACCATCAAAATCTAAAGGTTAAATGTGTCGCTCATGTTGTTATCCATAATTGTGCAATTTGAGCCTTACTCCATGTCTTCTTAGGATATTTATTCAATTCTTGTACATATCTAAGTGCAAGTTGGTTTTATTTGATGAGCATGCCATTAACTTCTTATAGGAATGTCACTCATACATAATTTCAAAATTCTTTTATAAGTTCCTTTCCCTTATATTTCCCTATCTAATTATGATATATATGTGCTACACATATCCTATGTTTAGCAAAAGTAAATACAACATTCTTGACTTACATAAGTCCCTGTAAATTAAAAACAACATGTTAGAAGAGTTTATAGATGTAAATATGCATATAAATTTCTTTAGTTTGGATACATTTTGCATAGAAGATATCATTCTAATTCCTTTACCATCTATAAGTTTTAAGTTGATGGTTAATAGTTTAGTAAACTTTGTCCAATCATCAATATTCTCTACTTCAACAACTACCCAATAAGATATATGTCTCAGTTTCCCTCAATTTCTAGAAGTTATCCTTAGTACTTTGTCTTAAAAAATCTATCTATATTAATTATAGGTCACTACTTTTTTCAACCCTTATTTAAAGCATCAAAACACATATATATGCTCTTAATATAAAACTTATTTCTAGACCTTTTAAGCTAAAGTTTGATCACATAACCTGAATTTATTGCTTTCAAATAAAGTTCTCTATATCTATTATGTTGCTATATTGCTTTTGCTTTAAGAACCTTTCTTTTTGCACACTTTCATATACTAGAATTACAAATTTAATTTGCTCCATGGATTCTTCTACCATTTTTTCAATTTCAAGGCTTAACTTGTCTATGATATTTTTTCCTTGAAATATCTCATAAGAAAAATGGATGTAATCAACCTTAGTTTGTAGGTTGGATTGTATGTATGCTCTGAATTTTAAGCTTTTAGCTTGAAACACTGATCTTTTATGTCAAATGAAGCATATAACTCAAATGGACAACCATGGGTATAAGAATTTTTTTTTTTACTTTATTCCTTTTAAAACTCAATTCAAATCCTATTGTAGTGATATAATTGGTGGTAGCCACTTCCTTAAAGTGTTTTGTACTGTTAAACATCATCCCCAATAACCATTTGTTGCAATAACTCTATGAATATGAACATGTATATTAGTTTGACTAAAATGTTTTAAAGCTACATATAATTCTTCATCACTGAGATATTCATCATTATCTAATAAACTCCTGGTATTTGAAGTGTCAATGTATATTGTATCATAAAATTCATTAACACTAATACTAAAATCTGAGTTATAATCATTTAAATTTTTTGGTGGATCATATTTTGCTAACCAACACCCAAATCAACTCCACCATGAGCACCCAAATCATCTCCATCAAGAGCACCCAAATTAGAATTACCATCATCACTCAATCAGAGTCACTAGCTTATTCTTCATCTTCCAAATCACCACCACAACCTTCAACATCAACTTCAACATGATCAACATCTCCCAAATCATCACCAATATCACCTCTCAAATCGACACTAGTATCACCTTAGAAATCAATACTAACTCCATTATCACCTCCTAATTCAACACTAACATTACTATCACCTCTCAGATCAATATTGGTATCCCATCCTAAGTTAACACCAACCTTTGTAAATTAAGACAAATGCCACCTCCCAAACCAACACTAACATCACTATCACCTACTAAATGAACACAAATATCACTTTCCAATTAAACAATATCCTCATTTTCATGCCAATTATATGCTAGATTAACATAGGCATGGATTACATTGGTTTATCAATATGATCCAAATAAACATTAACTATACCATGCACCTTTAACAATTTAATCAACTCCAATGCACTCTGATAGGACTCTAACCTCCTTAAATCATCATTCAACCCCCTTCTCAAGAATCAAATATCATGAACTATCTATATTTATATAGCTTAATATAGCACTAATTTCACATGCCTCTCTCAAACCCACATAATCTAACTCCACATGATCAAAATTTTTAGGTGCTTTACCTACATATTTCAGTTTACCTTCCTAAGCAAAATGTCCACCATCAAATAATCTTATACTAGACTTTCCATTTACTTCCATCCTATGTAGTAAATAAAAATAAATAAATCTATAATAGAAAAATATAACTATAAAAGCATATTGATCAAGCGATATTCGCTAACTATATTGAAAGAAAATAACATAATCCACAATACCTAACATACAAGATGATAAGAAGCTTATAACATTTCTTATCATTTGGCATTAGTAAAGATGATGTTTTTAATGTTCCATTTTCAGATTAGTATACGTGGTAAGATTAATATAGAAGAGCAAGGACTAAAAAAGACCTTTAAAATGGTCCTCCTTATAGTTGGTATGTTTGGTTTTGACTCAATATATCTCCTATTAGCTAGCTTATATCTATGAATTTTACAAAATTGTTATATATTTTCAATAATATGCAGTTAAGGTTTTGGAGAAATATTCCCTAAAGTATGCATTTCAATTATCTATTTATAATAATTAGAAATTGCATCATATTAATGCCTATAAAACGGCTATAAGAGTATCTTCCAGTTTGGTAGCTTTTACTAACAAAAATATACTTAGGACATTAACCAAAAATCATGTTGTTGGTTTAGTTTTGTTGCAACAATTTTAGAAATTATAAGTTCATCCTGCATAAGTTTGACACTTTTCAAATTTACTCAGTAAACTAATAAAATTTTGTTTAGTGAACAACTTAGTTTATAATTTTTGGATAGGTGGATGTTGATCAAGATGAATTGCTTTCTTTATAATGCTCCCATATTTTGATTTGGCTTTACATTTAAATAATTTTAAGACTTGTCATTAAATTGCTTATGGGAAAGAGATTTCAAGATATGGTTGTAGAGATTGGGTAAGTGTCTTATGTTTATTTCTTCTCCTAAATTTGGTTATTGTCATCTTGGTAGAGTAAAATTTCACTTGTTCCCTATTTAGTTTGTTTTTTAATTTAGAAGTTAGTAACCTAGCATACATAACTTTGTTATCTATTATTCCATTTCATTTTGTTAAACAAAGACTTCTGTTTGAAGACTAATTGACTACTTATTGAATCTTGTCACAAGATCATATAAGATATACTTCTACTTTAAAGTTAGTGAACTAATTCTTAAATTGGTCGTAGTTTGAATCAATGAAGCTATTAGAAAGAATAAACAAACTTAAACCTAAGGTCTAGTCATATAACTCAAAATAAATTGTTCATCTAAGTTGTTTATAAGCCTAGATGAATAATTATGGCAGGATAATAAGAATCCAATATATAAAAACTAATTTTTTTGGTAATTCAGTAAATTTATATATATATATATATATATATAATGGTATGTACAATTAAGAGATACACAAGAGTGCAATCTCTAGTCTATTCTCAAGAGATCTAACATGTTAGCATGAGGAGCCCTATAATAGCTCCCCATGCCTACACAAACAAGCTACAGCCTAAGCATTATCAGACCACTAGATAGCCATATCAAGAAGTACTTTACCAAAATACAAAAAATTCCCAGCAATAGGTATTTCATTCGAGATTATTCAAGATTGACTTCAACCCTTATCTATGTAGACACATATTAGGAACACATTGTTTACCTTTTTGCAAAGAATTAACATAGTTGAGTAGGGATAGTTCAGTACTAGTCACTGCCATCTATCTTGGAATCACTGATCTGGTCCTCGCAGCTCTGAATATACCCATCAGGGTTTGCACTGCCTACTCTTGGCTGCGCTAGGAGTGAGTTGTAGTGACACCATGCTCTTCAATACTTGTGGGGGCTAGCATCCTCTCTTGACTAAAGTTAGAATTTATGCACCCTCCAATCAGGCTTCCAGGATCTACAATTTCTGTGCTTGTCATTTGATTATCATCCCATCTTTCATTGTTGGGATCATCATTGAATTAATTTCCGACGAGGGAGAGTGCTTATGAGTGACTGACTCAACTAGTACCTGCAAAGTAGAGTAAAGGATAGTAACCAGAATCTCAATTTACCTACTGTCAATGTTTGAGCATACCTGCTCCATTACTTAGAAGATAACTTTAGTGTTGATGCTCCCCACTTCCATGGCTTTGTCTTTGAAGGTTCTGAGGTTTCTCTCGGACCATAAGCTATAAACAACAACAGATATCAAGATAGGAAATGTGTGTAGGTTAGTGTTTCGATGGCTTTGGCTTTGGTTGAACCAATTTTAGATGGATTGAAGATTTGGTATTTCCATTTGACAGTGGTTAAAGCAGTGTAGCCAAACGGATTTCGAAAAGGAGCATTCAAAGAAGAGATGGCTAATGGATTCATTATCTGAAGAGCATAGTGAACAATGGTTAGGAATAAAGGTATAAAGTAGATGATCTCTTATTTGTAGCTTATTAATAACCACAAGATAAAAGCATACCTTGGGTTTGTACCTTGGTGCCACACCAATTTACACGAAGGTAATCTCGGAGAAGGAGGTCTCATCAAGGTGTATGCTGATGCATTGGTGTAAGATTTTGTGGGGTTAGGAATCCATTCTAGCCTATCCGATTAGGACACATTAGGTTGATAAGTTAATGGTTCTAGCATATGAATGGCCTCAATTGTGGCATCTTGCCAGTTCCAAACATTGTCATGGATAAGATCAGCTACTTTTGCATGCATTGAGATTTCTGACCCATTGATAATTCTTAGGGAAGCAAGGTCCTTCAGTATTCCTCTATGATGCCACAGGTCCTGCCATAAGAAAGTTGAAACACCATTCCTTATCCTAAATCTGAAATGGTTCCTAATAATATTCCTAACCTGAATGAGTTTCCTCCAGCTCCAAGAGCTATTGCTAGTTGGTTAGGCACTCCAGAAATTATTTCTTCTAAGAATAATGGTGTGAACCCATTTAACCCATAAGGCTTCCTTATCATTAAAAAGGATCCAGATCCTTTTACCTAACAAAACATTATTCCAAGTAGAAAGATGTTTTATCCCTAGACCACCCTCCTTTTTAGGTCTACAAAGATCAGACCACTTTACCTTGGCATGAGTTTTAGTTATAACGTTCCTAAACCATAAGAAGTTCCTAAGCTGAGACTCTATTTCTTTAATGATAGAAGCAGGGAGAATGAAATGGTTAGTCGAATAGACCTGAACGGTAGAGTGAACAGAATTTACCAACTGAAGCCTACCAGCATAGGATAAAGCCTTATGAGTCCATTTGTTAATTATGGAATCAATTTTTTCTAACAAAGGGATACAGTCTCTCCTAGTCAATCTACCAGTTAAGATAGGCAGTCCTAGATATTTCATAGGTAATTGAACTCTTTTAAGACTTGAAAGAGTTTCCAATTGGATGGACCAATGATTCATATCAGGATATAAGAAGAATTGAATCTTGTTAATATTCATTTCCAAACCAGAGAACTTAGAGAAAGTGTTCAAGCAATTAAACAAGGTAGTCACCGAGGTCAAATCAGCTTGACAAAACATTAATAAGTCATCAGCAAATAAGAGGTGGGAAAGTTTAAGAGCTTTGCATCTCCGGTATAATTTAAAAGTAGGGCTTCCTGCTATCGAATCATTTAGACTCCTAGAGAGGACCTCCATACAGAGGATAAATAGATATGGAGAGAGAGGATTGCCTTGTCTTAATCTTGATTTTTCATAAAATCTTTTTGTAGGAGTCCCATTAATGAGGATAGAGTAGGAGGGAGAGGTCAGACATTCTTCGATCCATTTAATAAACATAGGAGGGAGTCCTACAGCTAAGAGCACCTTGAGGAGAAAATCCCATTGAATAGAATCATATGCTTTTTCCAAGTCTACTTTAAAAGCACATCTCTTATGGCTATTTGAAGGGTGATAGTTCTTGAAGATTTCTTGGGCTAAGAGAATGTTGTCCCTTATACGGTGATTTTTAACGAAAGCACTTTGGTTTGGGCTAATGATAAGGGGCAAAATCTATCTAAGTCTATTAGACATGATTTTTATGATCACTTTTCAGATCATGTTACAACAAGAAATAGATCTATAGTCTAACACAGTGGAAGGGTAGGTCCTCTTAGGAACAATAGAAATAAAGGTTGAATTAAGCTCTTTGAGGAGCTTCCCATGTTCGAAGAAGTCTTTGATTGCTATAGTTATCTCATTACCAACAATAGGCCAAGAATATTTAAAGAAGAGCCCATTGAATCCATCTGGGCCAAGGGCCTTGTTTGGGTTGAAGGAAAAGAAAGCTTCTCTAATCTCCTAGGAGGTAACTTCAGCTACAAGATTATTTCTGAGGTTTTTTGGGATGGGGTGGGGAAAGAGAGGAGTCACATACTCCTTTGCTGAATCTAGGACTTTCTTTTGACCAAGAGTGTTTTGGAAGAAATTCATAAAGGATTTTTGGATTTCCTCTATGTCAGTAATCCTTTAGCCATTTCCCTCCAGCAATGACTGGATTGTGTTTCTGTTCCTATTTGACAAAATGGAATTATGGAAGAACCTAGTGTTTCTATCCCTCTCCCGAAGCCATTTAATGTGGGAAGCTTGTTTGTAAAAAGATTCTTGATCATTTAAAGCATTAAATAGAATGTTCATAACATCATGCTATTCAGCAGCAAGTTGCGTCGGATTAGGCAAAATCCTCATTTGGTCTTGGATGTTATTCAAAGCAATTTGACAAGCCTCAACTCTATCATTTATATTACCTACCTGAACTGAATTTAGGAATTTGAGAGCATTTTTGACTAGTTTAAGCTTTGACATAACACAGAACATAGGGTTCCCTCAGATTGGAGAGTTCCAAGCCTCTTTGACTGTTTGAAGAAAGTTTAGTTGAGAGGCTAGGAAGTTAGAAAATCTTAAAGGTGAAGACCTTCTCTTAAGGAAAGCAAAATTCCTTATCACAGTAGGGGAGTGGTCAGAAATATTAGGGTTAAGGATCTCTCTAAAGGATCTAGGGAATTGATAACTCCACTTCGAGTTTATAAGGGCTTTATCTAGTTTCCTAGCTATGTGAAGATCACCTGATTGTCTATTGGTCCATGTAAAATTAAGACCACTAGAGTTGAGATCGTACAAACCATAATCCTCTACACACTTCCGAAAATCTCTCATTCCACTTATAGCCAAGGAGCTTAGAGGTTCAGCTTCGTAAGAAAACAGAATGGTGTTAAGGTCACCAACTAATAGCCAAGGTATGACAGGGAAGCCTACATATTTTTCCTATGATTGAGGTTATTAGAGCCATAAACACAAGTAACAAAGAAAGTAGTATCACAATTCACAGGGGCACTTCCACAAGGATCAGTTGGTCTGTGGTAAAAACAAGGTTGCAAACATACCGATCTAGATTCCAAAAACCACTAACCCGGCATAAGAAGCTTAGTCTAAATTACTACATAAATGCTATCTAGGAAATATAGAAGAGCAGATATTATGCAAAAGGAAAGGAGATTTAATCCTAGTTTCTATCAAACACACAAAAGAAACTGACAGCATCTTAAGGAAGGATTTCACAGCTAGCTGTTTTTGTGATTATTACGACCTTTAATATTCCAAAACCTAAATCCATGATTGAAAAAGCAAAATAAGACCAACCTACTATTTTGTTTCCTTCTAGATTTCCTACCTCTCCTAGTGGTAAAGTCCCCCTCTGCCCCTTCTATCAACCCCGATTCGAAGGAATTACTAGGAACCACATCAGATTTAAAAAAGGCAATAGAATTACCTGAATTGCTTAGACTAAGGCAGTTAGCATCATCTAGGCTTGCTTTAGCGTCATCATACTTCTACTGAACTTCTTTTCCTTTACTTTGTTTAATTGGGGTTCCCACCAATCTGCTCTCCTAAGGAATGTCTAGTACCTTTTCAGGGCTTTGTTCCTAGGCACTCTCCTTCTGATGGTTCCCTTTAATAGGTTCATAATTATTTTCTAACTCTGCTTGAGTCCCAGTTCCAAAGATTCGTCCAGCAGGTTGCCACTCCTTTTTCTGAACTACCTTCTTACGTTTCCATTTATATTCGATAGCAATCTCTTTAAATGTCATTTTCCCCTCATCATTATAAGTTGCATTGAAAGGAAGAAGGCCAGGTCTTTTCCAGATCTAATTCTACACACATTCTAGCATAGAGGATTCGGGACATTCTTGCAGTGTGGGAATCCAACAGCAAAGGGTGTCTTATTGCACTAGCAATCCTACCCAACACTTCATTGTTCCAATATTCAAAGGGGATATTGTGGAATCTAACCTAGACAGGGGCATACCGAACTGCCTCCTACTCTCCTACATTCAAGCTCCATTTTCTTAAGAGCAAGGGCTTCCATTGGATATGCTAGGGCCCTTTTTCTAGTACCTCATTCATCCCACATTTAGAATCAAACTTGAAAAGGAATTTGTTTGAACTAGTTACTAGAATTTCAGTTAAATAGCAAGCTAACTAAGCCTTATATAGGGCTTTGTGCACTACTGGATAGGCAGGGCACTTACCGATGAAGAAGCCTATTAGGGCATGCCGAAACTTCCTTGCTCCTTTTTAGGCTAGCTCTGGCGGTGGGATGACGAAAACTTTATCCTCCTTGATGTTTGGGGGGAAGTAGGTCAAGGCTGAGACATTAGAGGGATCCTCCATACCATCATCAATAACGAATTTCCAAGTTTTAGGTAGTCCTTTAAGGGACGATTTATGGTCTTGGTTGGTTAGAGGATGCGCTGGATTAGTCGGAACTTCAGACAACTTGCACAACTTATGCGATTCTATGGGTATCTAACCAGCGTGAATATTGGGGCAATTGGGGTTAATGTTTTCAGAATTAGGGATTTCCGTATGGGTCGAAAGGGGGGTTTTGTAGGAGAAGTATAGGGTTAAGGTTTGATGAGTCGGAGAAGGGGGAGAAGAAGAAGAAGAAGCCATCGAGGAGGGGGTCTTAACTCACCGGTGATCTTCGAAGGAATAGGCTCTCTCTCACGTCTCTCTACTTAGGGTGAGACTAATTTCACATAAAACAAAATTTCTAATTTGCAACAAAAATATATTCATTTGTAAATTTCCTAATTCAATCGACCGTTATTTCCAATTTTATGGTAGATGTACAAATTTGTGCATAAATAAAAGTCTACCTAAATGATATTTGTTCTTTATCTACAATCATTAAATATGCATATGTTGAATTTTGTCCAAAAAATACTAGATAAAACAAAACATGAAGGACCACTAACCTTGATTTTATACTTTTAAACTAGGAGGACTATAAGGGGATTACCTTCCTCAATTGTCTCCATCTTTGCTAATAATAGTTGAAAACCCTATAAACATATATATAATATTTCATTTGTGAGCAAGAATAAGAAAAACTAATAAATTAGTCAAAATGTAAGATTATCCAACCTCTCCAACTCCTCTAAACTATTTGCAATTGAGGGTCAATTAAGGTTCAATTCAATTTTTATTAAGGAAAGAAAATAGTCCCAAAATTTACGAAAACAATTAAAGTTCAAAGAAAATAAAGATGAGAGAAGAAAGATGATGTGAGGAAATTCAAAATTAATTTAAGGTTTAATAAAAATATTAAATTAGGGAAGAAACAATTTGAAGTGTTAGGTTTTTTTGGTTTAATCAAAATATGTCTATGATTAAATGTAATTTGTATTTTTAAAAATTTAAAAATTTAAAAATAAAATAATAAATAATGTGTAGAAATGTTAGATAACATATTAAATGTAAGGATGACAATGGGCTGATCCATGACGTAAATTTAGGTGTTTTTAATAGATATTCATGGGCAAATCAGGCTAGATAGGTTTGATGCTCAATCTTTTAAGAAAATGACATCGTTTTATTTAAAAGAGTTAGGCTTCAGATAGTCTTAACTCTGAACAACTAAGGCCGAATTCAATTAAAAAAAGGTTATTTTACATTTTTAATTTTTAAAAAATTATTAAAAAAAGTTAACAAGACCTATAATAACTGAACCAATTGGTATCCTTAACTGTCAGTTAATAAATAACGTCTTTATTGATTTGATAAGTCACACATTGTTCCTAAGTAATAAAAAGTTGGTTGCATGACTTTGTAAATAGTAAATTATTCTATTTTGTAAATATTAAAATTTTGAAATATTAAATTTGACCCAAATTTCAGCTTTTTAAAAAAAGAGAAAATGGTATTAATAAATAAATATTGACAGTCAAACATAGACAACTAAATAGAAGGGTTTACTTGTGACCAGCGTTATGAATATCGGTTCATACCGACCAGTCGATACTGGCCTATTTCGGATTATGCTGGCCGGTATTCAAAATACTGGCCAAATATTAGTCGATACAAAAAATTTTGATAATATGAGAACATTTTTGCAAAAATTTTAAAATCTTCCTCCCTCTCTTCTATCTCTCGTTTTCCCTTTTTTTTCAAAGTTTTTTAATTAGTTATTTTATTTATTTTAACTTTTATAATTATTGTCAATTTTTAAATTTTGTTTTATTTTATTTTTATTACTAAGAATAATTATAAATTAAATAAAATTAAAATAAATTATTTTAATTATTTTTATATAATATTTATTAG
>JAOQMP010000008.1:13825343-13837436 GCA_027563575.1 Erythroxylum pedicellare
ATCTATTCCTTTTCTTTGAGTGGATAAATTCAAATGTGCTCCAGTTTCGTTCACACCCAGTTGCACTCACACATTGACTTAAAATCCGAATCGCAATCCTTTTCAATTCTGGAATACTATTTCCAAATTGATGCCGCCAAAAAAATGCAAGTTATAATATAAAAAAAGTAATGTTATAAATAAAATAAAGTGATAATTAATTTTCAACAAATAAGAAATAGGAAATAACTAATACCTGGAAAAAGTTTTCCTTTTTGTCAAATAGCAATCGGCATTTTAAATACCCATAAGACAACTTGTAAAGCTCCATTTGTGAGCTTAAAAGATCTTGCATCACGTCATGAGGAACAATTGTTGTAATTGTAAAAAACATTCCTCTATTAACTTCAGCTTGCTTTATAAGATCCAGTATAAAATATACACTAAGATTCAAAAATGCCCCAGCTGCAAACAATGGAGAAAAAAGTTGTCTTTCCCTTCTCTCATTAATGATTGAGAGGTATGGTGTGTATAAAAAAGACCTATTTTTTAGATTGGCCTTGATTGCTTCTATCGCTCTCTCCATAGCATCAAAAATATAATCCATTGTTGGCTTTTCTTCACTATCGGTCAACCGAAGCACTCTGACCAAAGGCTCACAAATTCGGATAACAAATTGACATTGTGACCAAAGTTCTCTATCTTCCAGTATAATACTAGAAACTTCCACTCCAGCATTAGACCAAGCATGCTGAGATGCAACCCACTTATTACTTGTAAACATTTGCCTTAACTCTTTTTTCATCGAAACAAAAGACTGGAGTGATAAGAAATTTGTTGCAAATCTTGTCACAATTGGGTGACACAAATTCCTACCACTAGTATAAATGAATTTTGTCATCTTTTTAGCCTTCTGCATAGTCTCATCAATAACAACAAAAATACCTAGGATCCCCTATATTCTCCAGCATTAAGTCAATGCAATGTGCAACACAAGGAGTCCAAAAAATGAATTATAAGTATTCTGCAACCTTTTCTAACAACTAATCCTAAGGTTTATTACCGAATTACTTAGGTTAAATTTTATAGGATTGCATCACCGTATTATTAATCTCTCTATTAGGTTTAACCCTAATTTAGAAGATTTATGTCATCCTATCTCTAGAGTTGCAATAAGCTCTTTCCAATTATAATAGATCTATTCAAACCTAGAATTTCTCAATTGCTATATATGAAATCAAATTAAGGTCTAATAAATCAGACTAATAGACAACAATAAAACAAATAATTGGATTGCAATAATCAAACAACTCAATTGTAGTCACAAAATAATCGGCACATGTTTTGGTATCAAATAGGGTTTATCTAGCCTAAATACTAAGAAAAACTAGTTACACATCACCCAACATGAAATCAGATACACATGTATAGAAAACTAAAGTGAAACGACATAATCGTAATTCTAAATCTCCCTGATTATTCTTTATCAAGTATTCTGACAATGTAGAGGTCCAATCTTGTATTTTGAAGGATATGTTTGGAATTGTCTCAGCACTCTTCAAAACGATGCCTACCACCCAAAATGTCTCTTTTATATAGAATTCTAGGTTTTTTAGTTATGCACTATCATGCATTAGACCGTGCATAATCATAATTCTCTGACTATTGTGAAAGTACATGACCACGAAAAAGTACATGGGAAGATGCATGGCCGTGCGATTCCTTCTAGATTATCGAATTCTTCTCCTTTAAGTATATGAAGGCAATTGTCATCTGTTCACACACTTAAGACGATTTAAGTACTAAATGTATACCAATTATATAAAATATCAAGCAAATACATCACATATGGGCATAAAAGTATAGTCAATTATGCATCTATCACTTTATCATCTTAATGCTTGTACACATATTACATATAACCTTGAACAGATGATATTCAAGTTCTAGAAATTTAAAATTAAAGAAGATAACCATATAAGAAAGAAAAATGTTGCATGAAGATCAAAGTTTCTTAGATGATCATTCAAGTCAATCAAAGCATAATTACTTAACAAATTTAATTTTTTTGTAGTGACAAAATCAAAATTTGCATAACTTCACTTAATCATATTATGCATCTTAATTTTTAATCAATTTCAACTAGGGATCATGCATAAACTTATGTACTAACTTAAAGCAACTGATGAAAATCTAAACACATAGCTTAAAAAAAACTTTAAAAAAATGATTTGAAAGACCATATTAATATTTGGATTATGGTTTTTTCTGTGACAATATTATTCTTGCTCCACTTGTTGTACCATTCTTTATTTTCCTAATTGATGAACCTCAGAATGTCATCTAGATGGGGTGATGTCAAAGAAGATGAAGAATTTGACTCCTCTTAGCCTTTGTTTTGATACTTAGAGTAATCTTTTCAATGCATACAATTAAATATGCTAACTTCACCATATACTTTATTAAATCCACTCTCCACTAATTCATTCATTAACTACATCTCTTCAACACTCCTAATAATCAAAAAAACCATAATATTTAGCACAATCTATCACAATTAACATAAATTCCACAACTTCGATTTAATATCCTTAAAATTCCATAATAGTAGCACACAATCAACAATTCCTACTCACTTAAGCTCAATAATCAACCTTAATGGACTACTACTATGAAATTAGAGTGAGTACCTTACTTGGATGACATAGAATTAAAATTAGGTGCCCAATCTCTCGTAAAACTCCTTACGTGCAAAATACCTAATATATGTTATCCTAGTGCAAGAATTTGAGGGAAGATACATGATTTGGTGTTTTTGGATATGAGTTTTGTATTTGAGGGAAGGATAAAGTTTTTAGGTGAAAATGAAGGATTTTGGTCATTAGATGGTGATAAAGAAAAAGGAAATAGAGTTTTATGTAGAGAAAACTCGACTTTGACTTTTATAGTGTTAATTTTTTGGATAAGACTAGTGCCAAGCACATTTTAACATCAACATTGATTTTGTTCTACTTCCTTATAGTGTTACTCACTTATAAGATTAATTACAAACATACTTCCTACATTAACATTAGTTTTGTTATATTTCCGAAAACTATCCTACGTTATTTCAATACCAATGCCTATCACACCTTGTAAACCAATACCAATTATCCTCTATATCCCTTAATTTATGCTTTAACTTGACTTTTCAATCTTCTTTCAGCTAAGTCTCATCTCTTATGACATTTGATTCATAAAACATGATATCTATGCATGGATGAATGCACAATAATGCAAAAAATAAAAGCTAAACACACATTTAACCAAAACTTAACAAATAATTATGTTAGTTAAAATATAAAAACTTAATTGAAAGTCTTATAAATTTTAGCCCCCACATTTAAATATGACATGACCCCCACTATCAAATAAATACGATATTAAACTCAATTATATGGGGTAATTAAGTTTAAGAAGTCTCCCTAATTCCATGCAAGTTTAGTTACGTAAAACTTCAAGATTCCTATAAAAAATTTACCTACAAAAGTTAACATAAATTAGAAAAGAAAATCAAAATAGTAAAGTAAAATAAAAGGAAAAAAGAAAAGTTAGAATAAATGGATTTCCTCCCAACAAATGCTTCTTTAAAAGTATTTTATTTGGCATTTCATTTAAGTTCGTTAGTCATCCAAGATCTCTGTTCGAATGAGCCTATTTCCCTTCTTGTATAGAACATAAAGAGGAAAAGAAATCAGTAGGATATATTGTATTATCTCATAAGTGTACATAACATAAATAAGGCAAATTCGTTAACTCAAAAATAGATAATTCTTTGGTAGAAGGTAAAAGTTGAGTTTGTCTTTCTAACTAAGAAACACCATCATTAAGGTTACTATCCTTCTCTTTTCTTTAATTACTAGAGCTTTATATGTTTTTATAGAATCATCTACATTAACTTTATGACTTTATGCATACTAGGGTCTACGATGTCAATCTTAAAGAATTCATCATCTAGGATAAGAAATCTTTTCAACGTCTTATATATACAAAATTCCACTTGCTCATTGGCTACCATAAATGTAAGTTTTTTTTTCCTTTAGCTATATCAATAATATCCTCTCCAATAGCCAAAAGGATCTCCTTAACGTAATAGGGACTCAAGTGTCATATTTTATGTCCATCATTAGAAAATCAATAATAAAGATATTTTCTTAGTTTCACGAGTAGATCTTTTGTAACCCTAATTAAATACTTAATGGATCTATTTACCAGTTGGAGTTACATATTTGTTGACTTCAGCTCCCTTATTCTTAACTTCTTGAAATAAATAAAGACATAAGATTAACTCTTGTGCCTTCAACTTTGGAGGTAATTATACTCCTCAGTTAAGGACACCATAACATACTCCTGTAATTTATTTTTTTAGAGATAATCTCATTTAAAAATGTCATATGTGATGACATCTAAACTAAATCTTTTAGCAAAGGTTATATTAATGTGCAATTTCTTACAGACTTCTAAGAATTTCTTAAAACTGTCTTCATTTGTTTGCTTCTTTAAACTCTGAGGAAATAGAATGGGAGGTATGGAGTATTTAACAAAGGATGTGAATGATTGCTCTAGACTAATTTAGGTTAAAGTTAACATTAGTGCCAATTGAAGATGAGATTGGTGCCAATTTTCATATGACCAAAATTTCCTCCAAATCTAGACTAATACTAGTGCTAGATGAAGATGAAACTGACATTGGTCTATTTCTATTTCCTTAGTTAATTCCCTTGTTCTTAGGGTCTTCCAACTTTCATTCCTCTTTTTCTCTTTCAATATAAGAATCAAGTGTTGTTCCACTCTTAAATGTGATGACCAACACTTGATCTCTAGGGTTCACCTTAATAGTACTTAGAAACTTGCTAAGACCTCTTTAACGCATCATCTTAGCTAGTTGGCTCATTTATACCTCCAAATTATGAATGAATGCACTAATATACCACATCACTTTAGCTAATTTCATATTGAATTCATAGATAAACACACTCTATGAGTGTATCACTTTTCCTAACTTTGCATTAATAAAATACATGAATTGCTTGAATGTCACCTCTATGCCACCACCCTGTGATGGTGGCTACTGTTAAATTTGAGGTTTTTGATGGAAATTAGGTGGTCCTATAGATTTTCCCACTTTAGCTCCTTACTCTTTTCATAATAAAATTGGATGATTACTCCCATCCAAATTATAAATATTAAAGAGGAGATTGTTCCTCACAACTTGCTTTCCTCCACAGATAGTTATGTAGTTTGCCTCCTTACTATAGCTCAAGGCTAGCTCAACGTTCATGGATGTATGATAAGATGGCCACACATACTATAATGGTAGCAAATCTCCTTATAGTCAATTTCTCAATTGATTAACATCCTACATCTGGTTCAAAAGATCAACCATTTGTAATGTCAAGTTTAAAAATTCTTGAACCTCATAAAAGGATGCTTTTGATTTTCCTCTTACAACCAGTGAATTTCTAGTCAAGTTCTCAATAATTTTCTTGAACTCTACAATGGTTTTTGTGTAGATGGTCCCTTTTATAACTTTATCAACCAAAGTCTGTCATCAGTCTTCATAGAAAAATTATATCACCAAAGACAATGAATACTAATGATGTGGGCACTGACTAAGTAGAGCGATATATCTTTCTTAAACTTCATAGAGTGCTTTCCCTTTTCTTTGTGTAAAGCTTTGGATCTACCTTCTTAATTTGATGGTCTGATGTGAAGGGGAAAATATCATTATGAAGGCATCATCACTCTTGAAAAGAATCCACCTTAATAAAAATCAACATATCCGTACTTAATCCCTCATGTAGTAAGGAAACGACTCATCTGAAGCTCATCTTTTGTAAGGTTGTTCAATAAAAATGTTTGCATCAACAATTAGAATTTTTTTATGAATGTAATCATATCTTTGTTAGGTAATTTGCTAAAGATCGATAACAAATAAAGATGTACGTACTTTGACTCATAATTTCTTACCCTTTGACTTAGTCTAATGCATGAGGGACTTGCAATTATCATGAGCATCTAGATGCCCCATATGCATTTTTATTTTAAATTTTTGAAAATTGAGTTTAAATTTTTTGAGATTACATATAAGATATGTACAAGAGTTAAAATGATAAAGATCATGAATTAGTGTGTATCCAACTTTTGACACTAAGTTGAAATTGATGTTGATTTTGTTTTGTGACTTTCTTCATAAAAGCATAACAAGTTCGATATACGGCGACAACTATATACAAAACCCTAAAATCATCTTTTTTATAAATATCTTAAATGAACAATCATCAAATCAATAATCTAAGGATTATTAGCAATTCAAAATTCTAAGCTCTGATACCACATGTAAGTTTTTTTGTTCTTGATAACCAAACATTAAAGACATAAATCATGAATCATACAAAAATCATTTGTTCCTAATCAGATCTTGAATATAATAATAAACACATAGATGAAGCGAATAAATCACTTACCTTGAGCAGAATTCATCATGATGTAGAGAGAAAGCTTTCAACGATCACGAACTAGTTTCTCTCTCTCAATTCTCTTTTAGTACATTAGCTTGATGGATAGCTCAATGCATAAATACGTTCATTCTGTATTTAGTTTTGCCTGTACTTCATTAGTGTAGAGAGAGGAGTAGTTTATATACACTTCTTTGTTTATATTAAATCTTACTTAGGTCACTTTGTAACTAGGCTCACTTTGTATAACAAAATTGGGTTTTAAAATTGACTTTAGGTAAAGTTGGGTCGGGCTGGGCCGGGCCTATCCCAAGCCCTTTTGCCATCGCTACATGGTATACTAGAGACCTTAATATAGAAAAGTATAGAACAAAAGACATACCATCTTTCTCTTTTTCTATTGAGGGATATGCACATTTGCTCAGCTTGAAGTGAGGTGTCAATGGCATGCTAACTGGATTGACATGCTTCATATTGAACCTTTCCAGTACCCGTTCAATATACCTTTCTTGTGACAACCACAATTTCCTACTCTTCCTATCTTGGGTTATCTCTATGCCTAAAATTTGCTTTACAAGTTCCAAATCTTTCATATAAAAAGATTTAGACAAATCCATCTTCAACTTTTGGATTCAACCAATATCTTGACCCACAATCAACATATCAGCAACATATAGAAGAAGAATGATCAAGTTATCACCTATGAACTTCTTAAAATACACACAAGCATTGACATAAGATCGTTAGTAACCATAATCTGTCATAGCAGAATCGAACTTCTAATACCACTTCCTTGCAACTTGTTTTAACCCGTACAAACTTTTCTTTAACTTCCAGACCAGATTCTCCTTGCCATTAGTTTTAAAACCTTTTAGTCGCTCTATCTATATCTCCTCTTCTAAATCTCTATGCAAGAAGGATGTTTTAACATCCAACTAATCAAGTTTAAGATCTAAATAAACAATCAAAACCAAGACTGTTCAAATTAAGGTCATCTTGACCACTAATAAGAACAAAATATATACCTTTCTTTTGACTGAAGCCTTGCACCATTAGCCTTGCTTTTTTTTTTTACCCGTTTGTCATCATCTTTCTTGTTGAACACCTATTTATTCTTTAGTGCCTTTTTGCCCTTTGAAAGCTTCACAAGCTCATATGTATCATTCTTCTTCAAAGAGTTTATCTCTTCCTTCATAGCTACAAGTCAGAGATCTTTGTTATCACAAGATGCAACTTCTTTCATATTCTTAGGCTTGCCCTCGACAATAACCAATAGATATTTTGCACTTAGATATCTATTAGAAAGCTTGTTGCCCTTATTGTCCTTCAAAGTTGCCATTCATTAGCTATTAGATCTTATCGCTCCTTTGCTCATTATCCTTAATAGTTTCATCTTCAGTATTGTTTGAATATGGTTCCTGTAGCTCATCATTATCAGAATGTGTTTAATCATCATCAATGTGCGTTTGTTCACACATTTCATCTCGTTCACCTGCAGACTGCTCAGTATTGAAAGAAGAATTATCAATATCATAGGATGAGCAACAGTGAGTTAACTTATCTTCTTTTAAAAGATCAACACCCATCTCGTGCTCCAGAATACCACATCCATACTTTTGACCACTTTTTGATTCTCTGGATCATAGATTCTAAAGCCAAACTGTTTATCACTATAGCCTACAAAGATGCAAGGTATTGCCTTTAAGTCAAGGTTTTTTCTCTAATCCTAGGTATGTGTCTAAATACCTTGCAACCAAACACTCGCAAATGATGATATATAAGATTTTTACTAGCCTATGCTCTTTCAAGAATCTCAAAATTCAATAGAACTGAGGGAGCTCAGTTGAGCAAATAGGCTGTAGATCAGACTGCTTCTTCCCAAAATGCCTTCGATAGCTTAGACATTTTGAGCATGCACTGAAACTTCTCCACAATAGTTTTGTTCATCCTCTCAAGAACATTATTATGTTGTGGAGTCCCTGGTTCGATTTCCTCATGACGAATGTCATGCAATATATAACATTCTTTAAATGCCTTGGATTTATACTCTCCTCCATTTTCTGTCACAAGTGCTGTAGCTTCTTCTCAGCTTTCTTTTTTACCATAACATGAAACTTCTGGAAAGTTTTAAATACTGAACTCTTAGCTCTTAATATATATATCTAAGTCTTCTTTGAAGCATTATTAATGAATATAACAAAATATTTATTACGTCTAGTGACTCACCCTCAATAAGGTCACAGACATTTGAATGCACCAACCCTAATATCTCTGGCTTCTTATAGATCATTTCTTAAAAGAGACTTTATGATGTTTTCCTACTAAACAATTATCACAAAGATTAAGGGGTAAAGAGTTTTTGATTGGGATAAGGGATTTACTAGCCAAAAACTTTATTCCCTTTTCGCTCATATGCCCCAAGGGTTGATGCCACATATTTAGAGAAGTTTTCTCTTCAACTGTGTGTTCTTCTCCAACACTACACACTTTCAAATGTGTCTTGTATAAGTGTCTAGCACAATTCTCCTCGAGCAATAGTCATTACTCTCTTAGAGAGTTTTCACTTCCTATCTTTGAAAGTGTGCTTGAATTCTTCTCAATCTAACACATTTTTAAATAAAAAATTCAGTCTTAAATTGAGAATGTGTCATACATCTGTTAAGGTCAGCAAACATTCGATGTTTGTTTGAACTTAGATATCACCTATATCAATAATTTTAGAGTAAATTTGAATACCCACTTTACGATCCCAAAGTCTCCACTCGTATAATTTGAGAAGTACTCCATTTTTGGAGCACAATGATACGATGCTCCCGTGTTAATTAGCGACTCAAAACCTACACCACTAGTATGAAAACAATCACTTATCTTATAAACCAAGGATATTTCCTGAGGCAATTGCAACTATACTCTTATCATCACCCTTATTTTGATGATCTTGCTTGTTCTGATCACTCTTTCATTTATTACAAAACCTCTTTATGTGTCCTGGCTTATCTAAATAATGACATGTCTTCGTGTCTTTGTCACTTTTAGACTTTGGTCAGTTCTTAGAAATGCCATGCCTTTTGAGACCACTACTCTTGCCCTTTCCTTATTTTTTTGCAAGAAAGCCTGCATATTGTCAACTCTTATCTCTTTTCTTCAGATTTCTTCATTGGCATACTTTCTTTGATTAGATCCAAAGAGAGCATAACTTCAGGAGATGAATTGCCAGTCATCACCACAAGTGTCTCCTAGCTATCCGATAACAAACTCAACAGGAACAAGGCTTAGAGGTCGTCATTAAGAATGATCTTCATTGATGAAAGTTTGTTGATTATATACTAGAAATCACTCAGATAGATTTTCCCGTTTTCAACTTCAAGTTTACAAGCCTTTTGATCAAAGAAGCCTTATAATGGGCAAGTCTTCTTTTTGTTGAGTCCTTCTAGTTTTTTTTACAACTCAAAAAGATCTGCCTCTTGAGACACATGGTTGAATATGTTAATATCAATCTATTGTTGAATCGTACCCAGATTTTTTCGCTTCATTTTCTCCCACTCTCTATCTGACATCTCTTTAGGATTTGAAGGAATATCATCCTTCGCACCTTTATCCACATCAATAGAATCAAAGTGATCCTTACCATACATAAGGTCCTTTATTATGGGCCTACAAATATAGTAGTTTGATGATGTCAACTTGACACAACTGAAACACAACTCTTTTTGGAGGTCAATTTAGTCGCAACAACAAAGCACTCTAATCAAGTTTAATTAGATAAAATCAGAAGGAGAATAAAAACTAATAAAGAGTCAAACACATAAATTTATGTGAAAAACCCTTAGAGAAGAGAAAAAAATCACAGGTCAAACCAACAAGCAAATCCACTAATCACAAATAAGGATTTACAAGATTTGATTTCTGACCCCAAAACAACAAGTTGTCTTACAAAGATTTCGAACTGAAAAAAAGAAACTTGATGTGCAAATCAACACGCTTACAACCTAATTCCAAAATTAATCAAACAATGATGAGAACCAGAAACTACTTGCTCTCTCTCTTTTTTCCCCCCTTTTTGGTGTTTTTATGTCTCCTAATAAAAAACCTAACTCTTCATCTCTCTTATATCTCAAATTAGGTTTTCTATAACATACTTGATGTCACTCACACAGTCGTATAAGTGACTGTATCTTTTTCAGTGTCACCTAGGTCGTGGATATACATAATTACAAAGAGCTACACATTGTTGCCACACACGGTTGTGCATGTCTTCATATAGGCGTGTACACAACCATATATGTCATAAATCTTACACAAGTTCCTTTACATGTTTCTAGAGACTTATACAGTTGATTCATAAGGTTGTGTAAGTTAAGACACGAGCATGTAGCACCTTACGTAACCATGTCTCTCTGCAAAAGAGCTTCATCCATCTGGTTTTCACTTGTTTGTTACCCCCATGAACCATAAAGGTGTTAACGATCACCCAATATCTCAAAATAGGGTTGGACACTTAATATATCTAAACTTTTAAGAGTTTAAAATTAAGTCTAACAGACATTTTCTTCCCCTACAAAGCAAAAAAGAAAAGAAAGAAAGAACTGATAACAGAATATTAATGTGACTCCGGCTGTCCAAGATTGATAAGTGAGTGGCTAAAGTGACGACGGTGTAAATAGGAAATGTAGCTTGACTCAGGGGAGACCCTCACCCAACCTTCTAGTTCTCTTTGCTGAAAGACTCATAAAAAACAGAGGAAGGACATTGTTCAGGTGGGACTCTAGGCGAGATGGAAAGTACATATGAAAGCAATGCCTTTGTCAAAAGCTATTGAGATTTAGAAATGGAAAAGGAAATGGAGATGGAAAAGTAAAGAAAGTTACTTCTACAATTAAATTTAGGTCATTAATAATAAATTAATGTATTACCAACTATCTAAAATAATTCAGATACTATTCTGCGATTCCGAGTATAAAATAATTATGCTTTTTTATCAATTGTATATAAAAAAAAATGTTTACTTTGACCCGACTTGAGCTTAAAGGATTGGTTAAACGGAAAAGATCGAGGTCTTCTCAGACGCCATATCAATTACAATATTGCTATGTGGGAACATAACTCGTGATTTTCCAAGTCTAAGAGTGGAGCACGAGGTCTTCCGCTAGACTTTTGAAAGGTTCCAATTACTGCCCTCCATAATAACCCCTTTACTTGCTTCTTTCTGTTCAGTTCACTCGCAGTTGCTTTAATCCCTTCATCTTCTACTCTTGCTAGCTGCCTCCATGGATATTCTTTCAGTTTCCAATTTCACTTTCCTGTTGTATTTTGGTATTTTCCTGATTCATCAACGCCAACTTGTTGTTTCAGAATATCTTTATACACCAACTGACCGCATATTTATCAGCTGTGGCTCCTCAGGAGACACAACGGATGATGATCGACAGTGGATTGGAGACATGAACTCCAAATATAGTCCTCTAGAGCCTCACTCTGTTAACAAATCAATAGCTGCCACTGCCCTTGACCAACCCACCGGATCTACGTCTATTTTTCCTTACAAAAACGCTCGCATCTCTCAATCCCAATTCACCTACAACTTTCACCTCACTGCTGGTCCCAAATTTGTTCGTTT
>JAOQMP010000008.1:13838921-13851670 GCA_027563575.1 Erythroxylum pedicellare
AAATGAACTAGAAAATATTTATTTTATGGAATTCAATATTTTGCCTCTATATGTAGTTACTAATGAAAAAAGGACTTTAGACGTAAATTTTCTTTTGTTGAATTTTGATTAAAAATTTGACATATAGCTTCTATTTATTCAACGTATGGCATATCTTGTCATGTATTATATACCTAGGACTCTAGTTGTCCAAGACTGGTAATTGAGTGGCCAAATTGATGACGGTGTAAATAGAAAAAGTAGCCTGACTCAAGGGAGACCCTCACCCAGCCTTCTAGTTCTCTATGCTGAAAGACTCACTAAAAATAAAAGATGAAGGAAATTTTTTTGGTGAGATGTAAAGTGCAAATGAAAGCAATGCCTTTTGTGAAAAGGTCGTGCGATCTAGAAGTGGAAAAGGAAATGGAGATCGAAAAGTAAAGAAAGTTACTGCTACAATTAAATTTAGGTCATTAGCAATTAATCAATGTACTACCAACTATCGAAGACATTTAAATTAAAAATTTTATGTAACAAATATAATTTTTTAATCATTTGATGTAAATTTTAAATATTCAAATGCAATTTTTAGACGTTAAATTGTGTTTATAAGTTAAAGTTATATTTAAATGACTTTGCATTATTCAAATTAAGAATTTGCATTAGTATTTAAAATTATTTAAATATTTTACTCACTTTTTTAAATTTGAAAATACTCCGAACACAATTAGTAATATTAAATCAATTAATAAAAAAGTTATTGATTGATTTAATATTAGGAAAGAGGGAAAAAACGTCAATATACATTCTCTAGAGTTCTCTTTTGTCTTTCTTTTGTGTTTTCTTCCTTTTTCTTCTATTCTTGTGGTAAAACTAAAGCTACGAGTGACTAAATTCAAATATTCTAATTTAAGAGTGAAAAATCAATGGTGTTAATTGTTTCGCAAACTTTCCGTAAATTTCTTTAGCATAAACAAAAAGAAACACAATCAAAAACCAAAATAATAAAAACATTAGAAATTTGGTAACGTAGCTTGGCATACCTTACATATGTTTGCGGAGCCCTCACTCAGATTAATACTTTCAAGAAAGTACAATAGATTTATACAAGGTCATACTAAAGCAACACCGCTCAATCCTTATAACTATCTCTCGACCTCACTTCTCGTGAAAGATTTTCACACCCAATAACATGACCGACTCATGTTAACCTCATCAGAGGATTTTTCTAACTACTGTTACTCAAACAACAATTAATAAAAATAACTCAAGTACTAAATCAACTAAAAACTGAACAACAATTTACTTGAGATAAGAAAAAGACTTCCCTATAATTTCAGCTTCTCGAAATAATCCTTCAATTGAAACGATCCATCCCAACTTCAACAGCTTCAATTAAACCATATGGGATACTCTATACACCATGTATATTTATCACACACAAACCCAGAATATCAAGTATAGAAAATAGGTGAAGGACCTGAGTGCTCTCACCCTTGGCGATTTTTCTCGTAGGCATCGCATCCCTTACGGCCACCATACACACAACTCTTAGCTTCATATAATGAATTGAGATTGAAATTTTTGTTGACATAGAAGGTTGGAAATTGCAGGGTTAAATCTTGCCAGGCTTCTCGGGTTCAAAATATGGACAAGAAGAAGAAGACGCCCCATAAGGGCAGAGACATTACAATAGACTGTGTCATAGGTTTACAGGCAGCCCGAGAGCCATCTATGAGAAATCTAGATATTGCTAATGATGAAGTGTAGAAAGTAAATGCGAAGTGTTATCCTCTGACAAAACAAGCCAATATGCATAATACTATGAGAGGTGACAAGGAAGTGAACATGGCTTCGGGAGTAAGCAGAGATGGAGCAACAAAAGCAATACAGCAAGGCAAGATTCAAGCCAATGTGGAGGCAAAGAAAAATAATTAGTTGATAATGAAAGCAGCAGATGAGTCCAATGTTGGTGTCTGTAAACAAGAACAAATGAGGGGAAACAGTGAAAAGAGGGAAAGACTAGTGCCTTTGGGTTTTGAGAACAAGGAAGGTAGGTTACTAAATAAAACAAAAAATGTGAGTATTGGGGGGTTGCGTATTGAAGAGCTAAGGGATGAGGATGCATCCACAGTTGATGAGGATACAGATGGGGAGAATGTAACTACTGAAGCTTCGGACTTAGAGGATGAGGAACCTACCCCAAAGGTGTTCGACAGAATGCCATAACCAACTTCAGACAAGCATGATGAAGGCAACACTAAACCTTCTTATGTTAGTCTATTCAGGAACAACAGAGAGATGAAATAAGGGATGCAGCTAGACTTTGTCCAAGTAGATGAGGAAGCTACCATGGAGGAAGAAGAAGCAATAGAAATTAAGCAAGTATGGGAGTACTTCCTTGTGGGTTACTTCACAGGGAGGTCCCCAGGGATGAAGGATCTTTAAGGGCAAATAGCAAAATGGAATGTACAGTAAAAGATTCTGCCTCATGCTCAAGGTTGGATGATTTTCCAATTTGATACAGAAGAGGATAGAACCAATGTATTGGCAAGAGGTTCGTATATAGTGTATGGGAGAACTCTACTGCTAAAGAAACGTCCCCAAGGTTTTGCATTTGACTACAAAGACTTTATGGAAGTTCCCATTTGGGTGTAACTTTCAAATGTACCTTTGGAGCTATGGAATGAAAGGGGACTGGCAAAGATTGGTTCCCGAATTAGAAAGCCTATGTGCATAGATAAAATTACCAGCAATAAGTCACGAATAGGCTATGCAAGACTATTAGTTAAAGTTGATGTCTCCAAACAACCTGTGATAAATTTCGAAGTGAAAATTCCTGGAGGTATTAGATGTACTCAAATGGTACTCTATGAGACCTTCCATAACTACTGCTATCACTATAAGAAATTTGGACATAACCTTTATTTGTAAGGGAAAAAACCAAAAGAAACAAATGAGGGATACCACAATTGCAGGTGATACTGAAACTGTTAAGGAAGATAGGGAAATGAACCAGCCTAACCAGGAGATGGGAGGTGGCACACTGGAACAACCAACAGCTCAGGAGGAAGTAGCTCAAAAAGGAATTACTACTAATAAGGGAGTACAACAATTATAAAAGGAAGTTGTACTGAAGGAATGGGATGTAGGGAAGAGGTCACTAGAATAAGGGGACAGAAGAGTCATCCTCGGATGGGTTCCAAAAATGTATATGAGGGAGAATGGCAGAAGGTACAAAATTACAGGACTACTAACAAGGGGAAGGCATTCATGACACAACCTAATAGGATAAAGAGTGAGAAGAGGTATATAAGGCAGGAGGGCAGTAATAGGGAGGATATGAGTAAGAGTAATATTGAAGCTTCAAAGAGGATAAGAGTGGGGCGGCCTCCCCTAACTGAAAAATGAAGTTACTATCCTAGAATGTCCAAGGCCTAAACAAGGCCTCAAGAAAACATAATGTTATCAACCTCCTTAGACAATACAACTGCAAAATTACATGTCTACTTGAAACAAAATTATTCGATGATAGTTTGAGCAAGATGATGAGAAACAAATTTAGAGGTTGGGAATGTTGTGATAATTTTGGTTCCATTATAGGAGGTAGAATGTGTATTATCTGAAATCCCACTTTCTCTAAGTGTTAGGTTTTAGAGATAGGAGAGCAATACATTCATGTTGGTATTCAATGCTGTATATCACAATTCACTTGTACAGTTTCATTGTCTATGGTTTATATTGTGTCACAAAAAGAAGGAGCTTTGGCAGAAACTTAAGGAAGTGAATGCGGATCCAGTGGGGCCTTGGATCATTATGAGTGATTTCAATTGTGTTTGTACTACAAGTGAATGGCTAGGATGCCAACCTCCTTTGGATTACTTGTTTAAAGACTTATTAGATTTTAGATTGGCATTAGGGCTGGAAGATGCTCCAAGTAGGGGGAGTTTTACACTTAGAATAAAAATCACTTATGGGCTAAACTTGACAGGGTCCTACTGAACCAAGCATGGGACTCCCTGGGATATAATTGCTTAACTCACTTCTTGGAAATGAAGGCAGAATTAGACCATTGCCTAATTTGAGTGGATATCAACCGTATAGAGCTGCTAGACAGTTGCTGGGAGATGGCAGTGGAGGGGACAACCTAATATACTCAGTGAAGGAAACTAAAGGAGTTAAAATACCCCTTGAAGTTATTAAATTTCGAGGCTTTTGGGAACATCTCTAGTATGGTTAAGGAAGCCCAAGAGGTTTTTCAAGCAGCATATAAGGCCTCCCTTAATAGGCCTGATGATATTTTGCTAAATCAAGAAATAAAGACCAAGAGGAAGCATGTTGAATTTTTACTAGATGTAGAAAGGCATTTTTTTTAACAAAAACCTAAGTGTATACATCTCATTGAGGCTAATAAAAACACCAAATACTTCCATTCAATAGTGAGGAAAAAAGGAAAACAAAACACTATCTCCCATCTCATAAAGGAAGATGGAACCACAACCACTTCACTGGAAGAAGTGGTAAGCTGCTGCCTATGCTATTACCAAGGCCTCCTTGGTTAAGCATCTCCTCTGCACATAATAGATTTCGGAGTGGTAGGAAACGGAATGATCCTGGATGAGCTGACACGTGAATCTTTGGTTGCTTCAATCAGTGATGAGGAGATCAAGAGGGCTATGTTTGACATTGGTAATGACAAAGCTCCGGGTCCAGATGGATACACTTCAACCTTCTTCAAAAAACAATGGGAAACAGTTAAGCCAGATGTAACTACAGCTATACAGGAGTTTTTTGCCATAGGAAAATTGCTGAAATCGATTAATCACACCATTATCACCCTCATTCTTAAGACTAAGTTTGCACTGAAAGTAATTGACTTCAGACCCATTGCTTGCCTGAATGTGGTGTACAAGGTGATTACCAAAATACTGAATGAGCATATGGTGAAGGTTTTGGGGAAAATTATTGATCCTGCTCAGACTGCCTTTGTGCCAGGCAGAAACATGCTTGACAATGTGTTTCTAGTCCAGGAACTTGTGAGGGGTTATACAAGAAAGAGGATATCACCAAGATGCATAATAAAACTAGATATTACAAAAGCCTATGATATGGTTGAATGGGAGTCTCTTGAGAACATGATGATAGGTTTGGGGTTCCCTACAAAATTCACGTGGTGGGTCATAGAATGTGTGCAAACTGCATCCTACTCGATGTCAATAAATGGTTCACTACACGGGATATTCAAAGGCCGTAGAGGACTAAGGTAAGGTGATCTAATGTCACCCACATTATTCCTACTGGGGGCTGGAGTATTTTTCAAGGTTTTTAAAAAGCAGAATAGTAACTTCTCAATTTCACTTCCACCCGAAGTGTAAACAGCTTGGAATTACCCGCTTCGCTTTTGCGGATGATTTTATGTTGTTTTGTAGAGGTGATCAAGCTTCCATAGGCATACCAGTAGATGTGCTGGACGAATTGCATATGGTGGAAGGGTTGAATGTGAATGTGTCCAAGTCCAGCATATATCTAGCAGGGGTGTATGGATATGAGAGGGAGAATATAAGGCAGATGGTGGAGTCTCCTTTAGGGGAATTTCCTGTTCGATATTTGGGAGTTCCATTAGCACCTATGAAGGTTTCGGTGGCCTAGTTTTTAGTACTTATAGAATCTGTAGATTCTTATTTCACTTCATGGAAGGGATAATCCCTTTCATATACAGGCATAATTGAACTCATAAATTTAGTCATCCAAGGAGTGCTTTCTTTTTAGCTCCACGCATTTCCTATTCCTACAACCATCCTGGAGGGGCTAACCTCCATTTGTAGGTTGTTCCTATAGGGTGGGCGGCACTTTAGAGTGGCATGGGAAAATATATGTACTCCAAAAGATGAAGGTGGTCTGGGATTGAAAAATTGCAAGCAATGAAACTTGGCCTTGTTAGCCAAAGTACTATGAAACATTCATGCTAAAGGAGACTCATTATGGATAAGATGGATACGTGAAGTGTATTTGAAGGGTACATCTATTTGGGATTGGAATCCCCATAAGCGTGACTCACCATTGTTAAAAAAAACTGGCATGGATTTAGGATGAACTGATGGAAAAACTGGGAGGTCGAAGGGAAGTAGTCCTTGGCACGTAAAAGTTGTGTGTAACTGGAACTCCTTCATCACAGAAAATTTATGAACTCTTGAGAGTCAAGCATACACGAAGACCTTGGATGGCTTTTATATGGAAGTAGTACATTCCCCCAAAATTCTCCTTCACTACATGGCTACCGACTAAGGATAATTCAGAATTTTTAGAGATAGATCGAACATATGGCTTTTGTAATGTTGAACTAAAAAATGTTGACCACTTATTTTTCAAATGCTCTTTTACAAGTGAAGTTTGGAATGCAATCCGGGTATGGTTAAGTTTTTCTCGAACCATGTCCATGCTATCTAGTGCCATCAAATGGATTCGGAAAGACTACACTAGAGCGCGTCTTAGAAGCAAAGCCGCTATACTTGCACTCATGTGTACCATAGACATGATATGGAAGACAAGGAATCTTATACAGGTAGAGTCTGCTTCTACTGCGAGCTTAGATGTGGTTCTCAAAATTAAAACAGTTATGTGTAGAATTTTATATAGATTGTACCCCATGGATCGTATTACATTTTGATACTTCATATGTATTAGGGAGTTTGATTTATTTTTGGCTATAGCCTCTTTTTGGATGTATTGGGGAATGTGATGTAATTTTGGATTACTGTCTTGATTGAGGTATGCCCCAAAGATCATTATATATATGATTTTGTTTAATTTATTATTTACCTTTCATTAGAAAAATAGAGTCCACTTCAACCATGCAACTAGCACGCTAACTTCAATCATACAACAACCTCATCCCTTGATTTTCTTCAATCCACAAAATCTCGCAGTAATGACTTTAATTTTCCAACATGTCCAGTAGGGAAACAATTTAAGTTGTAGTAGAATCTTTTTACACTACAAATGTAACACCCACATTTTTTTGAATCCTACTTTAATTAAGATTTTATATGTCCAATTAAGATGCTAAAACTAAATAAAAGATATTTATAGTATATCTTAACAATCTCCTCCTTTTTGGCATATTTGTCACAACTTATAAACTCCCCTTAAATAACATAGATGGACATATAAAGATGAAATCCACAATGCTACCCCTCAATGTAATATTTAATTACACAAGCATAAGTCAACTTCAGCCAACAAAACACATAAAGGAAAAAATACAATAAACAAGTCCTAGTCTTATCTTAATTGTTCTCCCCCTTTGAGACAATACATGCTAAAATGATGAATCCAAAAACCCTCGCGGAAGCGAAGAACTCGCTGCTTTAAATTGCGAAGAGCTTCAATAGCTACTTGAACGATCCCTTCAATTTATTCAATTTTAGTAAAAAGAGCTGCATGTGGATTAATAGAAGTTGTCCCCGTGGCATCTGAGGGACCTGAAGTGATTTATGACAAATCTACCACCTGTGGTTACCGAAAAATATGGGGAGATATATTTATCAATACCACCAACTTAAGCATGCTCGACTCAATCCTGGGAACTTCATTAGCATATAAGAATTGTGAGATCAAGCATGGAAAATATAACAAGGAATGTGTCTTACTCTCAATAGCTAACATAGCTTCAATGATGAGACGGCCAAGATTGAATCTCATTACAGTACCAATCACACAAATCAACTTAGCTTGTGCCAAGTAGACAGAAACAACATGTGTGTTTAGTATCCAGTTTGCCACAATCAATTTAAAGAGAACAAAATATTTTGAGTCATCATAGAAGAGTGAAGAATAGAACTAGATGGCCATGTAGTCAATTTACCACTAGTTAATACTGTATCAATCAAATCATTTGACACAGTCCAATCATCATCATAAAGAAGATCACCGATCAAATTATCAAATCACGTAAATAGATTTAAACAAGCAGCATCAAAATGAACTACCCAACCCCGCACATATACTACACCATAAGTCATAGCATCCTCATTCAAAATGTCACAAGATAAGTTGCAATAGAATTCCTTTACCAGGTCGAAGTCACAATGCTTCAGAAGTAGTGAGGCTTGCAATAAAGAGCGTTCCGACAGTAAAGAGTCTAAACCATATTGTTGAAATTCATTTAAGTTGATTGGATGATCGAAGACAAACCCAACATCATTTAGATTTGTCCACTTTTGTTCAGCTGCAGAAGAATAAAACTTGAAGAAAATGCCATCATCCACTGTCAGACAGACAAAAGAATGACAATAGGGTGGGCGAGCTATTTTTCGACTTCTCATCTTTGTACGCTTCACAGGAGCCGTAGGAGATGCAGCTAGTGGAGTGAATGCTGTGTAAGTTGCATCGAAATATGAAGCAGAATCTTCAACCATAGATAAAATGACTTATGTAACATCATAATCCGGATCTGCTGTATCCCAAACGGAGGTAATATCGAGAATGTTAATAGGAGTTGCAAAAGAGGACCCAGCCCCAGTAAAACTCCTACCGGCTATCAGATTCAACAGTAATTGACTTGAGCATCTTGTTGGAGTAGCTAGCTTTTTGTAAAAAACTGAAGATAATACCTTCTCTTTGTTCTTTCCTAGATTTATCAATCACACTCAATTAAATTCCAATCACAATTAATCAAATTTCATCCACAATCAGACGATCAAATTCCAACCACAATCAACTAGATTTCAACCACAATCAATCAAGTTGAATCAATCTAAAGAGAAAGGAAATAATACCAATATGGGTCTTACTCCACGATGAAGAAAATCATGAACCAATTTTGGATCTAGATCTTGAAATGCAAGACAACACTGCAATGATAATAGTGATAGAAAACCACCATAAATTGTCGACCATGAAGAGGAAGATGTCAATGTAGCAATGGAATGTATATCTCCAATTGAAGTTGTACGATGTGCTGTGGTAGATAAAACTGAAGATGGAAAGGATACATTTTTCTAGTCGAAGCTATAAGATGTGTCTTGATTGAGAAAACTAAAGAGGGACCGTGAAGCATCTACAGTGATGGAATGATGGATTAAAGGAACAGAAGCAAGGGTGATGATGTCTTTGTGCTTGGAGCTGCGGCAGAGACTGTGAATTGAAAAAATAGCAGCAAAAGCGATGGCAATATGTGTAAAGAGAGGTGTATAAAATAGTTAGGGATTTTCTAATCGCTCAGATGAAAGATGCTCCCCTGTTTTTGAATTTGAATAATAATATTTTCTTTTACTTTTTTTCTTTTTTTGTAAAAGAATACATCAATAATGTAGGGTACAAAGTCCCAAAAGCCCCTTTAAAAAGTTCAAACCTTACTGCATCAAGAGGTTTTGTAAAGATATCCGCCAACTACTTTTTCGTAGATACATGTGAGAAGATGACTGTTTTGCTTTCCACAAGCTCTCGAATGAAGTGATACCTGAGATCAATGTGCTTCGTTCTTGAATGTTGAACTGGATTTTTAGAGATATCTATGGCACTCTTGTCATCGCATAAGATAGTTAACACATTCTAATCAATCCCATAATCTTCTAACATCTATTTCATCCAAAGAAGTTGTGAACAACAACTACCTGTAGCCATGTATTGCCTCAGCAGTTGATAATGAAATTGAATTATAATTCTTGCTATACCAAGAGATCAAATTGTTTCCTAAGAAGAAACAACCTCCTGAAGTGCTTTTATGATCATTTAAGTTGTCAGCCCAATTCGCAACACTATATCTAGCTAGATAAGATGTCAAATATGATATATACCATATCCCAAAATTAGATGTTCTGCTTACATGCCTGATAATCCTCTTGACCGTTGTTAGATGTGTTTCTTTCGGGTTAACTTGATAGCGAGCACATACACCAATGCTGTAACAAATATATGGACTAGTTACAGTCAAGTATAATAAGCTGCCGATCATGCTGTGATATAAACTGTCATCAACTTTTTTACCATTCTCATCTCTGTTTAGTTTCGTTGAGACACTCATAGGTGTTCTTGCATTTCTGGCATTGTCAAGACCAAACTTCTTTATTATGCTATTGGCATATTTGGTTTGTGATATAAAACTTCCATCCTTCACTTGTTCAACTTGCAAACCCAAAAAGAAATTTAGCTTACCTACCATACTCATTTCAAATTTGGATGTCATTAACTTGACAAAGTCATTTACCATATTTGGATGTGTAGTACCAAATATAATATCATCAATGTAGATATGAGCCATCATAAAATTAGATTTAACTTTTTAATAAACAAAGTTTTGTCAATACTACCTCATTTATATCTTTACTTGATAAGATATTGTGTAAGCCTTTCGTACCAAGCCTTTGGTGTTTGTTTGAGACCGGAAAGAGATTTCTTTAAGTTATAGACATAATCTGCGTGGGCTAAGTCAATGAATCCTTTCGGCTGCTTGACATACACTTCTTCCTGTATAAACCTATTCAAAAAGGCACTCTTTACATCCATTTGATATAGCTTAAACCCCTTCACACATGCTATGCCCAATAATAGTCTGATTCAAGTCATGTCATCGGTGCAAAAGTTTCGTCGAAGTCTATTCCTTCCACCTAAGAGTATCCCTGAGCTACTAACCTTGCTTTATTTCTGGTGACATTACCCTGTTCATCTATTTTATTCTGAAACACCCATTTTGTTCCAATTACATTAGTATCTGATGGTCTTGGCACTAATTCCCATACATCATTCCATGCAATTTGAATCAATTCATCTTGCATAGTTGCTATCCAAAACTCATCTTGTACAGCCTCTTTAATGTTCTTTGAAATAGCCTGCAAGTTCTCGATAATTAACCCTTTTTCTTTCTCTTTTTTTCTTCCTTTGCTAACATCTCCAATAATGTTCTCTACTAGATGATTTCTTCGGATTTGAGGTAGAGAACCTCAGTTCAACTTAACTGCTCTCAAGCTTTGAGTATTTAAAGGAATACTTTCTGCTTCCATTGTTTTGGTTAAGACATCATTTGAAGTAACTGAAGGCTCTTTAGTTTGCGTAGTTACTTCCTCAGCAGCAACTAACTGCAAATCTGGACAATTCTTCAATCTTGTCTCGTTACTTATTTGAGCACGTTCAGAGGGTCAATTATGTTGATTTTCTTCTGCCACTTGACCATTCATCAAAGATACATTATCTATCATAATATTTATAGACTCTATCTCCTTCTTAGTTCTTTGATTGTACACTCAGTAAGCTCCACTATAAGTCAAATAGCTTATAAAAATTCCTTCATTACTTTTTCTTTTGAATTTTCCAAGCTGCTCCCGATCTCTAAGAATGTAACAATTACTTCCAAAATTATGTGTTAAGTGACCGTTTCACCAAAATAGCTTAAGTTGTTATGTAAGGCCAACTTAATTAATTTTATATATTCACTAATACACCCCCTCAAGTGAAAGCCCTTTGGGCGTGAAACTTACACGGGCTCACTCTAACTTGTGCCAAATAATATGTGGGTTGTAGCATTTGAACTCACGACCACTTGGTTACAAAGGCTTTGAGACCATATTAAGTGATCATTTTACCACAATAACTTAAGTTGTTGTGTGAAGCCAACTTAATTGATTTTATATATTTACTAACATTGTGAAAGTAACTTACATCTAGTTTCTTTTCCTTCCAAAGTTCGTAGGATGTCTTGTTCAAGATGCTTCGAAGATACACGCTATTACATATGTAGCATGTTGTATTAACTGCTTCGGCCCAAAATCGCACATACAATTTATTTCCATTCAACATAGATCTGGCCATTTCTTGGAGTCTTCTATTTTCCCTTTTGGCAATTCCATTTTGTTGTGGAGTTTTAGGTGTTGAAAATTCTTGTATATGTCATACTCACTACAAAAGTCATTAAAGTTTGTATTCTCAAATTCTCTTCCGTGATCCGATCGAATTCTCAATACAGTCAAAATTTTCATATTCATGACCTGCATACATAGGATTTTAGAAACCTTGAAATCATTTTATTTTTCTTTAAAAAATGATACCCAAGTATATCTCGAATAATCATCAACACAAGTTAGAAAATATCTCATTCCACCAATGCTATCATGTTCTATTGGACCAACTAAATTCATGTGAATTAATTCAAGTATGCAAGATGAGGTAACATGTCTAACCTTTTTATGTGGCACTCTTATCTATTTTCCCATTTGGCACGTACTGTAAGTTGATTTTCCTTCTTTGTTTAATTTGTCTAGACCCTTCACAGCCTCTAATTTTGTCAATTTGCTGATGAGATCAAAATTTACGTGCCCAAGCCTTTGATGCCATAATCAATGTTATTATCGTGAGTGGCTTATTTATAAGTAGTCATGAACTGCAACATGTAGCAATTGTCAGCTGATCGCTTGCTGCTCACAAGACATTCTCCTTGTTCAGTTAGTATCCTGCATTCGTCACTTGTAAATTTAACTAACAAACCATCATCAAAATGTTGGCTTATACAGTAGAACCTCTTTAAATTGATACTCGGTAAATTAATACTCTCTAAGATAATATTTTTCTCCGATCCCGACTTGGGCGAGCTGAAAATTTAACAAAATTTGATAAGATAATAAGATAATATATTTTCAAAATACCCTATGTAAATATAGGGTCCCATTATTATCATAAATTAATAATTATATAAACTTACACAAATATAACTAAGACAATTTAGTGAAATATGATTATAGTGTTGTTTGTTTTTTCTTAAAATTTAAGTCTAGTTGGAG
>JAOQMP010000008.1:13864098-13882510 GCA_027563575.1 Erythroxylum pedicellare
TTTGGCTAAGGAATTTGAGATCAAGGCATTGGGAAGGCTGAAGTATTTTCTCGGGATTGAAGTTGCTCACTCTAGGATGGGAAATTTTATCTCTCAACAGAAGTATGTTACAGATCTTCTCAAAGAAACCGGCAATACAGCATGCAAACTAGCAAGTACTTCCTTGGATCCAAATGTTAAGACTGGAAAGGTAGAGGAGGATGCAGTAGTAGTTAGAGAAATGTATCAACGCCTAGTAGGGAAACTCATTTACTTATCTCACACTCGACCAGATATAACATATGTTGTAAGTGTGATTAGTCAATTCATGCATAACCCGAAGAAAGTTCATCTGCAAGCAGCTCACAAAGTACTACATTATCTCAAAGGAACATTGGGGAAAGGTATTTTGTTTAAAAGGAAGGGGGGATTGGTACTTGAAGCATACATTGATGTTGATTATGCTGGTTCAATTGTCGATATAAGATCAACTTCAAGATATTGCACCTTCCTTGGTGGAAACCTTGTGACATGGAGAAGTAAAAAACAAGGAGTGGTAGCTCGATCAAGTACAGAAGTCAAATTTGGGGCAGTGGCTCAAGGAGTATGTGAACTACTTTGGTTAAAGATCATCCTTGAAGACTTGAAGTTAAATGGGACAATCCTATGAGACTCTATTGCAACAAGAAGTTTGTAATAAGTATAGCTCACAATCCGGTGCAACATGACTGAACCAAGCACATTGAAATCGACAGGAACTTTATCAAGGAGAAGTTGGAGAGTGGACTAATTTGTACTCCTTATGTGTCTACTCATGGTCAACTTGATGATATTCTTACCAAAGGGTTAAGCAACTCAATTTTTCAGACTATTGTATCCAAGCTTGGAATGGAGAATACCTATTCACCAGCTTGAGGGGGAGTGTGGAAAAACCACATAGTTAGGAGACCATTTTAGGAAAATATATTGTAAAAGATTGTATCCTTTAGTTAGGATATTATTGGTTATGATTCTAATAGGATTGGCTAAGATTCTAATAAGATACCCCATGATTTATGGGTATCTACCAAATTTGGACACTAGGTTTTTGTATATATATATAGCTAGTAGTGCTGTAACAGATACGATTTTTGTATATACATATAGCTAGTAGTGTTGTAACAGATACACATAAGGAAATACACTTTCTGCTTAATTTTTGCCATGGTCCTTAATGGCAAACTATGAATACACTTGAGGCACAGGCGAGAGAAAAATTAGTCATACTTGGCTTTCTGAGCGGCAAGTTGGATGCTTTTCATATCCTACACTAGATTACTCAATTCAAGGGAGAAACCAAAAGTATAGTAGTATGCTTTAGAAAATTACAGTTACCATCCAGGCTTATGTAAAAGATAAAATAAAAAATAGGTACATCTACTTACCTTCCTACATGTGGTCATTGGATCATCTGAATAGAAAGGTGGATATCCCACAAGCATTTCGTACATAATTGCGCCAAGTGACCACCTAGCATTGGATATCATTCTTAGTCCAAGCACCAGATATTAGTTAAAAAAAAAACAAGGAGTCACCAATCATCCAATTCATCTAAAAATATCAGTTTACTAAGTATAGCATGCAAAGGAAAGAAGTTACATCATGCTATTGCACGTTGTATATGATCAGAGCTTCAATATACATTAACTTATTTTGGCTTTAAACAGAAATTACAATCCCAAAGTGATACAAGAGAGAAAAATCATCTTAAGTTGAAATTCATGAGCAATGGAAAAGTGCAGCTGTACTTACCAATCACACTCCATGCCATAGCCTTTCTTTAAGAGAACTTCTGGAGCAATATAGTCAGGTGTACCAACAGTAGAATAAGCCTGCCAAATATCAAATACAATAGATACAAGAAGAAAAAAGCAATTTTTTATGTCTAACGAATATAAAACAATCAACCGCCAACAAGCAAAAATCTCCACTGGTCAAGCAAGAGAAAGAATATACTTAAAGTCAAGCCAACTCCTTTAAATCAACCATAAAGATGGTGCAACGAAAACAAATTTAAGGCTTTCATTATTCAACACCAACATTGGGATGACAAAATAAAGAAACGCATGTTTGGATATCCATATGCAGATATGAGAGATGGAAACAGGGTATAGACACATAGATAAAAGAGGAAGAAACAGATATAGAATTCCAGAAACACAATGACAGAACTCACAAGCGTCCTCCTGTTCTTCTGCCAGTTTTGTAGTTGCTCTTGTTGTGTGCGTTTTGGCCCTGATGAGGGTTCTTCACTCTGTGTACTTCCATTAGGATTGCTAGTTGTTACTGAAAAGTCCCCTTCCTGAATGGTACTGCAATCTAATGGCTTGCAAAGTCCAAAATCAGACAGCCTCAAGTGCCCATATTTATCAAGAAGTAAGTTATCAGGCTTGATATCCCTGTATGGTAGACATCAAGAAAAAGGTGCATCTAATTTAAGTTATATATTGTCCAATTCACTGTCTCTATGCACATAAAATCACGAAATCATTTACCATTTTCCACACAAACCTGTGGATGTAGTTGTGTTTATGAATAGATTCAATGGCTAAAACTGTTTCTGCAACATAAAATCTAGCTTCGTCATCGGTCAAGGTATCTTTTCTCATAAGTAAAGTCATCATATCTCCACCAGGTAAATATTCCATAATAAGGTAAAGATATTCATCATCTTGAAAGGAACAGTATAATTTGACAATGCAATTGCTGTCAACTTCTGCAAGCAAATTCCTTTCAGCTTTCACATGCTCAACCTATTTAACATTACAAGCTATTAGCCTATTGCAGAAAGTATACGATAAAGATTTGTGTCAACACCATTAGCCAGCCTTCAAAATGCATACCTGGCCTCTTCGAAGCATCTCTGATTTCTTGAGTTTTTTCATAGCATACACATTGCCGGTTGTTTTTTCTCTGCAGACTCTGACCTGACCACAAAAAGAAACCCACCCCCTATAAACTTCTCGGTCAAAATCAAGAACCCATAATATACTAAATTTGGGATGAAAAAAAACTATCGTCACGCTTCCAGAGGCAAGTCACTTTTGATTATTGCGTATCTATTTTCCTACCAATGCCCAGATTTGGTTGACGGATGTCAACTACAAAGAGAACTTTGTCTCTTTCACGTAAACACATCTGCAAATATCATACTACTTGGGAAATGAAAACCAATTGATAGAGAGAGCCAAATAATTTATCTTCTCTCCAAGTACACAACAATACCGTTCTAATATTGGCCCTAATAAGTAGCATACATGAATTCCACAACGACATCCTTCGAAGCCCCAAAGAAAATTTCCATCAATTACAGTCATATCCAGTGTCAAGGGCCAAAACCATATGACCAGAACAGGGAAGTTGGAACCAAAAGAGCAGAATTACAGATAGTCCTCGATTTTTAAGATCATGCACTGAGAAACATCATACCAGCACATCCTTAAAGATGCAGATTAACAAACAACACCAAAGAGTAAGAAAGACAATGTAAACGAAAAGGACGACACATTACAACCAGCAAGCAAGAAAACATACCTCACCAAACGCACCTTTACCGATCATGGTCAACAATTCGAAATCATCAACACCCATTTTATGCCTTTGAAGGCGCATGTATTCAGTCTCCTTCTGCTCCAGGAATTTCAATAAGTTGTTCTGATCTTCTTCAGAAACATCTGCATCAGCCAATTTCTTTTCCAGTATGGTTCGTCTATCAAAATAAGAACAGAGTAAGAGCAAGAAACATCATCTATTACAACTATTACCAAAATCCCATCTTCACCTAATATACATATAAGTTGGTGGGTAAGGCTTTACCGCTCCTTCCTCTCTTGAAGGTTCTTCATTTGTTCCTTGTAATGGTTCTCTATATACTGCTTAGCGGCGGCAGCTTTCTGCTTGGTGATATTTGAGAGAGCTTCGTCGTCCATATCATACTTGGAGTTGGAGGAGACGTCTTTGTCTTCGTCAAATTGGTCCTTCCTTCTACTGGAACCTCTCACCTTGTCTCTTGGTTGAAACTTCTGAAACCAACTCCTAGCTGAATCCATATTTTTTTTCCTGAAGTTTTGGTTTATCACTAAAGAATTGCTCGAATTTTCTTCTCCTCCATACAGTAATAAAAATCAAATACGTAACCTGCAAAATAAATAGCATTCCAACATTACACCAACGAGCATAACAACCTTGTCGTCTTTGTCCAAATATGAACACAGCAACAGCAAACAAAACTACTTCCTCATTCATACCTTTTCTTTTAATAATTTGGCTTAGCTTATAGAAGAAGAAATCGGGAAGAGATTGAAAACATAAGGAAGGGATGATTAACGAAGGTAGAAGAGAACAGAATCTAAATGAAGAAATTGGGGTAGAGAGGCGTGAGATTAGCAGAGGAATCGGGTTACCGCGAGATTTATGACGAGAAAAATAAAACATAAATTACACACACAGAAAAACGCGCCATTTACGCTTTCTCTCTCTTCCTGTCCTGCAATTGGAAATTAATTTAATAGATTTTATTACAGGAAAAGGGAAATAAAAAAAAAAACAGTGAACTTGCTCCTAAACTTCATAACTAGTAAAACTGACACTTGACGGTGACAATTAACAAATACTAATCAACAGAGATTTTAGCGGTAGAATTTTTTAAAAAAGAGCTTTTTTAAGAAGTTAGTTGACCGTTTTGGCTGTTATTTAAAAAGGAGTTTTTTTTAAAGAACTTCATACAATAGACTGTTTGACAACATAAAAATAAAAAGTACTTTTAATTTTGACTATATTTTATTTTGTAATAAAAATTATTTATGCATATAAATATTATTTAAAATCTGTTAAACAATATGCAAAGTACAATATATTAATTATTATATAATTTTAAACTATATAAAATAAAAATAAAAATATATCTAACCAAATCTTTTATATGGATTATAATATAAATAAAACTAATATTAAAAATAAATATTAAAACATATAAAAAGTAAAATAATATTATATAAATCTCAAAATAAACGTGAAAATGTATTTGTGAGTATTGTGGGAATTACGTGTAAAACATAAAAATAAAAAGAACTAAAAATAAGCTCATTAATTGATCTGAAAAATCTACCTTAAAAAGCACTTTTTTTAAAAGCTCCAAATTTGAGCTTCTCAAAAAGCCATATTTCAGCTTCCAAAAAAGTCATTTCTATGATAAAAGTGCTTTTGGATTTTACAGCCAATCACTCAATTTTCTTAAAAACAGCTTTTGCAGTAGAAAAAAGTGCTTATTCACTCTTCAAAAGTTGAACCAAACAGGCTCTAAATTCATTAACTAGAAAACATGACTTCATGGATTGTTTCAAAGCAAAAACATCTTTTCTAAAAGCCTTGCCTCTTGTACACAAAAGATAGCTACAAAAAAATTGAAAATGAAAGACAAACAAAGAAAATCGCAAAAAGATTCGTGGTTTTTTAATCGAAAACAATAAAAAAATCAAATTAAGAGGGAAAATATAAAGATTTTAAGTTTTATTACATGTTTGTATTTTTATAAGCAACATTCAATCAATGTTTTCTATTTGTTAATAGAAAAACTTGGACTGTTTCTTATTTTAGTAATAAAATGGAGACAAAAAACAGAACTTGAAGATAATAGTTTTTATATTGACTATAAGTTGTTGGTCTATATATATCTATATATAGTTTAATGTGAAATTTGCCTTTTTCTCTGCGTTCGAGGGGAAACTTATCCTCTCTCCCTTTATGGGTAATGTCTCGTTCTTTCCATATCTTTGTTTTAAACCGTAGATGACCTTACGAAGTTGGCAAACATGAGAAGGATAGTCTAGATGATCAAAACTAGGAGGTTATTTCATGTACACCGTTTCCAAAAGATGACCCTGAAGAAAAGCATTGTTGACATCCATTTGGTGTAATGACCTTCCTTTTGTCAGCGCCACTGAGAGAACTACCTTGATAGTATGATGTTTAACGACTAATGAAAAGGTTTCCTGATAATCAATACCCAGACACTGGCTTTATCCTTTTGCAACCAACCGAGACTTGTATCGATCAACTGTACCATTAGGTTTTTGCTTCGTATGAAAGATCCAAATGCACCCAACTACATTTGATGCTTCAATGGACGGAACTAGATCCCATGTGCCATTTTGCATAAGAGCATTGTATTCGTCAGATGCCGAGGCCCCCCAATGAGGGTATCGAAAAGCTTCTGTGATATTTCGGGGCTCATCTATAACTGGTAAGGGATATTTGGTGGCAATAAAGACTTTGGGTTTGTATATGTTGTTTTGAGCTCGAATGCGCATGGGATGTGTTCGTAGGGGGGTTGATTTGTTTGTGGGGGAGATGGTACAGTAGAGGTTTGAGGAGGTGATGGGTCTGTTGGTTCTGGAGGTGATGTTTCTACTGACGATGGTGGTGTATTCTCCGAGGACTGTGTTGTCACGGGACTTATAGGAATGACTTGGTGAGGAGCAGATGGTAATATGGAAGGTGAAGGTTAAGGGAGAGAGGTGGTGGTAGACAAAGTGGGATATGGGAAACGATCGTCAGCAAACTTGACATGTCGAGAGGTGTAAATTTTTTTAGTTTTTGGATATAGACATAGGTAGGCAAACTGGGAGAGGGAATAGCCAACAAAGATACAGGGGGTGGAGCGAGGATGAAGTTTATGGTCGACATATGGACATAACCATAGAAAACATAGGCATCCAAAAGAATGCAGATGGTGGTAAGTGGGGGGGATTTTGATGAAGGACTTCGTAAGGGGTCTTCATGTGGAGTAGAGAAGTGGGCATTCAATTGATTAGGTAGACAATTGTACAAATAGCAAAGGACCAAAAGGGGAGTGGGAAGATGACTATATTGTAGTAAAGGCCGACCAGTTTCAACTATGTGGCCATGCCTGCGTTCAATAGTACCGTTGAGTTCAAGAGTGTGTGGAGGAGTGGTTAAGTGGGAAATGCCATAGTGGGACAAAAAAAGTCTTAACTTGATGAATTCACCACCATTTTCATTGTAAATTGACTTTATTTTTTAGTTAAAATAGTTTTCGACAATAGTTTTGAAGTTCTGAAAATTTGAGAAAACATCGGATTTATTTTGTAATGGATAAAGCCAAATGTACTTGGAGAAATGATTGACAAAGACTACATAATATTTAAAACCATCTACAGAGGTGACTGGGGCAGGTCTATAGACATCTGAGAATAGTAGCTCGAGGGGATGAGAGCTGGAGAGACGTTGACTCAAAAAGGGTAGTTTATGGTTCTTGGCACATTCACAAGAGACACAGACGGACGACTTGGCTTGATCGTTCTTGAGCTGCTGACCGGACTGAAAAAGCTTCAGGATGTTATTTGAGGGGTGACAAAGAATGTGGTGTAGAATATCTTGACGTGGGACGTTGGAGAAGAAAACAGACGGAATGGATGATGTGAGACAAAGGTTGTATAAATCATCGTGACAGATTAGAAGCACCACCCTCATCTACAAATCCTTCACCTGAAATCTATTTGGAAAGAGTTCCACCAAAGCACCATTGTTAGTATAGAAACTTTTTACGACCAATGTTAGGAACATAAATTACAATTGTGAATAAAAAAATTTTTGGAGGTAGAGAATCAGAAATTACCCGTGTGGGTGATCGAAAGGTTAAAACCGTCACCCATTTGTAACTGGTCATAACCTGTGTAAGATATGTTTAAGGTCAAGTTTTGAAGTTTTTTGCTGAGATGATGCGAGGCCCCTGAGTCGAGAATCCACTGTTGCAAGGACGAGTTCGATGCTGGCGCAACAGATGGTGCTGAGGCAGGTGTGACAGCAGTTGGAGTTTCTGCATAAAAGGCTTGTAGACTCGCTGGAGCGCTTGGGCAAGGACCCTGAATAGCCAAGTAGTTGCTTGGGAGTGCAATGAAAGCGCCGACAAGTTCAGACGTGTAGGTCCAGTGAGCTGCAGCTCCAAAGTGCATTGATGGAGACCAGTGTTCAGCAGCTCTGAAGTATGTTGAAGGCCTTACATAGCGTCCAGGTAGGTTGAATGACTATTATCCGCTGCATTTTCAAAGCATTTTGCAGCATATCTTGACTGTATGTCCAGGTTTTTCGCAAAATTAACACACCAGTCTCGATAATTGCCTTGGTTGTTGAAGTGATGCGTCTGGATCTATCCTGCCTTTGCTGAAGACGCCTGTTGATGCTTGGATAGATTTTGCGGAACTCCTTACTAGAGCCGAGCAGCATTGGTAGTGACAACAAGTGTTTCTTGAAATCTTCCTTGTCTAGCCAGGAAGCCTTCGTGATCCATAAGCTTCTCAAACAAGTCATCAAATGAAATAGGACTCTCCCTTGTACGAATTGTAGCACATATTTCCTTATAATCTATCGGCAACCCATTCAACGTATGGATCACAAGATCCTCATCTTCGATTGGTCCACTTATCACATCCAATTCATCAACAATTCCCTTTATTCGTTGAAGATATTGAGACATTTTTAGATCTTCTTTCAAGGAGCTGGTGAGTCTCTCCTTTAGAGACACGACACGTGATCTAGATTTGTGCGTACATCCTTGTTAACAATGTCTAGGCTTCTGTAGAAGAGGTCATCGAACCAAGCATATTAACTACCGTTTCATCAACAGAAGTTGTAATTGCATGAAGTATGAGTTTGTCTTGGCGAATCCATTGTTTGTACGATGGATCTGTTTTAGTAGGACATGGTAGACTATCGTCTATGATCTCGTCTACGTATCCAATGAGATCATAGACGATAAAAAGCGATGAGATTTGAACCTTCTAGGCAGGGAAATTGGAACCTGTTAACTTGGTTCCTGATTGCATATTAAGTGTAATGATGTTGGAGCTTGTGTTGGCAACTGGAAATGCATCAGGTGCCATTGAATCTGGTGATTTGTAGCTGCTGCTGGCTGATGCAAACAAGAGACAAATGAAAGTATGACGACTTTATGCGTCTGTAAGCCCTGATAATGTAAAATGATTTAATAAATGAAGAGATATAGAATAATATCGTGTGTTGTTTTTCTGACTCTCCATTGAAGTATAAAGCTATGATTTTATACAAGTAGAAAAGATCTAACTACTTGCTATCCTACTGGCATTTTGTTGTAATATCTATAACTACTTGCTATCTTATTGGTATTCTATTGTAACAACTATTTAACAAACTAAGTCAATATAATTTAAATATTATTTAGATAAATTATTATCCTTATCACTAAGCCATCCTGATTTAAATTCTTTGTTTATTTAAGGTAACATTGATGATTGATTTGATAATTTTCAATTGTCAATTCGAGTAGTTCTTTTAGTTCAAATCTTGAGAAATATGAATGTCTAGTTTTATTACAAGAAGTTTAGAAGTTTATATGTAAAGAGAATATAAATTAATTTATCTTTATCCTTCAACTGCATTGAACATAAATGACAAATATCATTTCGTAAGTCTCATAATTATCAAATAATAAAGAAAACTAAACACGGAGAGAATTAATTTAGGGAATTATGAGATTTAATCTTTTTTTGTTTAATTTAATTAGATATTAATCATTTTCATTTTGTGACGTGTAAGATTGAATTTATTTGACATCAACCTATAAAGTGTATTAGTAATTGGTAAGTGTTATTTTCATTCATATCATTACAATGAATTTTTGATTTAATTAATCTTAAATTATCTGATATTTATATTATAAAACAATTTACAATTATCAAATTATGGCTGAAGATATGGAAGCAAATACAGAACCATAAAACAATGATTTTGTAAGTTTCCAAAAGATAAAAGTAAGTTTTTAGTAGACTAGAAAAATATTAACATCGTAAGGAAAAGCAGCATGAAGTCCTAAAAGGTACATTTCAAATATTTTTATTAACAGCATCTCAGGTAAATACCACAATGAAATCACAGTTGAGAAATTAAAAGGTTTAAATTGATATTATTTGAGCGTTTTGAAATTATACATAAACGTAGCGAGCTTGATATACTAATTAATAATCACAATATATATAGGTTAGAGCAACGTTCGACTTGCTTCCATTCCACGAAATGTTAATTTTCAATCATAAAACTGAATTTTTAGAAAGGCACATGCGACTTTCTGCTGTTTATGGGAACCTTAGTTTTGACTGCTAGCACGCACTTTATTAAGTGGCCATATTTAAGTAATACTAAACTCTCCAATATTGCATTGGATAAAGTTCACAATTGATTTATAAAATGGTAGGGGAAGGGATATGGAGTACTGGGTTTCATCGTTGATGTTGACTACACTACTCCTGGCCATAGGTATGTTTTTCTGGCAAATGGCAATTCCATTTACCAGTGCATAATTTTTGGCAAAAGCCAGTGACTGGTACAACAAAATTGAAGCAAGCAAAGCCCCTTTACGACGTACAAATCTCCAATTCAGCGATTCCAAGTGCCGGTGGGACTAGAAAAAGAAGAAAAGGAAAGCAAAATTATCAAGTGGGGCTATCCATTTGAAAATTTGTCAATTATTATCAAGAGGGGATATCCATTTGATAATAATTGATGGTTTTGAATTTGATTCCAGTTTTTCCACAACATCTACTAATTATAGCTTTTCGGACACCACCAATTGTATTTTAAGGTTTGGAGTTACCAACTAACTACTTTAATTGTCAAATCATTAATTTATACGAAAACTTAAAATGATGTATAATGTTCAATTTTAATCTTACGCATTTTTAATGCGTTTACTGAGAAATCATTGACTTATAAAAATAAGATAATCCCAAGTTTAATAGCTTTAAGTTTCAAAATTATAGATTTTATTATAACAACCCAGGATAAAAATAATGTTCACTAAAATTTTCCTTTAAAAAAGTGTTTTGGAGTTGCATATTGTTTATTAATAAATAAATAAATAATTGAAAGTACTTGTTCTCTTACTCTCTTGCTTATAAGTGTCATTATTTTCCAATATTTCTCAAATTTAGATCTAAAATTACGTACGCCATATTATCTTTTAATTTAACATATTTTAAGTTAATTTTCCAAATTTAAAAGTTTACAGTATCTTGTATTTTAAAACATTTTCGAGTCTATCTTTGAAACAATCAAAGCAAAAACGTCTTTCTTAAAAGCCTTGCCTATTGTTCACAATAGATAGTTGGAAAGACAGAAAATTACAAAAGGATTCGAGGTTTTTGAATTGAAAACAATAAGAAAAAGAAAATCAAATTAAGAGGTAGAACATAAAGGTTTTGAGTTTGATTACAAGTTTATGTTTCTATTAGCAGCATTCAATTAATACTTTTTTTTTTTCCGATAGAAAAACTTGCACTGTTTCTTTATATATATATATAGTTTAACAAGGGAATGCTTATCCTCTCCCCTTTATGTCTCTTTCTTTCGGTAACTTTACCACGAAGAATCATCCCACCTCTCTCGAAAGTTTCAAATTCTCTGTTCATTTAAGGTGACATTCATGATTGATTTGATATATTCCAATTATCAATTCGAAAAACCCTTTCTTTTCAAATTTTAAAGAAAATAAAAGAGGCGATTAAATAAACAAGAATATCTAGTTTAATTATTAAAAGTGTATATGTAAAAAAAATAGAAATGAATCAATTTTTATCCATCAATTTATTATCAAATATCATTAAGGAAGTTCTATCATTTTTCAGACAATTAATTTAGGAGGTTAGGAGACTTAATCTTATTTTTTATTTAAATTAATAAGACGTTAATTATTTTTATTTCGTGACGTCCTTATTTCACCCCAAATTACAAAGCACCCAAATAAGTACTATTTTTATCTGTATGATTTCATAATACATCTCCTAATTATAATATTTGTGTTTACTTATTACTAGTCCATTATAACATATTCCTTAAGATTTTGAATGAATATCTAACACACGTTTTCTTTCCCTACAAAGCAAAAAAGAAAAGGAAGAAAAAGAATATCAATGTGACTATGGTGAAAATAGGAAATGTAGCCTGATTCAGGGCAGACCCTTACCCAACCTTCTAGTTCTCATTGCTGGAAGACTTATCAAAAGCAGAGTAAGGAAATTATACAGGTGAGAAGTAAAGTGCATATGAAAGCAATGCCTTTTGTCAAAAGCTACTGAGATTTAGAAATGGAAAAGGAAATGAAGACCGAAAAGTATAGAAAGTTACTGTGTTAAATATAGGTCATTAGTAATAAATTAATGCATTACTAAGTACTAACTATCTAAAATTTGTAATCTTCTCATTTAAATATAATTTTTTAATCACGTGATGGCAGGAAAATATAACAAAATTGACGGACAAGCCCCTTTACGACTTAAAAATGTCCATTTCAGATCCTATCCTGTGATTCCAAGTGCCAGTGGGACTACAAAAAAGAAAGAAAGGAAAGCAAAATTATCAAGTCGGGCTTTCAATTTAGTAATACTTTATTCCAAGAATTATCTTCCCAGTTGCCATATCAATGTCACACAATGCTGCTCGGTGGGAACGTAACTCGTGATGTTCCCAAGACTTGAAAGTGGAGCACGAGGTCTTCCACTAAGGTCTCCTGTCAAAAGACCTTTGCAAGGCTCCAATTACTGCCCACCATAATAACCCCCTTTACTTGCTTCACTCGCAGTTGCTTTAATCCCTTCATCTTCTACTCTTGCTAGCTGCCCCCATGGATATTCTTTCAGTTTCCAATTTCACTTTCCTGTTGTATTTTGGCATTTTCCTGATTCATCAACGCCAACTTGTTGTTTCAGAATATCTTTATCCACCAACTGACCGCATATTTCTCAGCTGTGGCTCCTCCGGAGACGCAACAAATGATAAGCGACAGTGGATTGGAGACATGAACTCCAAATATAGTCCTCTAGAGCCTCACTCTGTTAACAAATCAACAGCTGCCACTGCCCTTGACCAACCCACCGGATCTACGTCTATTTTTCCTTACAAAAACGCCCGCATCTCTCAATCCCAATTCACCTACAACTTTCACCTCACTGCTGGTCCCAAATTTGTTCGTTTATACTTCTTTCCTACTACATACCGAGGCTCCAACAAGAATTTCACAGCAACAAAAGGCTTCCTTGATGTAACAGCAGGGCCTTACACTTTGCTCAGAAACTTCAGTGCCCTTCTCTATGCTGAAGATTGGGCAACAGATACATTCACTAATGAATACACCATATTCGTCAAAGGGAACCAACAGTTGAACATAACATTCTCGCCATTCTTGGGATACACAAATGACACATATGCTTATATCAACGCCATAGAGATCGTGTCGATGCCAACATACCTTTACTACACCCCGCCAAATGGCTCAGCTGGCGTCGCTGTAGTTGGTGAAAACGAGCATTTTTACATTCACAATGACACTGCGCTTGAGATGCATTGTAGAGTTAATATTGGTGGCAAATCCCTTTCTCCTACTGAAGATACTGGCATGTATCGAGCATGGGAAAGCGACGTAATTTATGTCTATCCTGTTGATACTCCTTTCTATGGTCGAACCCTTCTTCAACTAAACGGTTCCCTTCATTATTCCAAGGTACAGCCATACACTACACCAGAAATTGTGTACCGTGTAGCCCGATCAATCGGACAAAATAAATTAGACAACTTACAGCACAACTTGACATGGCAACTAATACTTGATCGGGGATTCAAGTACTTGGTCAGGCTTCACTTTTGTGAAATTGATTCTCGGGTGACAAAGCCTGGAGACCGATTAATCATCATCTCTATGAACAATGAGAAAGTTGATGGAGGTTTTGACATTCTACAATCAAGCGGTGGTCAAATGACTCCAATCTACAAAGACTACATAGTGCCAGGTGTAGAAAAGGCAAATACAGACACTTATTACGAGCTTCTCATATCTTTAAAGCCAAATGAATCTAGTGTCTATGATGATGTTATCTTGAATGGGCTGGAGGTTTTCAAGTTGAGCAACTCTAGCTATGTGCTTTATGCAGGAGAAAATCCTGAAATTGCCAGTGCTCCGTCTCCACCACCAGCATCACTGAGTCAACTCCCACCTTTATCAAGTGAAAATAAGTCCAACAAGAAAGCACTGCTCATTGTGATTGGTATTTGGGCGCCGTGTCTGTTAATAGCAATTTCATTGTATTATTGCTGGATTGTTCCTAGAGGACGCCACAGAAAGGGGAAGCACTGGGATTCTCTTCGTGAATCATTATTTTGTTGGCGTTCAAGATCCGAAGCATCTACACTGACAAAAGAGCTATGCCGCTATTTTTCACTTTCCGAGGTAAGCGATGCAACTAACAATTTCGACGAAGAAATGGTTATCAGAAAAGGAGGGTTTGGAAAAGTTTTCAAAGGAGTGATTGATGGTGGAGAAAAGATCGTTGCCATTAAAAGATTGAGTCCAGAGTCAGGACAGGGTCATCGCCAATACGAGAGAGAAATCAAGGTGCTGTCCCATCTCCGCCACGTCCACCTTGTTTCGCTGATCGGATACTGTTATAAAGGCCGTGAAGTGATCCTAGTATATGAGTATATGACAAACGGAACTCTTCAAGAGCATCTCTACGGTGTAGGAAATGATCCACTCCCTTGGAGACAAAGATTGGAGATATGTATTGGTACGGCTCATGGACTGAATTACCTGCACACTGGCGCGGAACAGACAGTCATTCATCAGGATCTGAAGACAACAAATATCCTCTTGGACGAAAATTGGGTTGCCAGAGTTTCTGATTTTGGATTATTCAGATTAGGTTTGTGTAGCAACCCTAACAATACGAAGGTAGTTGGTACATTGGGATATCTAGATCTTGAATATGCAAAGCGAGGCCGACTGACAGAGAAATCAGATGTGTACTCGTTTGGAGTGGTCTTACTGGAAGTGTTAAGCGGTCGGAAGCCTGTGAATAATAATTTAGAAGAAGAAAAGAGGAGCCTGGTCCTGTGGGCAAAAAAGTGCATAGAAAATGGAACAATCCATGAAATAGTTGATCCAGCTTTGACGGGAAAGATAGCCCAGGAGTGCTTTGATAAGTTCGTTGAGATTGCTGAAAAATGTGTGCGTGATAGGGGAATTGATCGGCCCAACATGCAGGAAGTGATAGAGATGCTGGTGTTTGCATTTCGACTGCAAGAGACTGCAGATGCAGAGAAGAAGGCGACGAATCCAAGCGGCGAAGTTGTGTATCCAGAACTATTTTACCATCCTCCTCCATTGAAAGAAATAGTATGGCAATGATTACAATTTCTCTTTTTTTTTTGTTGACAAAGGAAAGAAATAAAAAATTAACGTAATGTTCTGGAATACAACGCTCCTTGCGCGTCTCTATGGAGAAGCTCCAGGACGACCATCAGAGGCTCCTGTAGGATATGTAGATCCGGACTTAATAAGACTGCGAGAGCCACTAGGCTGTTGACACACTGATTTCCTTTGCGAAAAGCATGCTGAAGTTAGACCTCCCATGCACGGTGTAATAGCCATCAAATACCTGCTACCAAAAAATTATCCTTAATCAGAACTAGTTAGGAGGAAGAGAGAATGTTAATGACGTCTAGAGAGTCCGCTTTGATGACAACTCATTGATATCCCAATTTTCAGGCCAGCGTAAGTCCCAAGAAAACCCTCCAGAGTTCTGCAGTTAAAGGCAAACCCCTTCCTATATGCTGCTAAAAGCCACCATACCACTTCTCATGACAATCTCTAATTAATCCTCCAGCGGAAGCCTTGTTGGACCCTTATTTTACTGCTCCATCTGAATTTAATTTCACCCAACCCTCCAATGGTTTAATCCAGCCCCCTAAGCTACCCACAGGTAAGCCCTATGTCAGAAACATTCAATTTTCTATGGCCCTTGCTCGTGCTATCCAATAGACATGATCCATAATGATTCTAGTACCATCTTTCAGCCATTCAAAACCAATCTCAAAAAGGCTACTGTTCCTCTATTTCCATAAGAACCAGCAGGCAACGCCATATATTGTGGCCCACTCTACCTGTTTTACTTGTGAATGCGTCATGAGGTTTGACTGCAGCCTCCCCTTGTCTTGTTGGAAAAAGCCTGTATCTACCACCTCAAGACGAAATTTACATCAGAGAGCTTTCACCCTTGGGCAGCCTCTCACTGCATGAATTGTTGACTCTTCTTGCCCACAAAAATGACATTTGCTATCTGTGGCGGCATGTCGGGCCACTCGCTGTTGATTTGTTAGTAGTTTTCTTTTAGCTAAAAGCTAAAAAAATAACCTAATCCGCTAAGGTCTAGCCCATTTCCATATAACCTCCCAAAGTTTGTGATTGATGTTCGTGGATCGTCCTTCAATTAATTCATATGCTAATGCCACTGTAAACCTCTCGTGGTTGGTTGGTCCGCACACCAACCTGTCTTCCCTATATCTTCGACATTAGGGCAGCTAGTCGCAAGATCTATACAAACTATGGAAGGAAGGTATTGTTGAAACACATGCCAAAGCCAACTGTCCCTTCATTAGTAAAGTCCTCGATCATAGCATAAATGATACTATCAGGAATTTAAGATAGTGCCACAAGGATTAGTGGTCCCCATCCATCCACCCAATTATCTAGCTAGAATAAAACACGCCTCCCATTATCCAGAGTCCATTTGTTACCTTGACATATAAACTGCCAGGTTGTTGAAATTCCCTACCAAGTTACCGAAGCCCTGACTTATCGATCATTTGGGGTATATGATAAGCATCTAGACGATATTTAACTCGTAATATCTGGACCCATAGGGTTGTGGGTTTAGTAAGCATCTCCCAACCTAGCTTAGCCAGTAATGCATCATTAGTAGGACGAATGCGTTTAATGCCCAGTCCCCCTTCAGCTTTTGCTGACACACTGACTCCCAATTAACTATATGCATTTTCCGATGATCATTCATTGAATCCCATATAAAATCTCGCATGGTTTTCTCCAAATCGTTACAAAGTTGACGCAGAGGTCGTACCCTTTGCATCATGAAAATTGGAAGCGATGAAATGACTGACTGGGTTATGGTAACTCGCCCTGCTAGTGACAACAACCTTGCGCGCCATCCTGCAAGTATCTTCTGAGCATTATCGAGGATGTGTTGATAGGTGTTTCTTGTCATACGCTCATGAATTAATGGAACCCTTAAATACCTGCCAAGATTATTCATACAAGGAACCTGTAATCCATAACTGCGTCACCACGCAGTGGCTCTAGAAACGTTCTTAGCGAAAGAGATCCGAGTTTTGGCTGTACTAATTTTCTAACCTGATGCTATGCAAAAGGACTCCAAGGTTCTTACTATCACCTGTGTCTACAATTTCGCAACTTCAGCAAATAGAATGAGGTCATCTGCAAAGAATAGGTGGGAGATGGGAGGCCCCGTTCGACTCAGCTTTATCAGTTTCCAACTCCCATAGCCCACCTCCTTCAATATACGGTGTCCGAGTCTCTCCATGCATAGTATAAAAAGGTAAGGCAAAAGCGGGTCACTTTGCCGAATATCCCTCAAAGGCTTGAGTGGCTCAGAAATGGTACCTTGCCAGGCGACTTGTAAGGATACTGTTGTTACACACTTCATAATGACTCGAATTAAATTCTTTGGGAGCCCAATATCCATTAGTGTATATTGAATAAAATCCCAGCGAAGTCGGTTATATGCTTTTTCCATGTCCACTTTCATGGCTAGGTACCCTATCTTTCCAGTCTTCTTCTGCATCAAGTGAATAACCTCCTAGGCGATGATAATATTATCATTTATATACCTACTAGGTATGAAGCTGCATTGGTTCACCTTTACGAGATGATCCATGTGCGCTTTCAACCGATTCACAATGACTTTAGAGATGCCCTTATAGAGTCCAGTACAAATGCTAATTGGTCAAAATTGATAAATATTTTGTAGAGATGGGATTTTGGGAATTAGAACTAGGAGGGTTTGATTCAAATCCTTTTACCATCATTCTAGCCTGAAGATTTTCTGTATAAACTCCACCACTACTGGCCCTACCTTCCCCCATTGATTCTAGAAAAATAACTTATTGAACCTATCAACACCAGGCACTACAAGAAAAGGAAGAATTAGCGACAAAACATTACAGACGAAAAATATACTATTGCAAATTATCGACGAAAATGATTATCTGTCAATAAAATTGAAGGGAAAGTTATCGTTTAGCGACGGTACTAATATCCGTCACTAAACATGGAGGGAAGCAAGAATTAGCGATGGAAAAATAGTGACGGTACCAATATTCTGAAGTAAATCACACGTTAATATAAAATTCACGTATAATATACGAGGTACATAAGAAGGGGGTTGAATTGTGTATTCTTTTCGTGAATACAAAAACTTTGATATTTCTTGTTAAGATCTTTTCCAACTTGTTAAAAGAATACCACAAACGTTATACAAAA
>JAOQMP010000008.1:13897243-13923214 GCA_027563575.1 Erythroxylum pedicellare
GATAACACAGCTATAGGAATCTTTCAATTCAAAGATATAATTCATACATAATTCCAAATAATTAAATAGTTATCCTAAGACTTAGGAATCACTAAATAATTAAATAAGTAGAAGATAAATGTAGCTTAAATTTTCCTATGAAAACCCAACCTCCTGCAGTTGCTATTGAATCAGAGGATTAGGATGAACTAGCTATGAAAAATCATAGAAGATGCTAGATACATTGAGCTCCGGTGGTCAACTATGCAAGGTGGAAGAAGATGGTTTAGGATTTGTGGAAGATGATGGAAGAGAACTGAAACCTAGACACCCTTTCTCTGTAAAACACCTTCGTCTGTGCTCTGTTATTCACGTTTGCGTTTTTCTCCTATTTGCCCAAAACCACGCACGCCATTCCTTTCTTCCGCCAGGCCACGCACAGACAACGCCAACCACGCATGCAACTGCGTCTTTTTCCTTCTTTTCCCAGCCAGCGTGCACTCACCACGCACACTTCACGTCCCAGACCATGCACCACGCTGCCACCTCCCTTCTCTTCTTTGATGTGACAATTTATTTTCTAGTTTCTGGTCCACACACACAGTTCACACAAAGCCCTCTCAGACCTCCCGTTTTTTGCTTCCATGCTGTCGTTTGGACCACGCACGCCACAGACCACGTTGTCGTTTGGACCATGCATGCCTCCAGCCCACGCTGTCGTTTTCTTATATCCTACTTGCGTTTTAGACTATTGTTTATTTTTCTTTGTTGTTGCGTTTTCTTCTGTCCTGCTTGCACTTTGGTTTCTACTGTTGTCTTATATTGGGTGTTTCTTCGTTGGCTTTGTGGATCACTACTTCTTAATCTTTTTGAGCTCTAATTTTTTCAAATACCCTATAACAAAAATTACAAATAAAGTATCATCAATTCTTCAAAATCAATTTATCACAGTTAAACACAAATTAGATGTAAGGCACAATAATTCAAATAATTCCATAAAGACTAATTATAGTGACAAAAATCCATCCAATTAATATAAAAATATAAATAAATCAATTTGTCAACTCCCCCACATTTAACCTTTTGTACTCCTGGACAAATTATTAGTGAAGAGAAATCCAACAGTTAAACTCAATGCAAGCAAACATAAAACTGACAAGGTAAGAATATGCAATCAACTCAAACAACCTCTATCCCTAATCAACCAATAGTTATGGAATGCTTCGGTGCAAAGAAACTAACACAAGAGACATAACAAGATAGAAGGAAAAGAAATATAATAGATCTCTCAAAGGTACAAATGTCTCACTCATCTCTCAAATAGGAAAATTTTTACTCAATTCACCTATATTAACACCTACCATAAGCTTGTAAAGATTCTACTATCTCCGCCACTAACATACCATAGATTCATGATCAAGGGGACTTTGTAGGGTTGTAATGTTGATGAAAGGCTAATGAAAGGATGAAATGGAAATAATGACAAATGCAATGCATGAGCGTTAAGAAGCAACTGAAAATGAGCTAAAGTGTAACCATTAAATGAACACTAATGTGCAATTATCAACTTTAAAGACCCAATCTTTAATTTTCAATCCACCAAGGGATGCCTTATTTGAAACTTTATTCTTTTTGGTCAAATTATCAATGCTTTGTTTTTTCATTTTTTCATTTGTTTTTTATTTTTGTTTTTGTTGATTTTTTACAATCCAAAAAAATAAAAATAGGAACATCAATTTTGCACATTTAATCATGAAGAACATAATGTAACTTATACAAAACACTTGTTCAAAAACAATGGAATGAACGAAAGTGAAGGGCTCAAAGTGGTAAGCAAAGGTTAATTAAATAGGCTTGTATTTCGGTAAAGGGGTTTAGAAATGAATGCCCCTATCATGCTCACAAATCTAGGTGTTAATGTAGCTTTGAAAAAGAATCTATACAAGTTCTGGAGGCTAACCAAGCTAGGTAGAAATTACACAAGATGAGAAAGAAAAGTAAGGCTAAAAAATCCTTCCAATAAAGCTTTATCTAAGATATTTCCTCCCTAAAAACAAGCTATATAACAAGGTTAGTAACACTACACCAAAGGCATTCCACTATGCTAATCAACTAAGAATAAAAATTACTCAAATCAAAATGCATTCAAACTTTGACATGTCAATGTTCACATGCATAAGCAACAAGGATTTGAAAACAAAACCCAAAGATTGCAAAAGTCAAGTCAGAAGGTGGGAATCACAGCAACAAATCGTTCTCAAGAGACAAACCCAATCAATTTAACTTAATCAACAAATAGTGCCTAATGAAAAGTCAATAAAATAGCAATTCAAGCAGTGGCAAACAATTCAGCAAAAGAAATCCCTACTCCCCCACACTTAGTTAATACATTGGCCTCAATGTAAGAAAAACAATTGTAGGCAAAATGGCAAGAATAAGGGAAAACTAACTAACAAAACTAAAAGAAATAGACAACTACAACTACTTCCTACTAGTAAGGTTCCCTCTCCCACACTTATTTTAGACTATCTCAGCAGACAGATATCACCATCAATATAATAAAAAATAAAGGAGAAAGGTGGAAGGGAAAATCGTAGGATTAGGGGGGTCTCTGATCGTCATAGTAGTGCTTAAGTAGATGACCATTGACTTGTGAAACATGACCAGTTTCTTCATCCACAAGCTCTACTGTACCAAATGAATACACCTTGGTAACTTTGAAAGGGCCCTCCTACTTGGTGACAAACTTCCCAGGCATCAACTTTAACTGAACTTTGAACTTTAGAACTTTTTCACCTTTATGAAATTCTTTCTTTAAAATCTATTTGTCATGAATCATTTTCAGCTTTTCTGTAGATTATGGCGTTATCATAAGACTCAAGTCTCATCTCTTCAAGCTCTTGGAGTTGCATTGTCTAGTTTTCAAGTGAAGATTCAAGGTCTACATTACATGCCTTGATTGCCCAATAAGATTTGTGCTCGATCTCCATAGGTAGATGGTAAGACTTGCCATAGAGCAACCGGAAAGGAGACATGCCTATAGGGGTCTTGTAGGCAGTCCTGTTAGCCCACAACGCCTCCTCAAGCCTTTCAATCCAATCTTTTCGGGATGGTTTCACAATCTTTTATAGTATACGCTTCACTTCCTGATTGGAGACTTCATCCAACCCATTTGTTTGAGGGTGGTAAGGAGTGGACAGCTTGTGATTAACTCCATATTTAGTAAGTAAAGACTTGATAGTCCTATTGTAGAAATGTGTTCCTTGGTCACTGATGATTGCTCTTGGAATGCCGTACCTACAAAAGATATGAGCACGTAAAAACTTGGCAACAGTAGAAGCATCATCTTTCCTAGTTGGCACTATCTCTATCCATCTAGACATATAATCTACTGCAAGTAATATATATGAAAACCCAAATGACTGAGGAAAGGGGCCCATAAAATCCATGCCCCAAACATAAAAAATTTCACAAAAATGCATAGGTCTTAGAGGCATTTCATGCTTCTTACCTAGACTCCCAAACCTATGGCACTTATCATAAGACTTACAAAAAGCATAAGCATCTTTGAATAAGGTAGGCTAGTAAATCCCACACTCTAAAACCTTTATAGCTGTCCTATTATCACTAAAATGCCCCTCGAAAGATAAAGAATAATCAAAGGTAAGGATAGAGTGGATCTCATTATTAGGAACACATCGTCTGATGATCTGGTCACTGCATTGTTTCTAAAGAATTGGAGCATCCCAGGTATAGTATCTTGCCTCCCTCTTCAGCTTATCAACCTAAAATTTAGACATAGAAGGAGGCACAAGATTAGCGACAATGTAATTAACAATATTAGAGTACCAAGGCTCTTGAATTGCCAAGGCAAAAAGTGCAGAATCAAGAATAGAATCAACAGTAAGATTAGAAGAGTCAACTCCCTCAGTGCCCTCAAGTAATCGACTAAGATGGTCAGCCACATGATTCTTTGTTCCAGCTCTGTCTCTGATTTTAGTATCAAACTCATACAGCAACAAAGCCCATCTCAGTAGTCTTAGTTTAGACTGGGGCTTTTTGAACAAGTACCGCACTGCTGCATGATCTGTAAAAACAATCACTCAAGAGTTTATCAGATACTGTCTAAACTTACCTAAAACAAAGATTATAGCAAAAAGGTCATTCTCAATAGTGGTATAGTTCACTTAAGCGTAGTCAAGTGTCTTGGAGGCATAAATTATCACTCTAGATCACTTTTCCTCCTTCTGTCTAAGCATAGCACTAACTACAAAATTAGAAGCATCACAAGGCAGCTTAAAGGGCAAATCCCAATTAGGTGCAGTTAGAATAGGAGGTGAAACAAGTAAAGATTTCAAAGTGTTAAAAGCATGTCTACATTTACCATCAAAGTGAAAATCAGTATCTTTTTTCAACAATATAGAAAGGGGTAAAGCAATTGTACTAAAATCCTTTATAAAGTGCCGATAAAACCCCGCATGCCCCAAGAAAGACCTCAAATATTTTAGACAAGTAAGGTAAGGAAATGAAGAAATGATTTCAACCTTGGGTCTATCAACCTCAATCCCCTTTTGGGAGATGCGATGACCTAACACTATGCCACTATATATAATAAAATGGCATTTCTCATAATTCAAAACCAATCCTTTTTTAATAAACTACCAAGAACATGTTCAAGACTAAACAAGTAATCATCAAAGCTATCACCATAAACAGTGAAGTCATCTATAAAAACCTCCATATTTTGCTCCAATAAATCACAGAAGATTGCCATCATACACCTTTGAAAGGTTCCTGGAGCATTACACAATCCAAATGGCATCCTTCGATAAGCATAGGTACCAAAAGGGCATGTAAAAGTAGTCTTATCTTGGTCTGCAGGTGCAATCAGTACCTGAAAGTAACCTAAAAAGCCATCCAAGAAATAATAGTGAGATTTTTTAGATATTCTTTCCAACATTTGATCAATGAAAGGTAATGGAAAATGATCCTTCCTAGTTGCTTCGTTCAACTTCCTATAATCTATGCACATTCTCAAAGCATTTTGAACTCTTAATGGAATAAGTTCATCACTCTCATTCCTCACTACCGTGATACCACTCTCTTTCGGTACTACCTGTACCGGGCTCACCCACTCACTTTCTGATATGGACCTGTACTCAATAACTTAGATACCTCCTTTTTAATCACATTATGAATAAGAGGATTCGACCTCCTTGGTGGCTGCTTAACTGGCTTAGACTCGTAAGCCAAAAGGATCTTGTGTGTACAAACCAAGAGATCAAATCTTGGTATGTCCCATAAAGACCAGCCTATATCCCTCCAATATTCTTTCAACACAGAAAGACATATTTGGCAATTTGCAATCATCAGCAAGAAAGACATATTTCAAGTTAGGGGGAAGGGGTTTCAATTCTAAATAAGGGGATTGCATAATAGAAGGAACTAGCTTTGATGTATCAAATGCATTCAATGTGAGTGGTGTGTCCATGTGGCTTGGGGCAGAGGATATAAGCTTAGTGCAGTGTATATGTCCTCCACTTCCCAATTCAATGCCACCATTAGATGACCTAGAAACAATATAATTAGGGTTAGTTTGATCAATAAAAAAAGAAAGCAAATCAGAAGTGAGAGTGGTATTTGAAGAGGTTAGAGCAGTAGCAGGATCACTATTATCCCCTTCTAATATTCCAGCACCGATTGAAAAAGAAACTACGTTCGTAGCTTGTATAACAACTTCCTTATTATAAGTTCCTAAAAAATCAAGAAACACACCTTCCTCAAGGCTATCAAGTGCAGAATCAACAGTAATATCAAAACAAAAGGATGCATCGAAATCTTGTGGAATGGAAAGCCGCCTATCTATCTCTAAACAATAGACACATGATACGTCACCCTCACATGCACAAAAATCAGAAGAATAGGGGGAGCATAAACAAGCAAGTGCATCATGATGATTCCCACCCATACTATACTAGTCGGGCTCATGCATATCAGTCTCATGCAAATCTTCCACATCATTATCATGACATCCAATCAAACTAAGACGTAAGTAAGAACAATCTTCATAACCATGGCTCATAGCTTTTGAAAGATTAAATTACACTTCTTGATCCCCAATTCCCATAGTGATAAGGCCCTTCTTCATGTTAATTATGGTCTCAACAATCAAAAAGAATGGCCTACCTAGAATTAAGATACTCTCAGAAGGAAGCTCATTAGTCATATCCAGGACATAAAAGTTAGCTAGGAAAACAAGACCTTTGACTTGCACAAATATTTTCTCTAGAATGCCTTTAGGGTATCTCACTATCCTATCCACTAAACCAAGTACTACACTAGTGTCTTTCAAAGCTTCAATACCCAAAGTATTATAAACAGAGGTCGACATGATATTAATTGCTGCACCTAAGTCAAGTAAGGCATGAGGAATAGTAGTTCTACCTATGGTACAAGGGATAGTGTAAGAACCCAGGTGTTTGCATTTAATGGGTAACTGTGGCTTAAATAAGGCACTAACACTCAACCCTAGTTGGATTCTCTCACTATGCCTATACTTTCTCTTCTTTGTACATAAGTCTTTCAAGAATTTAGCACACTTAGGCATCTTTTTAATCAATTCAAGAAATGACACATTCACCTTAAGTTTTCTAAACATTTCAAACAATTCCTCATCGTCTTTCTTGTCAGCAATCTTTTTACTAACCAAGTAAGAATTTGGAAAAGGCAAGTCACGAATGTTTATCTCATCACCTTTGGAGTCGGAAGGTAATCCTTCCTCTATTGGTCTCATCATCATAGTTGCTGCATCTTCATCATTTTGAACCACTGGTTGTTTTTGAGACTTCTCTATGAGCTTCTTTTCTTGTAGGCTTTCAGATTGAATAGAAGCTTTCTTCTCAGCTTGGGAGGTTTCTTTAGTGGTGTTAGTAGGAGGAGACTCAACTTCTGTTTCCTTATTAACTGGTTCTTCATCCTCATCGTTCTCTTTGAATTTCTCCTTCTTAGCATCAATTTTCTTACCACTTCTCAATGTGATTGCATTCAAAGATTTAGGATTTATCATTATGTTGGAGGGTATAGAACCACAACTCTTTGCTCGTTGTTCACTCAAGTTATTGGAGATTTGAGTAACAAAAGTGTTCAAGTTCTCATACTTAGTCTCTATTTGCTCCAACTTAGAGAAAACGTTTTGTAGACATGAGTCCATCTTATTCCCTATAGCATTTAACTTAGCATCAATTTGTATCTTCTTTTGATATAATCTTGAATTAATCCCGACAATGCCCTTCATGATCATAGCAAATTCATCACCCTTAGAAAAAGAAGATGATGTCCCTTGATTAGACACCATTTGATTGGAAGAATTTCCTTGAGTGTTGCCTTGATCCCCACCCCATCTAAAATTAGGGTGATCTCTCCAACTTAAATTAAAGGTGTTGGAGTAGGGATCCCTCTTTTAATATTGGCCATTCCTATTTTGGTAGAGGGCATGAAATTCTTCATATTTAGCACAATTATTGGAGGCATGCATCATGGATCCACAGTACTTACAACCGACTACTATAGCTTGAGAATAACCCACTGAATGGGACTTAATCCTTTGAGAGAACCATTTGCTGCGACATTAAATGAGGGCTTATAATGTGGAAGGAGCCCTTCATAAAAAGAGTTCACCAAATCATTCTTTGAAATATTATGGTGTGGACAATGGGCTAAAAGTGTGATGAACCTTGTATAATATTCATGTGTGGATTCATTATCTCATTGCACAACACTAGTTATCTCCTTTTTAAGCCTTGAAGTTTTAGAGGTAGGAAAATATTCATCTAAGAATGCTCCTTTCAACTGATCGTAGGTCAGTGTGGTGAAATGTTAAGGTAGTGTGTAAAGCCACTCTTTGGCTTTTCCTTTTAAAGTGAAATGGAATGCTCTTGTTAATACATCTTCAAGATTTGTTGTGGGTGGTTTCATGGAAGAACATACCATGTGCATAGTCTTCAAATGCCTATGTGGATCATCACCTGCAAAGTCATGGAATCTAGGTGAGGAAGAAATTAATGCTCCTCTAATTTTGAAGTTCACATCATCATCATAAAAGCCATAAGGATCATAATCAACATTGGAATTATTAATCTCCCTGATGCTTCTATTAGCCTTACCATTATTTCCTATGTTGTTCTCACCATGTCGGTTGTTCCCATTAGGCCCATCATGTCTATTATTATCATTATCACCATCCATGGTATCTTGCTCTAATTCAAAATCACTAGCGGACAAGTGTTCACTAGAGGTAGCTCTCTCACTGGGTTCTTGCTCACTAGATGACAAACTTGACTCTTATGAAATATGCTCCTCCTTAACAAGAACTTGACTTACCCCCTCTGTTCACCTTTCTCTTCTATTCTTTTTCATTAACCTCTCAAGTTCAAGATTTAAAGGATTCAGAGGTAAAGCCCTATCACTCCTAGGCATAAACAATAACAATAAGAACAAGGTGGAAAACTAACTTACACAATAAGATTCAAGTTAAAAAAATGGAAGAATCTAATGAGTGCAAGTGTTTGTGTGTATGAATGTATAAGTATGAGTTACGATAAACTTTATAGTGTATGTAAGAGTGTGAAAACTTGTAACATGCCAAATTAATCAAAGAATGTCAAAAACTACACGAAAATGCACAAAAGAGCAAATTTATCAAAACTTGACCTAGAGAATGGACCCCTATACTCAAGGAAACAACTGAGTAGGCTATAATTAAGCAAACAGGAGCAAAGTAATCCAATAAAGAGCAGCCAAGTAAAAGATTAACCCAAAGCTTTTATCTAGCCAAGAAAATGCAAAATGAAAATAGAAATAGACTATACAATACCAATGCAAGTATGAGGCTCAACATAAAAATCTCAGTCAAACGTTGCTTGACACTTAGTTACTAGGAACTAATTTCTTGGTTCCCTGACAACGGCGCCACTTGAAATAACCTAAACTTCGATGTCACCTTGGGGTTATTTCAAAATTTAACCAAGGATTGCTTATAGTGCAATCTCGAGTCGTTCTCTTTGAGGAACCAAAAAATGAAATTAAATTCCTAAGTAACTAAATGCAATGCAACCTAAACTATGGAATGGAGTGTGATTTGATCAATTACCACTAAAATTGCAATGAAATAAAATAAAAGTAAATGACTTATTTTTGGTATTTAAATTTAAAATGAGTGATATGAAACGGTAGTGAGTGAATGTAAAAAGAAGAAAAATGCAAGTAATTAACAATAATAAACATAACCCTCCAGTTCAATAGCGTAAGCAATCATCATTCAAACAGATATTAGAGTTAAAATAAATGAATCAAGAGTTATAATCAAGATTTTAATCCAACAACTGAGCCACCTCAATTTGTCACAAAAATATTTTCCAAAATTCCAATCTACTAACTGCCATCAGAATAGTAAAATAAAACCAAAGATACTAAAACCCAATGCTCAATTTTTACTCAACAATTAGGAAAACAGAATTAATACCAACAATCGATATAACAATCCAATTATTCCAGCCACCTTGAATAATTACAAAATATTCAATAAAATCTCAATTCAAAGTCTTAACCCAAAACAAAGTAATGAAATTGAACCGAAATTAGCACAATATCAGTTGCTAAACGATAACACAACCACAAGAATCTTCCAATTCAAAGATATAATCCATACATAACTCCAAATAATTAAATAGTTATCCTAAGACTTAGGAATCACTAAATAATTAAATGGGAAGAAGATAAATGTAGCCTAAACTCTCCTATGAAAACCCAAGCTCCTGTAGTTGCTATTGAATTAGAGGATTAGGATGAATTAGCTACGAAATTTAATAGAGGACGCTATCAATAATAAGCTCCGGTGGTTTGCCATGGAAGATAGGAGATGATGGTTTCGGATTTTGTGAGAAAATGAGGACAAAACACCGAAACCTATCCCTCTTTTCTTAGAACACCTCTGTCCACACCATACTCTTCAGTGTTCGTTTTTTCTTGTCCCAGCCACGCAGACCATGTACACACCGCGTAGCATGCAAGCCTCCAGACCTGCACTCTACATTCCTGCCTTCGTTCCAACCCGTGCACACATGGCAACTGCACCTTCTCTTCTTTTTCTAGCCTACACCAGCACCACGCACACACAACTCTAGCCCTACTGTAGCTCGATGTGACAAATTAATGTTGTGGTTCTTGTCCAACCTCCACTGTTCACGCTCACACCACACTCTCTTCACATCCCAAACCATACACACACCACACTGCTGCCAGCCCCCTTTGTCGCCTCCCATTGTAGCTGAAAGTGACTAATTAATTCATGTCCAAGCTTTCTGTTCTTTCCAATACCCTTTCAAAACTCACGCATGCCTCTCCATGCTGTCATTTTATTTTCTTTATTGCCCACGTCGTCGTTTTATCCTTGTTTCCCATGACCACATTGTTGTCTCATTCTTCTCCTAACGTTGTCGTTTTTGGTCCCCCACTTTTTTAACCTTTTTGTACTCTAACTTCTCCGAGTACCCTATAATAAAAATTACAAATAAAGTAGCATCAATTGTGTAAAATCAATTTATCACAGTTAAACGCAAATTAGATGTAAGGCACAATTAGTCAAATAATAATCAAATAATTCCATAAAGACTAATTATAGTGACAAAAACCCATCCAATTGATGTGAAAAATATATAAATAAATGAGTTTGTCATCCATCTTCCTTTCATCAATCCGAAACATATGTCAATAATATTCCTTGCTTTAGAATGTTTCATATTGAAGTATTCCTTTGCCATCTTAGGTCGATGGCTATTGAATTCTTTGAGGTGATAGTGTTACCCTCGATACAAAGCAAGAAATCTATTTGCACTGCAATATTCAGAGTCAACCAAGTAATAACAATCTTCATAATTGAACAATAAGTTATGATTGAGTATCATAACCCAAAGAGAAACCAAATTAGATATTGTAATAGAAATTTACCTCGAGGGAATCGTAGACCATGAGGCCTTGAGATTGCATCTCGAAGCATACGACCATCGTATGCAGAGCCCTCCCAACCAGGCAATATATATATGAATTGCATGTTTAGGCAACAAACACCTAAAACATTTGTTGAAATACATCCTTTTCTTGTGTGATATCAGGGCTTATCTTCACTAAGAGGTGTAACTTTAATTAGTGTCCCATCTAAAACTCCTAGGCAACCTTACAAAAAAAAAGGTGATTTAGCACATAAAAGTTTTGATATTAATGTTATAGGTTAATTATAATGTTTGATTACCTGAAAACATATCCATCTCTCGTCTTGACAATCCTAAGTAATAGGCTCTGCCTTCTTGAGAAAAATATGATGCAATCTCATAATTGCATGAAGAACTTGATGGAATTGACGACTCACGGTTTCTTTACTATGGAGAAAAAGTAGGCTAATTGTCCTACATTTTTTATAGTGAGCTAAGGTGTATATGAACATTGCTATAACCTCTTCTATAGATTTGTTCCTAGTAGGTTTTAAACCCCTACATCTTTTACCATATCACACAATATCCTAAAGATTGTTCTATCCATATAAAATTCACTAAAGCAGGCATTATCACAATCAATGATCAATTTAAACATCCATCTCATTATATCAATCTATTTTTCTTCCTTTGTTTTAATTTCATGGACCTTATCTTAAAGGTATAAAAATAGATAACATAATGGATAACAAATAAGAAAACCATCATATTATTTTTTGTTTGTTGAAGTATCAAAAGTAGCTTTAGTTTATAACGTCATTCGCTAATAGGGGGTGAGCCATGTTGATCTACATTAAAAATTCAGAAAGTAATTGTCCAACATATAGATAGGGCATATTAAAAAGTTAGGAAATAGTAGTGGAAAAGAGATAAAACAATAAGCAAAGGTAATAGAGAAAGATGATCAAGAAGTTGAAGAAACTCTTTTTACTATTGTTGCTTTAACTGCTTACATTATCAACCATTCATAGCTATGTCATATAGATTATAATAATAAGTGTCCCTTCATGGTCATTAATTTCATCTTCAAATTGAGATATGTCAATGGTGTACTCTTGAAAGTGAAAAGAAGAAGATTAGTTCCTATGCATACTTTAAAGTTAATAGTCGATGTACATCTAGTTCCCAACCTTGATAAAATATATCAAGTTTTGATCAATTGATTAATAAAGGATATGAATGAACTTTGCTAGTGGTGAATGAGTGAAAATTGATACTAAGGGAACTCAAATTGATGAGAATTTCCATAAAGAGCAAACTTTTATTAGTTGATTAGAATGTTAAGAAAAGTCTTTTGAAGAGAATACTTTTATATATGTTGCTAAGTTGCCTATGTTAATTAACAAATTAGTAATATGACATAACATAATGGGACATGTTTATTTTGATGCATTTAAAAATATGAATGGCAATGATGTTGTGCAAGATCTTTCCAAAGTGATTAAAACTGAAGAAATTTGTCAGTCATATCAGCTTAGTAAGCTAGCAAGATTTTCTTTTACAAACTTCTTGGAGAGCAAAGTAAAGGTTGGAACTACTTCACCTTACTGTATGTTAACCTATGAGTGAGGTTTCACTAAATGAGAGTAAATTCTCCGTGTTATTTATGTATGACTATAACATATATAGTTGGATTGTATTATTGAAATAAAGGTTAAAGTGCATATTAAATTCAATTAGGCAACAACCAAGAAGGGATGAATTACATCTATGAAAAGGGAAATTTTCATGATAGATAAGAGTGAAACAACACTAATAGTAGTAAAACAACATCAGCCCAAAGACAAAACACAACTTAAAATTGAAAGACACCACATTGAGTTGTCTTATCGTTTTCCTTCCATGTTCAATCATATGGTATAAAAGAAATTTTGTTTCTTTATACAGATACATTTATATTAGGCATAAAATTAGAGCTTTAGGATCTAAAAAAAAGTAAGTGTAAATGAAGAACTTATAGGAAACTCGATCTAGGTATTTCTTGATCATCTTTTTAGATTCCTGGAGTTGTTCACCTGCATCATAAAGACAGACAACATTTAATGTAAACAAATATATATGATTTCTAACATCAGATGTGTTATTGCCAAAGAAAGTAGCAGAAAGCAATAAAAGTAACAAACTTGGAGATGTAAGACCAAACAAACTTAAAAGACTGTCATTGTAATAGAATTATATGTGAAGAATGGTGTTTAGAGAGAAAATCATCAAAGTAGTCAAATGAAAACATAACAACCCATAGAAACATCTGCTTTTAACTTCTATAAAGGCCAATTATAGGATACAGTGCTACAACCACAACGACACTTACAGAGACTCCATAAATCAAGCATCCATTAATGGAATAATATGTACAACATATAGAAACTGGTGGCGAGGAGTCAACTTTAGTGGTAAAGTTGAAATCTAGATATGAAATAACCAATGAACAAACAATATTCAGTCCAGTTATACGATGCATCAATAACAAAAGAACACGCCTTAATCATACTTAACCACCAAAGTCCATCCAATCATCTCTGAAAATTCTAATCAAATGAAAGCAAAGATTAGCCCCACTATATCCTAAGCTAGAAAGCCCATAGAACCAGAATAATGAATTCAACAATTGGACTAGGTAGCTTTGTATTCAATAGATAGAGAAACAAGATAACCAATCATATCTAAAAGTTGATGTCTTTGGTTCCTTTCTCTTTCTTTCTCCAACTCCTCTTCTGGCTCACACGCACACGTCACCAGAAGCTCATTTTCTTCGTCTTCACTGCCACCACCTACCAATGAATGTGCGCAGGATAAAGAAGATGAAGAAGAAGAAGAAGAATGAATGAATGGTGGTTGGTGAAGAATGTAACTGAGGAGTGTAAAGGACCTCAGTGCGTAAATGGGTCTTTATAAATAGGTCTTGTAAATGGGTCTTTCCCATATTGATGGTGTTGGTGTGTAAACGTTGGAACCCATATTCAAAACGGTGAAGAAGAATGAATGGTGGTTAGTAAAGAAGGGAAATTGAAGGACCAGACTAGAGGACAAAAGGAATCGGAGAATTAAAATAGCAAAAGGTGAAGAAAACAAACCCCCAAAATCAGAATCACCATTACACAAAAGGGTATCTCACAATCCTTGTTTACAAAGGATTCTAAAGCAAGAAAAGAAAACTATAAGATTACCTAACTTATGGCTCTCTCAACTAGCATATGATGTTCCTTCCTTTTATAAGTTGTTTCTCTATCGTCGTCAAATCCAAGCAAAGAAATACTGTGAAAAATGATTTCACAATTGCAAAGACAGAAGTGTGAGAGATGAAGGTATCTTGCAAAATACAAAGGGTTAATACTGTAAGAGATGAATCGCATATGACTTACATATACTTTTCATAAATTCTCGAGAAGTGGTACAAAGTCGCGGAAAAATGTGTGTCAAATATATGGAGCAATGACTCCCATTCCTCTTGTAATCGAGTGGAATGGATTAATGCCCGAAATCGAGGAATCAAAATATAAGCCATCCAATCATACTTTCTTGCCAAGTATTGTTTTTCATTCCATGCCCATTCCTCTTTCCTTATACTCACTAAATAAGCACACCCTCAATTGTCCCGAATATTCTTCAAGTTTTTAATAATGAAATTCGTGATGCCCTAAGTGATGATCCAAGTGGAAGCTAACTTCCTAGAAATCTTTAATATAAAAAGTTGAAGTTGGTATTAAAAGAATTACAATTTTAAAAAGTTGTAATATGTGTTAAAATTTGTAAATATTATTTATATTAAAATTTTTTGTTAATTTATTAAATAATTTATTTAAAATATAATATTTGATAAATTATTACACATATTGGACAATTTATTTTATAAGCAACCAATAACAACTATAAATTTAACTGATAAATATAAGAAAAGAAGATTAACCCTATTGTTACATTTATAAGTATTGTACTATTGTATCAACTATAGGCCGTCACTAGCAAGTGGTAGCATTTCATTAGTTTGAAAAACAGTGATAAATAAACTATCATAGTTAAGTTAATTGCAATTTTTGTGTATACAATCAATTTTCTTTCTTTTCAAAACGGAGGTTAACCTACTGTTAATAGATTAAACCATATGGCTTGAACTAACTGGAAATAGTGTGTTACGGAAAATCAAGCAAGAAAAAAGAAAAAAAAGGGAAACAAAACAATCAATCACATATCACAGATATTTATGTGGTTCACCCCAATTGATTAAGGCTACATCCATGAGCAACGGTAGATCACAAATTCACTATCGGAAAAGGGAAGAATTACAAGAGGAGTGCGGCTAGGATTTTTCATCCACACCTAACCCTAAAACAGACGGAATTTATATATTTCTCCAATACAAATTACTAAAAGTACCAAAAATACCACTGAATAATAAGTTGAAGATTTGAGGTATATCTAACAAATCTCTACCTTACATTGAATCTTCTCCTAGATCTGAAAAATTACTTGTCAAACTATAGCGTTGCTAGCCCCATCTTGGGACTATTTGAAACTATTAAAATTTAGTAAATCCAAGCAATGCCTAAACTTGCTGTTAGGAATTGGTTTGGTGAACATATCTGCTGGATTGTGTTCAATGCCAACCTTCTTCACCTTGATTCTCTTTTCTGAATGGATGAAGTGATATCTAACATCAATGTGCTTGGTCTAATCATAATGCACTTGATCTTTAGCTAAAAATATAACACTTAAACTGTCATAAAACATTATAGCTTGGTCTTGATATAACCCAAGATCATTAACTAAGCCCTTCAACCAAATGCCTTCTTTAGCTGCTTCTGTCAAGGCCATATAGTTTGCTTATGTAGTAGATAAGGTAACTAAATGCTGTAAAGTAGCCTTCTAACTAATGACAAAACCATGCAATGTAAAATATAGCTAGTCACAGATCTTCTACTATCCAAATATACAGTATAATCAGAATCTGAATAACCATCAACCAAACAAATTGTATCACCTCCATATATGAGACCAACATTAGTTGTTCCTCTTAGATATCAAAATATACGCTTCACTGCTTGCCAATGCTCTTTCCTAGGTTGACTCATATACCTATTCACAACACTAACCACGTATGTAGTATCGGGCCTAATATATACCACAGCATACATCAAATTTCTCACTGCACTAGCATATGGAAATGTGGTGCAAAATCTATAGAGAGACGAATATTTTCCACTAAAGGAGTATTTAAAGGCTTTGCTGTATTCATCCCAAATTTAGATAAAATTTTCTAAATGGAGTTTTTTTGTGATAAGAATAGCTTCCGTTGCTTTCGATCCTTGTAAATATCTATTCCTAAATTTTTTTGAGCTGCACCTAGATCTTTCATGTCAAATTCTGCACTAAAAAGTTATTTTAGCTTCTAAATATCTGACATGTTTTGAGCTATAATGAGCATATCATCTATATACAATACCAAGTAAATGTATGAACCGTCACTGTGCTTGTTAGGATACACTCAACAATCTTATGGAATTCTATTATAGCCATAATTTGTCATAAAATTATTAAAATTCTTGTACCATTTCCTTGAAGATCGTTTCAGCCTATATAGAGATTTCTAAAGTTGACAAACATGATCTTCCTTTCCTTGAATGGCAAACCCCTTTGACTGACTCATAAAAAATCTTCTTCAAGCTGTCCATGCAAAAAAGCTATTTTCACATTAAGTTGCTCTAACTCCAAGTCTTGATATGCTACTAAGGCATGTAGCACTCAAATTGAAGTGTGTTTGACAATTGGAGAGAAAATCTCATTATAATCAACTCCTTTTTGACTATATCCTTTAGCAACTAGATGTGCTTTGTATCTTGTAACTTTCGTACTTGAAATTCCTGCCCTTTTCTTAAAGACCCATTTACATTCAATTACTGTTCTTCCTTTGGGTAGCTTAACAAGCTCCCAACTCTGATTCTTATGAAGAGATTCCATCTCCTCACCTGTAGTTGCAATCCACTAAGTTGATTCTGAAACTGTAATTGCTTTGCAATTTGTGGAGGGCTCTAGGGACTCCACTTCTTCTGCCACTTGCAATGCATAAGCTACCATGTCTTCATATTTCTAATGAGCCTTAATCTACCTAAAGGGACAATTAGTAGCAATGCTATATGATCGCTCTCGTTCTTGTTTGTACTTTGTTTCTGATTCAATATAGGAATGTTCTTTAATCAATTTAGTAAGTGATGAATCTTGTGAATGGCTATTACTTGGAGTTGCTTCAAACTCCACCTGCTTATCAACCCCATCTGCTTTTTCTGAAACAATAGACTCAACAACTAGGTGAAGCATAGAATTTTCATCAAAAATTACATTTCGACTCATAATACGCCAGTGCCATATCCCATAAATATTCCCTTATTTGACTTCGATTCTAGTTTACCTTCACTAACATGATATTAAGCAGGACAACCAAAAACTTTCAAAATAGAATAATCAGCAGGTTTTCTAGTCCATACCTCTAAAGGGGTTTTGCAGTCTATAGCAGTTATTGGAGAGCGTTTCATTAGGTAACAAGAAGTGTTAATAGCCTCAACCTAAAACTTTCTTGTCAATCCAACATTAAAGAACATGCATCAAGCTTTTTCTAATAATGTTCTTTTCATATTTTCTGCTGCTCCATTTTACTGTGGAGTGTCTTTAATTGTGCGGTGTCTAGCAATGCCTTCACCCTTACAGAATTCATCAAATTCACCTGAACAAAACCCTAAGTTATTATTTGTGCGAAGATGTTTTATCTTCTTCTCTGTTTGATTCTCTATCAGAATCTTCCATTGCTTGAAAGTTTTGAAATCCTCACTTTTATGCTTCAACATGAATGCCTATGTCATCCTGGAGTAGTCATTGATCACAGATATAAAAAATCTCGCTCCACCTAAAGATGAAGCGCAAGAAGGACCCCAACAATTAGCATGAATGTAATCTAATTTTGCTTTTATCATATGCATAACCTTCTTAAAATGAACTCGACAATGTTTCCTAAAAACACAATGTTCACATAATCCAAAATTAGATGTCATGTGTCCCCCAAGTAGGCCCTATTTACATAGAATGATCATTCTCTTTTCACTCATGTGCCCCAGTCACATATGCCATAACTAGGTATGATCTGATTCTAACTACTTTGAAGGAGAAGCTATTGCAGTTGAACCTGTCATTGGTGTTCCCTGCAAAATATACAAGGTACCATATTTGACTCCCTTCATTACTACTAATGCATCTTTGGTAATTCGAAGTACTCCACCTTCATAACTATACTTGAAACCTTTTGATTCCAAAACTCCCAAAGAAATCATGTTCTTTTTCAATTCTGGCACATGTCGAACATCATCTAAACTTCTAGTCGTACCGTCATGCAATCTGATCTTGATTGAACCAATGCTTATTACGTTGCAGGATGTGTGGTTTCCTATTATGACGCTTCCACCATCCTTTTCCTCATAGGTTGTGAACCAATCTCGATGTGGGCACAAATGATAAGAGCACCCTGAATCCAGAACCCAATTATTCTCTAAATCTGATCAATCGGTCATTGAAAAAATCATATTTTCTTCTTACGCCGAATCATCTTGAGCAACAACATCATGTTGAGTATTTTGCTTTATTCTTCTTTGGACATTCATTCTTCCAATGAATGTTCTTTGTAGTAATTACAGATGTCTCATGGATTTACATTCGAATATCGAGATTTAGACTTAGACCTTCCTTTTCCTTTTCCCTTCTCAGGATGTCCTCACGATTTTTTAGAATTTCCAGCCACCAATTCAACTGCAAAACTTTCTCCAGTATTTCCAGATACCTTATGCCTAAGCTTTCGAGTATGAAAATTAGACCAAATTTCTTCTAAAGTGATAGTATCTTTTGCAACAACAAAAGAATTCACAAAATTTTCATATAACGGAGGCAGAGAGACTAACAAAATTTAGACAACGTCTTCGTTGTCTACTTTAACATCCACATTCTGAAGATCCATTAAAATAGAGTTTGATTCCTCCAAATCTTCTTTCAGAGGTATACCTTCCTTTATATGAAGAACAAACAAATGTTGCTTCAGTAACAACTTGTTAGTCAAGGACTGCTTTAGTAACAATCAATCGCACAACACACAGATTTAAGTAGTTCACCCTAATTAGTTAAGGATACGTTCAAGGATAACGACATATCACAAATCCACATATTAGAAAGGGGAAGAATTACAAGAGGAGTGCAGCTAGAGTTTTTCATCTACACCTACCCCTAAAACATATAGAGTTTATATATTACTCCAATACAAAATAGTGAAAGTCAAAAAATACCCCTGGATAATAAGTTGAAGATTCAAGGTATGAAATAGTGTTACGATAATTTCTCTTAAGCTTATGAAGTAACATACAAGGATTAATTAGGCAATCTCAAGTTCTTCTTTTGAACTTATGATGTCCATGGGAGCAACATTTAAGATTGAACTAGTGTCTAGGATTGAATTTCTAATGTAGAGTAACTAATTTGAAGAGCAAACTTCATTTGATTATCATTGTATATGATAAGCAAATTTATAATTAGTACTACATAAATATCCTATCTGAAAACATTTTTGTATCCTGTTCAATGAGAAACTGCCAAGTTATAAAGCTATTGGGGTGGCGCATATTGTCAAAAGCTATTCTCTTCCGTCTATTATCTTTTTTATTTTTCTTCGAAGTTGGCTTTGTATCAACCAATTATCGTGCACTAAGGACATAATCTTTGTCCCACAATAATACATAGAGAGAACAAAAAACGATTATGAGCTATGTAATCGGAATCTGAAATAGCAAGTCGGTCAACCTTGTTGATGTTAGAGTAGTGTTCAAGGAGAGACTGCGTGCTTTGACTCTTCTGTTCCACCATTCTTACCAACAGTACCCTAATTATCTCTATATGATCTCTTTAATCTTAATGTTTTTTAAAACTATAATCTTTGCACTTGATCTCTGTCTCATTCTTGCTGTAGAGCAGTTTTATAGTTTCTGTTCTGCCTTTTCCAACTTTCACACGATGCAGGTTTTACGCAAGTTGAATAGTCAGTACCACTTTCCAATAAAAACCCATCTTTCTTTGTTTCTGTTCATCTTCTTCGCGGGTCTAAAAGTACTGACCGTTGCCGGTGACCTGACGGCAGAAACTTACACCCCCGCTGACAATATCCGCCTTAACTGCGGGGCCTCTAGGAACTCTACAGGCCGTGACGGTAGAGAGTGGATGGGAGATGATGGCTCGCAATTCATTTCCATGGGAGAATCCAATAAACCAAGAGCAGTCTCCAAGCCGTTTGACCCTCAGTCAACTCTTGATCCCGTCCCATACAAGACTGCAATGTTATTTCGCTCTCAGTTGACATACGCTTTCCGTGTTAGTGCAGGGCAAAAATTTATACGCCTTTGGTTCAGACCAGCAATGTACGAGGGACTTGACATATCTGATGCAACTTTTAGTGTTACTGTTGGTTCATTTGCTATCCTTAGCAACTTCAGTCCTTCCCTTACCGCTAATTCCCTGCGTACAGAATCCTTTGTTAAGGAATTCTTGATGAGTGTGGAAAAGAATCAGATTTTGAATATAAGTTTCAGTCCCGCTAATTCCAGCAGTAGTATTGATGCATATGGATTCATTAACGGAATTGAGATAGTGTCGATGCCTATTGATCTCTACTATAGTGCCTCAGGAGAAATGGGCGTAACATTCATAAATAGAGAACGTGATCGGTTCACTATTGAAAGACATACGGCTTTAGAGACGGTTCATCGACTAAATGTAGGCGGAAGCTCCATTTTTCCGACAAGTGACTCGGGCATGTTTCGCAGTTGGCTTCAAGACTCCAAATTCGTGTTGAGTGGGGGCGTTGTACTTGTCAACAAGACTGCTCCAGTCATCTACACAAAAATTCATGCTTACGTTGCTCCGAGAGAAGTCTATCAAACCGCAAGGTCCAGAGGCAGTGGAATGAACCTAACATGGAGATTACCTGTTGATCCAGGGTTCAGGTATTTTGTTCGACTCCATTTCTGTGAGATCCAAGGGACTATAAAGAAGAGCGGTGGCAGAAAGTTCAAAGTTCTTATCAGCAACCGGACGGCTGAAACTTCAGTAGATTTAATTGATTGGGCAGGTGGTAATGGAATCCCAGTGTTCAAAGACTATGTTGTGAAGATGCCAAAAGCGAAAGCTAGCACAAACATGTATCTCTCTATCACACTTCAGCCAGTGGGCACATCAGAACCAATACTTAGTGGGATCGAAGTGCTCAAGATCAACGACACAAAAGGGAATCTCAGTAGCCAAAATGCTGAGCAATTCCTTTATGCAGATCCAGTTCCAAAACATCATGCCAAGAAGGGGAGCACAGAATTAATTGCGATAGTAGTAGGAGTCGTGTTTATGGCTGTTTTGTTTGTGGGATTGGCAAGTTTCTGGTTCTGCAAAAGACAAGACTGCACCGTGCAAACCATGAAGCCCATGGAGAAAGGAACCTGCCATCAGTTTACATTTGAAGACATAAAGAATGCCACCAACGATTTCGACAAAGAACTCATAATTGGTAATGGTGGCTTTGGTAGAGTTTACAAAGGACAGATGGGAGATGAAAACAGGCCGGTAGCAATCAAAATATTAAAGCAAACATCGAGCCAAGGGCCAAAAGAGTTCTGGGCGGAGATAGAAATGCTATCCAAGCTTCGCCATTACCATCTTGTATCATTGATTGGATACTGCGACGATGCTCGGCTCATGATCCTGGTCTACGACTACATGCCCCATGGGAGCCTCTGTGATCATCTTTATCAAAAGGGTAATCCTCCTTTGTCTTGGAAACAAAGGCTGGAGATTTGCATTGGTGCTGCTCGTGGAATAGAGTATCTTCATGCAGGTTCAGACCACATCGTCATCCATCGTGATGTCAAGACCTCAAACATCTTGCTGGACGATAAGTGGGTCCCTAAGGTCTCTGACTTCGGCCTGTCCAGATTGGGTCCCACGAGCCTTTCACGAAGCCACGTAACCACGGATGTGAAGGGCACATTTGGGTTCATGGATCCTGAGTACTTCCACACAAACCATTTATCAGACAAATCTGATGTCTTCAGTTTTGGTGTGGTAATGCTTGAAGTGTTGTGTGCTAGACCAGCCGTTGATATGGAGTTGGAGGATCAGGAGCATAGCTTGGTTTTGTGGGCCAGGCAACATGTTCAAGATGGTACAGTTGACAGGATAATAGATCCCAATCTAAGGGGCCAGATTTCACCGCAATGTTTGAAGGTGTATGTCAGAACAGCTCTGAAGTGCCTCCGTGATCACAGAAAAGAGCGGCCCACAATGTCACAGGTTCTTATGAAACTTGAGTGTGCAATGAAGCTGCAGGAAGGGCCGTATGATGGTGCAGATGAGGAGGGAATTAAGCCTGATGATGGGCCTCAATCAGAGCAAATTTCCTTATGCGGGAAAGGGAAATATAGAGTGGTTGCCAGGACAGGGTACAGCAGGGGTCCACCACATTCATGTCCCTCAGTTTGGCAAAAAGCCACAACTGGAAAGGAAGTAAACAGGCATTTCAGTGAAGGCGGTAGAGGTAACTTCCCTAAGCCAATATCTTTACGAGGGCTGAAGGCATTCTTTTTCGCAATTTCAGCCTACAAAGCTTTGAAACGCGATAAAGAAGAGTCCGCATCAGGAGACTCGATATCAAGCAAGGAGTTAATTGAAATTATGAACGTTGGAGATCAAAGCGGGTCTCAGGAAATCTGATTTCATATTCCTAAACTAAAGCAATTCGGGCACGGTATGAATTTACTCTTTGCTTTTTCAGTCAAACAATAGCAAGGCAGATGATAAGATTTAAAATTTGAAAGATAAAATTATAAAAAGATGGACCACATATGACTAATGATTAAGACATGTGTTATTAATAATTTTGTTAGGAATCTCTGAGCAAGACTAGTGTGTTTCTTTCTTATTCGTTGTTTGCTTCTTTTTGTGAAGTGATTGATTAGTATTTACTTTATTATGGTTCTTATCACCTTCACTTTATTCTGTGGAACTTTGAGATGCCATTCCGGTTCTGCTTTATCCACCTCTGGCAACATTAAGAGCCAAAAGTGTAAATTCAATAATGTGGAAATAGTCTTAAACTGAACATCACTATGTCGATTGTTTTATCAAGGACCTGTACTTTTACACATTCCACCATCTGAATAACATGCAATGTTTGAATGTCTTAACTATCGTGGAACGCCGCACCTGTAGATTTGTGCAAAGACGTCTCAAAAATCTTGACTTACACATTCTCTGGTTAAGAGACAAAAGGAATAAGAGGCAAGGGAATGAATTTGAACTTCATGTAATCTTAGCATTCCCATATTATTCTCTGAACTTGTTTAACTAAGCCGACTTTACCATTGAAGCGGTAACTTCGGAACAACCTTCGACAGTGTTTTGTAAATTCTCAATGACAAACCTGACATGCTTAAATAGGAGAAGACTTGACAGATTTATTCGAAATCAATTGTTCCCGTTTATAAGAATTCGTTTGAGCGGTCAAAGATTAGGTGAAAATTCCTCAAGAATTTACTATAGGAAGAGCATCAAAATTAGGAGTTCAACAGTCGGAAAGAGAACATTACCTCGGACGTGTGCCATAATCCTTTAGTTTACAAGAATAGTAATAGTAGGAGTCACACCATCCTAAAGAATTGATAGTGGCAGCGACAAATTTTTTGCTAAAACCGTGACAACAAGACTGTCGTGATATTTTGTAAGGTAAGTATAATACGGCGAACAAGTAACACATTAATCAAAAGACGTCCAAGAAAGATTTATTTTATTAATTATCGAAATTAATCGAACTGTAATTTTATTTAAATAAGAAATTATTTAACTAAATAAAAATATAATTTAAAATGATAAAAAGCAAGATATGTAGAATGATTGACAATTAATATTAAATGACTTATAAAAATTTTAATTTTACTAAAATTAATCCGACTTAAATCAGAGGGTAAACTTTGGAGCAACTAGTATAAGTTCAAGTCATAGAAGTAGTCTTTTTGTAAAAATAGAAAGAGCAGATTGCATATATTATGATCCTCCTAAGATTCCTACAAAAGGAGGAACCTTATATATTAGGGTTCGTTGACTTAGACTTAGACTTAATTCGACTTAAATCACCTATTTCAATAAATTAATTTCTATTCTTTATTGCTAATTTTTCACAACCATCAATAATATGTTCTAAAGAACAATTTAACCACACCTTTTTTATAACTAAAAACTTGTGAAATTTTAGTATAAGAAATTTATACTAATGTTTGCAATTTCTTAAATATTTCTATCTTATGATAAATATAAAATATTTCAATCAACATCTAATTTAATTAGTGACTCGTACTCTCAAATTTAATAACAAAGCATGTAATTGTTCATCAAGCAATCATAATCATTAATAATAGAATTGGACTAAAGTATCAATCTAATTAAAGCTATGAAAGTTCAAGTATTCATAATCCTTCTACATCATAGTCCTACAAAAGAAATCTAGAACATCACAAGATTAAATATCAACTTCAATATGGTTTGAGCCAAATTTAATAGAGAAAGAAAAACTAGGAATTAAAGGAAAACTAATGTTGAATTCCATTTTCAGATTTCATCTCCACGCTTTTCCTCTCTTTATTTGTGTTTTCTCTTTTATAAAATCTTACCCAAAAATTTTTAAAAGAAAGTAAGTGTCAAAAGGCCAACTCCTCAAAAGAAAGTCCTAGAGTCTTCTATTAATTTTTTTCTTTTAAAATGGGTATTTCTAAATATAAAGTTTCATTATTAATTTTCTCGCACTAGTGTTGGAGCATTAGTTTGGTGGTACAAGGGCGTTGCCCAAAGTGATGTAACACACTGAACTATCAAGTATAGTGCAAAAGTGAACATACTTCTGTAAAGGTGCTTGTGCTTCTGCCAATTCTAGTTATTGGTCGTAAAAGTGCTTCTTCTTAGAGTATCATCGTGGATTCCTAGTATCCATTCAAGTAGTACACAGGCCCTCATAATAGACCAAGGACACTTATACTTTTGCCAATTTTACTTGAAAAAGGCTGCCAGTGCAAAGATGCAATGAGCTATATCTTCTTTTCTATTTTCTTATTCCTTAATTCTCCATTTTGTTCTAAAAATCCATCATAACTAAAAAAATGATGAACAATCATAAAATACATCAAATTGCTAATAGAGTTTCTTAAAAAACTACATGCTGTCAAATTTAAATTAGGGATTATAAAAATCCACGTATCAAATACCCATAAACTTAATATTTTGCTAGTCCTCGAGCAAAAGACAAAACAAATAGAAAATAAACTAAACAATTTAAATGATAAACAACTAAGAAATGAAATGGACATTCGAAGTTTGAATAAATTAACTAATGATCTCAAAGATAAACAACTAAGACATGAAATGAAATTTGAAGTTTTGAACAAATTAACTAGCGATCTCAAGACTTCATAAAATGAATAGCTTACACAAAGTTCAAAACATCATAGATGTGTATAAAATCAACTTAATTGATAACTTTATCTAAAATTAAACCCCTTGTGTGTTTTATATTTCTAGTCTCCATTTTTTAACCACTGTGCTCAAATAAGTATAAACAAATGAGTTACAAAGAAATATTTTATAACTTCATATGGTTACTTTACATGCATCTCTCTATTAATGGGCTATTCATATCATCAAGGATTTAGATTAGCTTGTAATGTGTGACTAGGGTTACCAGTAGGGTAATAGATATAAATTAGGATAAATGTACCCATAATTATAAAATTATTCTAGGATCTTACAATGAGCTCCCATATTCCTCTTAGCATACCTTTAAACTCATTACCATTCACATTAATCTTGTTAACCCCAAACACTTTTATTTACATAT
>JAOQMP010000008.1:13997302-14016960 GCA_027563575.1 Erythroxylum pedicellare
AAATAGTTATAATTAAATTAATTAAAGATATTTTAAGAATATGTAATTTAAAAAAGAGAAAAAAGTATTTCAGGCTCATCAATAATAACAGAAGTAATAATAACGTGTAAATAATAAATAAATTTATAAAATTTCAATAAATAAATTATTATAACTAAATTAATTAAAGATATTTTAAGAATATGTAATAAAAAGAAGAGAAAAGATATTTTAGGCACATTAACAACAACATAAGTAATAATAACATGTTAATAATAATTATCTATTGATCATCATAAATTATATTTCAATTAATTTTATTTAATTAAGGAATTGACAATTACGTCAGGCCTGTATTTAAGTAATTAACCTATTAATTAATTTGTTATTAACGAATAATATATTATGATTGGTCAATTAATAATATATATTATATTTAATATATATAATTATATTTTAATAAATCAATACTTAATAATTATATGATTTAATAAAAATGGTATAAAATTTTATAGGATGCACGGTTGTGACTTAACAAGTCACGACTGTGCATGGCAGTCACTCCTATAAATATTAAGTCACAGGCATGTACTTACCTATATATACATTAATTAATTAATAATATATTAATGAAAATTAATTATAACTGAATAAGATTAATAGTCAACGAGAAATAATTTATTTATAAATAAAGTATAATTTAATAAATCAATTAATTTATTATATTTGAATAACCACTAATTACATCGAGATTATTTAATTAATAAATCAATTTACGTATTATATTCTAATCACCATTAATTATATAAAACTTAATTAATTAATTAATTGTGTTATAATTATTAAGCTAATAAAATTTTTTAATAAATAATTAATTATTATATAGGTGTTAACATGCATGGTTGGAACCTTAATTCTTTTAACTTATCTCATGCTATATTAGGTCATGTTAAATTTTCTTATCTTAAGGATTTACAATTTCTTAGCCGTATTTGTGTTAATAGTGGCACACGCATAGAAAAATTTGGCATATATGTTAAAAAAGCTAAAAAAAATTATGTATCTATTCATACAGAATTCATATATACTAAATATTATTTAAAAAATTAAAATATAAGGTGACAAGCATGACTTAAGTGTCACGCTTGCGATACATATATAATTTTTTTCATTTTCAATTAAATATAATTATTTAATTGTTAAAATGAAATATAATTAATTGATTAATTAATTAAAAAATAATTAACACATATACAAAATATGATTAAATAATTAATTGATTAAAATATATTAGCTATATATATATACTGAATAATTAACTTAGCCTATAACTCCATAGTTATACTTAATAATTAGTAGACTTATTATATATAAATTATATTTAACTTAGGAAAACAAACAGAAAAAAGGGAAAATTATAAATTATATTTAATCAAAAATGACAAATAGAAGAAGAAACAACAGCGAAAAAACTAAAAAAACGAAATAAGAGAATAAAGAAGTGCAGAAAAAAGAAAAACATTGAACTGTCAGATCATTTGGATGACGGGATGGAATCCTATGTTCGTCCATCCTGTTCGTCCTTAGTATTATATACTTAATGATTCTCCTATGAAAAGAGATAAACACTGACCAATCAACAAAAAAAAATGGAATTACTAAATTTCACACTTATGTTAGTGTTTATCCTGGTCTTTAAGTTGGTTTTACAAATGCATAGGAAGAGACCAAATCTCCCACCAAGTCCACCTTCTCTTCCAATTCTAGTCCATCTTCATCTGGTTAACCAACCCGTGTATCGGTCACTCGACGATCTTTGCACAAAATATGGTGATGTATTACTTCTCCAATTCGGTACTCGTAAAGTCCTTGTAGTCACTTCATTATCCGCAGTTGAAGAGTGCTTTACGAAGAACGACATCATCTTTGCAAATTGCCCTCATTTGATTGCAGGGTGATAAACCGTAGGGGTGTAGTTTTGTAAAATCTTCGATTTATCGCAGTTGTTTCTAGCACACTTAAAAACAAAAGAAAATTAAACCCATAAATATAAATCAACATCGAAATTTGGTAGCGTAGTTAGGCATACCTTGCCTATATCTGCGGGGCCTCACCCAGCTTCATTTTTTCACTAACGACAATAGTTTTATACAAGGCTTTACTAAGCCAACACTACTCAACCCTTGACACTATCCTTCGTCCTCACAACCCATGAAAGAATTTCACACCTACTAGTACGACCGTCTCAAACTAACCTCAACAAAGGATTTTCTCAAACAATGTTTAATGATAACAAAACAAATAAACAACTTAAGTGATTAAACAAAATTCAACATAAACGAAAACAATTGAGAAAAAAAAGAACTTCTCGATAGGTTCAGCTCTACTGAAACAAGTCTGAAATTTGTCACCACACACTATAGGCTAATTCATGCAAATAGTAGTATTAACTCAGAACTATAGTAAGAAGACATCAAGTGTGACAACCCACACAAACAAGCCTTCACACAAAATCCAACAGACCCCACACCACGATTAACCTTGGCAGAAATCACACACAATATGTTGAACAACCTAACTGTGAGCCATACAACGAAAATCAACACCCAGTCGTTATCACTCTAAGATGTTGCACCCACAAAGAAAACAATCAACAACCGTTGTAGCCCAAGATGAAATTATATCAACATAGAGATCCCCACATTAGTGCTTTCATGCACTGTGTTTCAATCACCAGAACAACTAGACCATGGTTTCACTTGACACACACCTGCGACAAACTCACACTTGGCAAAGACAAAGTCACCCCACATTAGTGCTTTTATGCATTGTGTTTCAATCACCAGAACAAATAGACATGGCTCACTTGGCACACACCTCCCTAACTTTAGTAATTACGCAATATCCCTCCAATCACCAAAATAATTAGATCAAAGCCTCACTTTTTCACACACAACCCTGGAACCAACACCTAAAAAAGCAATCACTAGATCACACAAGTGAGGAGTCCAAAAAAGCAGTTCACGCACATAGGGGGTTGACAGTTGGAATCACACACGTAATGACATCTCAAGCAATCTTACGAAATTCTTCAATGATCCAACGTGATCTCCATACACTCCCAATAATAATAGACTTATATTTCACTTCAAGTCTTATGCAAGAATCCAATTCAAATAAGAGGTGTTACTTATTTAAACCTCATCTTAATTTAGATTTTAATCATTATCTTGAAGATCCAATAATAAAAAATGTCAAAACTAAATAATAAGACATAATAAATATCCTAACAATCTCCCTCTTTTTGGCATTTTTGTCACAAATAAGAAACTTCCCTTGAATCATATAATCGAATATATATAAGTATTGAAGTCACAATACTCCCCCTCAATTGAAGGTCCACGTATAGATAAAAATAGCCAACATTCACAAATAGCTCAAAATATGTACAAACCTATACAAATTCAAGTCATCTCCCCCTTTGGGAAAAATGATGCCAAAAAGAAAATTCAAGTAGCATCGGAGGATCGAAGAACCCGTTGCTTCAGTTGATGAAGTGCATCAAGACCCCCGTGAAAAGTTCCTTTAATCCTATCAATTTAGTGAACAAACCTACATGAGGATTGACAGAGGAGGTTCCCGAGGCATCTAAAGGACCAGGTGTAGTGTATGGCAAACCTACAACTCGTAGTTGCTTGAAAATTCTAGCTGATATGTTCATTAAGGTGACTAGTTCAAATGTACTTGTCTCCAACCGAAGAACACCATTTGCATATAAAATTGTGAAAATAAAGTAGGGAATGTGACTTACCTCCATTTAGCATTCTTATTCCTTTTTTTGTGTTAACCAACTTCAATTTTGTTTCACCAAGCTCATCTAATGTAGACAATAACTTCTTCTCTAGATCTTGAATGATTTTCCTTATGGAAGAGTTTTCCTCCTTCATCTTCTCATTTTTCTTACATGTTTGGACCCATTTAACATACATTAACTAATAGGCTTCATAAATATTCTCCTTTTTATCATTTGAACCACTATCATCACTATTATAATTTGAGATTGAGCTTTAATTCAATTCGTCTGCATTTTTCTAGAATTTTTTGATTTACTCATGTTTTTGTCATTAGTTACTTCCTTCTTGGTTGTTGTAAAGCAAGTAATTGGACTTTTTCTATATAAAGGAACTAAAGTAGCATTATTCACAGCTTCTTCTTCACTACCATACTCACTTCCAGATTCATTCTCACTCCAAATGCTTGTATAGGACTTCCTTTTTCTCTTTTTCAAGGTGCTAGTACATTCTGGTTGCACATGTCCGAAGCTTTAACATTTATAACATTGAATTTTCTTTACTTTTATTTCAACATTTTGAGTTTTCCCTTATTGTTTGAAATTACTGTTTAAGAGCTCCCACCTTTTTGCCTAAAATTGGATCTAGCCTTCTTCACTTTCTTTAACCACTTACTGAAATTTCTTATCAATAACTCCATATCCTCATTCTCATCTGATTCATCTTCGAAGTCATTCACGACTTTACCAATCTTGGCTTGCAATGCTAATCCTTTGTTCTTCTCTCAATTGACTCTCAACAAATTCATCTCAAAGTTGGTAAGAATCCCAATTACCTTATCCAAAGATAATTTAGTGATATCATAGGCCTCTTCGATGACCGCAACTTTTGGTATTAACCTCAGAGGCAACGATCTCAATGTCTTCTTAACTAGTTTAATCTTAGAGTGCTTCTCTCGAGTTGATGTGCTTGATTTGTTATATCACACCGTCTCTCATGGAAGTCTCCAATGGTTTCACTCCCATCCATCTTCAGTTCTTAAAATCTCATATCCAATATATGAAGTTTTGAGGCTATCATAGATTTCAATCCTTCATGTATAGTTAGCAAAGTGTCCCACGCTTGTTTTGTCGATTCACAAGCTGATAGAATAGCAAAATGACCTTCATCAATGACACTGAAGATGGCATGTAGGGCTTGAGAATTTTTAAGCGCTCTCTCTTCTTCAGCCCTTATCCATTTAGATGTATCTTTAAGCACTGCTTCTTCATTTTCGTTAGTGGTTACAGGGTGTGTCCAGCTATTTAAAACTGAGTTCAATGCTTTTGTTCCTTGTGCCTAAATGAATATTCTATTCGTGATTTCCACGTAGGATAATTTGAACCATCTAACAACAGTTGTCTTATGATTGATGCCTCTTCTCTTATAGCCATAATTGCGAAACAAGGATCTACACTAACTAGCTGTACCAAGTTTTGAATCGATGATCCACTCTGATACCAACTGATAAACCTTAGGGGTGTAGTTTCACAAAATCTTTGATTTACCACATTTGTTTCTAGCACAATCAAAAACCAAAAAAATTAAACGTATAAATATTAATTAACACTAAAATTTGATAACGCAGTTCGGCATGTCTTGCCTATATCTGCAGAACCCTTACCCAATTTAATTATTTCACTAACGATAATAGTTTTATAGAAGGCTTTACTGATCCGACACCTCTCAACCCTTGACACTATCCTTCGTCCTCACATCTCGTGAAAGAATTTCACACCCAATAGTATGACCGCCTTGTACTAACCTCAACAGAGGATTTTCTCAAACAATGTTTAATGATAAAGAGACAAAATAAACAAATCAAGTGATTAAACAAAATTCAACATAAATGAAAACACTTGAGGGGAAAAAAAAAAGAACTTCTTGATAGGTTCAGCTCCACTGAAACAGGTCTAAAAGTTGTTATTACACATTATGGGTTGATTCACGCAAATAGCAATATTAACTCATAACTATAGCAGGAAGACATCAAGTATGGCAACCTACGCAAACCAACCTTTGCATAAAATCTAGTAGACCCCAGACCACAATTAAACTTAGTAGAAATCACACATAATAAGTAGAGCAACCCAGCCATGAGCCATACAATGAAAATCAACAGCCAGTCATTACCACTCCAAGTTACCGCACCTATAAAGAAAACAATCAACAATCGTTGCAGCATAAGATGACATTATATCAACATAGAGATCCACACGTTAGTGCTTTCATGCACTGTGTTTCAATCAATACAACAAATAGACCATGGCCTCACTTGACGTACACCTGCGAAGTGTAAACTTGGACAAAGTTTTCCCTGTCTTACAATGGGTTGATTTCCAAGGAATTGAGAGGAGGATGATATGAGTCAAGAAGAAAGTTGATGCCTTTATGCAACACCTTGTTAATGAACAAAGAGAGAAAAGAGTGGAATTGTCTTTGGGAGTGCCTGTGTTAAATTCAATTGACAGAGAAAGAGGGACGATGTTGATTGATGCTATGTTATCGCTGCAAGAGACTCAACCGGAGTGCTACTCTGATGAGGACATCAAAGGTGTTATAATGGTAATAAACACAAATGCTTTACTAATAATTTTTAATCTGTAATGATATGATAATCTTGTAGAGTTAAATGTTGCGGCTTATGTGGTGCAGGATATGCTAATAGCAGGATCAGAAACCTCTGCGATAACCATAGACTGGGCAATGTTAGTTCTTCTCAACAATCCACAAACTATGCAAAAGACTGTGGATGATATAGAAGCCATTGTTGGAGTACGAAGTCAAGTGGATGAAGCAACCCTCATCTGAATTATCTGCAAAATGTGATGAACGAGACATTTTGACTTTATCTAGCAGGTCCTCTTCTGGTTCCACACAAGTCGTAATGACTAATATCCACCCATGAAGGGTATAATAGTCACTGTTCTTGAATAACTACCAAAGGTAGTTATTGTTAAATGACCGTTTCACCACAATAACTTAAGCTGTGATGGAGGAAAATCCCGCTGGTTTGAATGAAAGGAAATCTTGTTGGCTTTAAATGGAATCTCGAGTCACAAGGAGCTGTCACCCCTCCCACAAACTTGTAGTCGTAATGACAGGAAGTTTGGACTTTAGGTCAAGGAACTGAGAATTGTATAAGGGCTTCGTGAGAATGTCAACGAACTGATCTTTACTAGACACGAATGAAACCTGGAGATGTTTATGTCTTACCTCATCCCGGACAAAATGGAAGTCTATCTCGAGATGCTAGGAGCGCGAGTGGAAAACAGGATTGGCTACGAGGTATGTTGCAGAAACATTATCACACAGCAACCTTGGAGGCATAGGGAGCTGTATCCAAAGCTCTTTTAATAGTGATTGTAGCCATTTAACTTCGGAGGCTACGGTTGCAAGGGCTCGGTATTCTGCATCTGTACTTGATCGAGCCACTATATTTTGCTTTTTTGAAGACCATGAAATGATATTAGGACCATGATATATAATATAACTTGTTGTGCTTTTTCTATCTCGAAGATCACCTCCCCAATCGGCATCAGAATAGGCCAGCAAGGTTGGTGAGTGACAAGGTTGAATAATGAGACCATGATGCATTGTGCCACGAAGATAGCGGAGAATTTGCTTGACAGCTAGCCAATTATTAACCAAAGGGGAGTGCATGAATTGGGATGTTTTGTTGACAGCCATTGTTATGTCTGGGCGTGTTAAAGTCAAGTACTGCAGGCTTCCCATTATATGGCGGTATAGTTTAGGATCATGAGATAGTTTAGCTTGAGCGTATATATCCTTGGTTTGGGAAGAGGCCGATATTGCAACTGCGAAAGCTTCATGCATCGTTGCTCGATATAGTAGGTCCTAAATGTATGAATGCAGCTCCTTTTTGCCGTGACTTCAACCCTAGGAAGTAAGTCAATGGACCTAAGTCCTTTACTACAACAGGATTAGTGAGACTAGAAATAATATTTTGAAGTAGGACAGGAGATGAACTTGTTAAAATGAGATCGTCAAGATAAACCAATAAGTAACCAACTTTTGAGCCATGATTGTAGATGAAAAGTGATGTGTCGTCCTTTGATCCTTTAAAACCAAGTTTCAAAAGTGCATGCATGAGACAATTGTATTAGGATCGAGGTGCCTGTTTTAATCTATATAAGGATTTTTTAAGAGCATAAACATGATTAGGAAAATTGCGATCAGTGAATCCTTGTGGTTGCTCCATAAAAATGGATTCATCAAGTTGTCCATGTAAAAAGGCGTTGGAGAAGTAAAGTTGACGTATAAGCCATTAGGAAGTCACAGCAATAGATAAAATGAGATGGATTGTTGCCGGCTTAATAACTAGGCTGAAAGTCTCCACGTAATCAATACCCAGTCTTTAGTGAAATCCTTTAGCCACTAATCGAGCTTTGTAGTGATCAATTGTTTTGTCCAGTTTATGTTTGATTCAAAAAATCCATTTGCATTCTATTATATTTGATGCATGTTCTCGAGGAACTAGATCTCATGTACCATTCATCATCAAGGCATCAATCTCCTCTCCCATTGCCTTTCTCCACACTTGGTGTTTGGCGGCTTTTGTATAATTTGGTGGTGCCATGGTGGTGTATGTGGTGTGGGCTTTTGGTTTTAAGGAGCCTGTTTTGGACCTAGTGACCATTGGATAAGTGCTGGTACTTGGTGGGTTATAGGATGAGAGGTCAACATTTAGTGAAATTTTTGGTTGACTTATTGGTACTGATTGTGATACCACAGGATCAGGTAAGGCAGGTGGATATACGTCATATGTTTGTTCATGGACAACAGGTGTTATGATAGGATTTATATGTGGAGTTATTGTGGGTTACTGAGCTATGGGACTTGGGTCGACTGGTGGTAGTGTTTAGGCGATTGGTTTTGGTAATGGACTATTGTTTGGTTTTGGTAATGATTGTATGGTGGGGAAGGTAGGAACTGCTAGGATAGCAGATCCTTGATTAATGCTCTTGAATGGGAAAACTTGCTCATCAAATAAAACATGGCGTGAGTAAAAAAATTTGCAAGTACTCAAAGCCATACATTTATAACCTTTATGTAATGTATTGTATCCCAAAAAACACACGGAGTGGAACGAGGTTTTAATATATTTTTGGTATAAGGATTAAGCCAAGGAAAATAGAGATATCCAAAAACACGAAAAAAGTTGTATTCCGGGCATCGATGAAACAAATTTTCAAATGGGGTAAGGTGATTGAGATTGGGTGTGGGCAACCTATTAATGGAATAGACAGCTGTAGAAAATGCATGATCCCGATATTTGTGTGGTACAACAAAATGATACAAAAGTTCTCTTTTGCTTTCAGTAATGTGATGATGTTTACGCTCGACACAGCCATTTTGTTCGGGCATATGTGGGCACGAATTTTGTTGAATAATGGCATTAGTAGATAGGTATTTTTTTAGAGCTTGAAATTCCCCACCCCAATCTGATTGGAATTGTGTTATTTGATTTAATAAATTGACTAACAGATAAAAGATTAGTGTTAGAGTAGGGAACATGGAGAATATTATCAAGAGAGAATTGATTTTTATTGAGAAGTAAAGTATTGGAACTGATGTGAGAAATTGGAATGCCTTTACCAGCTTAAGGTTACTTTGTCTGTGCCTGAGTACTCTGAGTGTAATCCAAGGTGTTCCAGATCAGGAGTTAAATAATGAGTGGCACCGCTATCCACAATCCATTGGTTGGGTGAATTAGGGGAGGTGGAGGACAGGAAATTTGTTGGTTTGGGTGTGTTTTGGGTGGGTTGACTGTATTTGGGGCTCGGGCATTTGTTAGATATGTGTCCTACACCATTGCAATTGAAGCAAATGGGGTTGAATGCATTGGGAGAATTAGATGCATGAGAAAAATGACCTCGTCCTCTTCCATTGCTGGGATTAAAGTTACGACCACCACGACCTCTTGTGCCTCTACCTCGGTTAGAGTGGTGTTGTTTAGTGGTCATATATGCCACAGCTGGCGTGAACACAGATTGGGAGGAGCTTTTTAGTTGCATTTCTTCACTTAGTAGTAGTCCGAATAAATCATCAATTGTCACATGAGTGAGCCTTACTTAAATAGTCTGTGCAAACGGACGGAATTCAGGTCTAAGACCTTGTAAACTATAGTCTACGAGATCCTTTTCAAAGATTACATGGTTGAGAGAAATCAATTAGTCATAGATTCGTTTGGCACGCTCCATATATTTGGGAATGTCATCAGTGCCTTTTTCAAGTTTGTGTAAAGATTGCTTGAGTCTACGTATTTGAGCTCTAGAGCCAAAAGCATATGTTGTAGCTAACCGGTTCCAAGCATCATAAGCAGTGGTACATCTAACTACTTGCAAAATGACGGATTCAGATAAGGAGCTTAGGATCAAGCTCAAAACAAGTTGGTCTTTCATTAACCAAGTTTGATATTTAGAATTTGGTTGGCCATCAATGTGGTTTGGTGGAGCAGTGACGTTTCCAGTTATGTGAGAAGAGAGGTTATTGGCATAAAGGAAGGGTAATATTTGAGTTCTCCATAATAGATAGTTAGAGGAGGTGAGCCTAATGGTGACTTGATGATGAATAGAAGGTAGGATTGTTGGAATAGAGGATGTTGAAGATGGAGCCATCGAGAAAGGACTTGCCTAGAAAAAAATGTTGAAGTCAAGAACGAGAAAAGAAAGGAGGGTGCTTAGGCCAGGAATTGTTCTGATACCATATTAAATGACCGTTTCACCACAATAGCTTAAGTTGTAATGGACAAAAATCTCGCTGGTTTGAATGAAAGGAAATCTTGTTGGCTTTAAATGGAATCTCGAGTCACAAGGAGCTGTTAGTTATATGAAGACAATTATAAATGCAACGTTTGATAAGAAGATAGTGCTGTGTGTGTATTTATTGCTTCAGTTTTTCTTCCCTCAAGTTTTTTACGAAAAGGAGAAGAACAACTCTACAGTAAATTGGAGACAAAAAGTTCTATAACCAGTGGAATCATAACATGAATCTAAGTATGTGATTCTTCATTTTATATGCATATGGACGATCCTGCTTAATATGATCTATGTGATTATGTTTCGGTTTGTTAATTTTTAACATTGGTATTAGACCCATAGTTTTTTTTTAATGTTAATTGCATGCATACTATCCTTATTTAACAAGTTTTCTATATGGTTTTTAAGAAATTGTTTTGAACTCCCTCGTTGTCTACCGTACTTAAGTTTGCATCTGTGAATTTTATTTTATTTGTTGGATCCATATACTGTTTGTTCCATGTTTGAAAAAAAATGTTTTTCCATACGATTTGCATCTGCTTGCGTATACTGGACTGGTATTTACTGAACTAGATAGGAGATATTTGTCTTATGGGTTTGTGTATGTTTATTGCATCTGCGTATGTTCCTTACTCTTCTAGTATGAAAGCCTTTCATATATGTACTATAACCTTGATGTGACCACTAGACATTTAAGTTTATGGTCCAAGGTTACTGCAGACAATGGCAAAACCAGCGACGTTTTGCCACTGGTGATTATGGGATGGTGACGCCACGACCGTGCAAGTGAATACTCACCCAGGTTCTTTTTTATTGTTGTTGCGTTATTGATGAACATAGATTTTTAAAAAATCCACACAAACAAACGAAAGAAACGCAGGAAGAACAGGAAGAAGACTCTTCTTCTTTCTCTACAGAGAGGCATGTATTGGTTAAGCATTTGTTAACCAACAAAGGCACGTGTAAAGTTAATTTTTTTTTGCATTGGTTAAGCATTTGTTAACCAACAAATAGGCACGTGGAAAGTTAATGGTTTTTGCCTTTTTAATACATTGCATGGTTAAAGAATATGAAAGAGGATTTTTGTCTTATTATTAATGTACATCGTTAAAGAAGTCAAGTCTTTGTAAATAAGTTTTTGGATATATGTTTTAAAATAAATGTAACATTAAAGAAATTAGAAATAAGTTTTCTAATTGACACAAACTAATTAAGTTAGTTAAATTAGTTTTTAATTAATATAAAATATTAAAATTATTATTATTGTTTTAATAAAAATAAACTAATTTGTTTAGTTAAAATAAATTTAGAAATAAGTTTCTAAAATCACCAAAATTGGAAATGAGTTTTCTAATTGGATTATTTCTTTTTGTTGAATCAAAATTAGACATATGTTTTTTTAATTAAAATCAAAACTAATTTGTTTAGTTGAAATTAAACAAGGAATTTTATTAGAAATTAGCTTCTAATTAAACCAAGATAATTAATTAGTTCAATTATAAGTTAAATTAGAAATAAGTTTCTAATTTATTAGATAGTAAAAGTATATTTTGGTTAGTTCAATAAATTGTTCATAAAAAATATAATAAAACATAATAAATTAAATTATTTCCATATATAAGCATAAGTACGCTATGTGTTAAACAAAATAATTTGTTATTTATATACTCTTCTGATTCCTGAAAATTTATTTTTCAGGAAAATGTCTATTATTAAGCAAATACCTAAGCTTATTCGATGTGAGGCACATAAGAGATGAATTGGCAGCATGTATATACATTTAGTCAACATGCATTTAATGCCTGGAGATGATCTAACGCAATATATTATTGCAATTACTAACATGATGCAGAGTTGTTTTTAAAAAAATAAGATTAAACCCATCATGTATGAGTGGTAGATAATGACTAATATCCACCTATGAAAGGTATAATAGTCACTATTCTTGAATAACTACCAAAGGTAGTTATATGAAGACAAATATGAATGCAACATTTGATAAGAAGATAGCACTGTGTGTGTATTTGTTCTTTCAGTTTTTTTCCCCAAAAGTTTTACGAAAAGGAGAAGAACAACTCTGCAGTAAATTGGAAACAAAGTTCTATAACCGATGGAATCATAATACGAATCTAAATATGTGATTCTTCATTTTATATGCATATGGATGATCCTACTTAATGTGATATGTGTGGCTATGTTTTGGTCGGTTAATTTCTAACATAACATAGCCTAAAGGGGTATTAACAGTCAATAACAATTATAAATTTTGAATAAGGATATTCTTTTTATCAACAGGTCAGAGACCATAGACACAACTCTTAAATGCTCTCTTATCCTCAGGAATTGGTCCTCTCAATTGCTTGGAGATTAGTAAAACAAGCAGTTCCAGTTTACTCCAGACAAATTATCAATTTCGTTATGCTTGCCTATCGTCGGATCGATGGTTGCAAAAGTCACACGGAAATCAGCACAGTTTACGGTGTCCCTTTCTGCGGGAGGTGGTCTACGACGCGAGCCTTCCCGCGATCCTTCCTCCTCCCTTCCTCTACACTGGCCCAGATGTGCAGCAGATCAACACTAATTTGCATTATTAGCTCCTTGATTAAATGAACTGAGAGGATACTTTCGCTTTACCATCTGGCAGATGACCAGGTCTTGCTTATTGCCGAAGGGCTAAGTCAATAAAGTAAAGATAGCCATTCACTGGTTATCCAAATTGATGTATGATAATATATTCTCGTTGTTATGATAATATATTCTATTTGATAAGCCACAACAGAATTATAGGGCCACTATAATAAGAGTATTTATAAAATAATTTAGAATATGTTTTCATTTGAATAAAACAAAAATTAATTAAATAACTCAGAAAGTAGAATTTGAGATTTTAAATTATGAATAATTATTACAGAGTACGGTTTGAAAGTCATTTTTATGATTATTACGATCGCAATTATTACAAATTTTCCTTTTAACAAAGAAGCCGTTACACTATGGGTCGTTGGATTGGCATTTTGATTTTGTACCAAGTCAAACCATCTAGAATCCAGTCAGACATTACTTACCAAAGACCTTTGGTCACCATGGTTGACTTCAACTCAATTCGCATCAAGTTAAGTATCCTGTATACCTCACGAATTATTCTACATAAAAGAACTCGAATGACATTATTCACGGTCCTTATGAACACCTGAGTTCTGGTTTTCTTGTTAAGAAAAACCCATGTCAATAAGGTCTTATTCATCTATCTTCCTGCTTTATCTCCTTTACCTCCTAACTTCAATCGTTTCTGATAGACAATTTGGCCTCTGATCTTGTCCTTCTTAACTGTGGAGCATCTTCAAGCAAAACTTCCGGGGATGGACGCAACTGGGATGCTGATGTTCAATCCAAATTTCTGTCATCTAACCCTATAAATTCAACTTCGGCACTTGAAGCTCAGCAAGGTAATTCAGTTCCCCAAGTTCCATACAATACAGCTCGACTTATATTCTCCAATGTCACCAACATGTTTCCTGTCCCATTAGAAATTCAATTATATAGTCTAAAACCTAAAACTATACGAAATAAAATTAACACCTAATTCTTGCAAAAATACAAAACTGAATGGAATTTTAATTAGAAAATAATATCTAATTACTGGAAAAATAACAAATTAATCCTAATTTAACAAACATCAACACAATTCAACATATAGTGAGTAAAATTGCATACCTTAAATTAAATCTCATCCAATTCTCTTGCAATTCATCGAATTAATCCAACAATTCATATGTGCAACGATGAAATTCAGCTTTTAATTTAAAATCAAGCACAAAAGCAGGTTAAATCGCACTAATAAACATTTACAACGTAAACCTGGTATTTTGGGGATGAAAATCTTTAAAAATGGATAAAATAACCAAAATTCCAAGTAGAAATCAAGTAAAATATGTGGAATAACTTACTTAAGTGTTGAAAACCAAGCAGAAAACTCTAGGCTATGGTGGAGAAAGGAGAGGCGCGATGGTGGGTGATGGAAAGAAGAGATAACAGGACACGGACGTGTGAATTATCACAGACTGACATGATTAGATACACGATCGTGTAACTAATGATGTAAGTAAAACACAAGCGTGTTCCTATATTTTGCAGATTTATGTAAAAGTGTGGACATGTTGAAATCAAAATTGTGTATATTTATATGATCGTGTATGCTAGAAAAATTCTTTAAAACCTTGAAAAATGTTCTCTCAAAGTCACAAAATTCAACACACATACCATAACACAAAAAATGTACACAATCAAATGAGGATGCTCTATATCCTACCATAAAAGACACCAAAAATCAACAAAATCCTACACTAATACCAAAATGGAAACAAAAAGAAATGAAAAAGAATCATATCTTAATTCTTGAGTTGCCTTCCAAGTAGTGCTTGTTTAACCTTTTTAGCTCGACATACCTTTCATGATCAAGGCGACTTATAAAGATTGAGTTTTTGTTATGTTACCATGGGTTACATAACTTCCATGTAAGCTACCTGCCTTTTTGTATTGCCAAAATTTTATTTTATTTACTAACTTGAACATGTAAAAGCTCCGATGGACCTTTCGAAAAAGAGTCCTTACTATAACATAAGCTAAATTTAGCTACAAAAAAAAAGTCACCAAAAGTCTCAAAATCATCTAATAGTCAATAGCAACAATTTATATTCGTTGCAAAAAGCATCGCCAAATACCCATAGCTGAAAACTATAGGCAATGTTTTTTGCTAATCGTTGTTAATATTTTTTTCCTTCGGTTTATTTTCGTAGTGAAAACTATTTATGACATTTTGGGAAATCATTGCCAATACATTTTGACTACGCTCAGTTTTCGTAGTTAAAAATTATTAGCTATATTTTCAAAAACGTACTCAAAAGTTTTTAGCTACATTTCCAAAAAAATGTTGCAAAGGTTTTTACCTACATTTTTTAAAATATAGCCATATGTTTTTGAGCTACATTTTATAAAATGTAGTCAAAACTTTAATATACATTTTAACAAAATGTTATACCATGTTAGTTATAATTATTTGTGACATTTTTAATCCATATTATTGTATATGATATTTCGATTTTTGTTGTTGTTAATTTATTATACAAAAATATTATTAAAAATTAATAATTTGAAGTATTGTATATAAAAAGTAAAATATCATTAAACTACACCAATAAAAAGAATATTCTTCATATACAAGATTTTAATTACAACATATTCTTATAGACAAAATAATAAATACAGAGACTAGTTTACAAATTATAAATATTGAGATTACAAAAAAATTACAACATAAATAAGAAGACTATGGGTTTGTCCATGTCGATGAGAGCAACTTCACACCTCAGTCATCATATACGAAAGATAAGCCATGAGAATCATGAAAGCAACTTTAAGATCAGTAGAGTGTCTGAAATTATAAATAATTAAGTTAGTTTGTTTTTCAATTAGGAAAGAAAAAAACCATCATATACGAAGATAATCCAACCAATTAAATATTGTGGGATTAAACAAAACTAAAGACCAATTATTAAGCCAAATAATGCACCCACAAACAAGAAATGAAATTCAAATGTCTAAAGTGAATCCCAGCTAAAAACTAAGAAAGAAAATTAAACAAAAGAGCTTAAATAACAAATCTTACCATTTGGCACATGACCACCTTTAAAAATATACAATCTCTATCTTACGTCAGGTTTTTGAGCACTTAGAGGCTCATTGGACAATAATGTTACACCTAGAGTAGAAACTTAATTAGCAGAGTATGCAGTGCATAATAAAAAAGAAATGATAAAATCTGGATATGAAGAAGAAATTAGAACAGTAATTTAATTGCTTTAAGCTAATTTATCAATCATACCACTTCTGACCAAGAGAGAGAGTGAAAGACTGAAAGAGAGAGAATTAAGAAGACAAAGAAGCATTCAAAGGCATGGATGAACATACAAATATATAATGATATATTTATTCTTTCCACATGTAAAAGAGATAGTTATGTGGTAGTTATTTAGTTAGTCAGTTACTGGACTAAATTTGTATATAAACAGTGATGAACTGCAGTTACTGTCGATAAGGAAATGAACTAATTTTTTGATATCGATTTGTACATGGTATCAGAACAGAGTTCTTGAAGTGAGCTGGTAGTTTTTGTTTAATCTTTGTTAACCGTCTTCATCAAGGTATGGAGGAGGAGGATTTTGGTTTGAGACCGAAGGATTTTGTTACTCAAAATATGAACAATTCTTTAATGTTTTAAGGATCTAATCATCCTAGAATGGTGTTGGTAACATCTCCTTTAACAGGTAATAATTACCTTTTATAGAGCCATGTTATAAAGTTAGCTGTCAAAACGAAAATGAAGTTAGGATTCATATATGGTAGATACAAAATACTTAGTATGGTTACCACATGGATACTGAATTCGATTTCTAAAGAGATCGTCGATGCTTATTTGTATATCTCAAGTGCTTTTGAGCTTTGGAAGGAATTAAAGAAGAGATATGGAGAGTGTAATGGTCCTCTTCTATATAAATTACGGGGAGAAGTCAACATAATCATATGAGGAAATGTGTCTGTTGTTAGATATTTTACAAGATTGAAGAAGCTCTGGGATGAGTTAAGTTGTTTGTTACCGATGTCGAAGTGTTCATATAGTCAATGTATGTGTGAAATTGGAAAGAAAATGGAGGAGATAAATTCAAGTCATAAACTTATACACTTTCTAATGGGATTAAATGAAAGTTATGACCATGTTAAGAATCAAATTTTAGTGATGGATCCATTACTAAGTATTGACAAAGCATATTCAATACTTTTGACAGTAGAGAGACAAAAAGAAATTCATATGGCAATAACTGAACCCATCAATAACAATTTCATGTTCATTAGAGGACATATGAACAAAACAAATAAAGGAGAAAAAGGGATTATAAATGAAGGGATACAATAAACAAATCTAAATTAAAGTGTGACATCTGTAAAATGACAGGATATACTAGCGATAGTTGTTTCAAAATCCATGGTTATCCAGACTAGTATAAGGAGTAAAAAGACCAGAAATAGAAAATGTCAAAGAAAGTATGGTAGAAATAGGGACAACAAAAGAAATGCATACGGAATCAATTCATAATAGTGCAAATGACTAGCTAATGAACATTTCTAGTTTGATTCAATAAGAAGTGGAAAGATTCCTGAAAGGAAAAACATCTGGCACAAACAGAGGAAATAATGTGAATTTTGCCCATTTTGAAGAATTTGTATGTACGAGTACATGTCATTCTTTTAGTTCTCTTGAATTGATTGGAAATAACTTTTGGATAATAGACACTAGAGATTCAAATCCAATATGTATGGATGTTAAAAAAATAAAAATTGTTAACCTAACCATTCAGCCAACCCTAGTTTATCAACCAAATGGGACTGTTAAGTTTGTTCATTATATTGGTGATATACACTTAACAGACAAACTAACCTTAACCAAAGCTTTACATGTACTCAATTTTCATTTTAAATTGTTATCTATCAACAAGTTAACAACCACAACATATATCAAATTAATCTTTTATCCCCTTTTTTTTTTCTTCTATTAGACTTGAAGACTGATGCCATACTAGCAGTTGGAAAAACAATAGGTAGATTGTACATATTCAACCATACTTCTTTTGATTAGCATATCATAGATTCTTACATTGTTAAAACCAGTTTTTCCTTGTTGCTTTACCAATCAAGTTTGTGTAGTAGATGGAGTAATGTGGCATAGTAGACTTGGACATCCTTCAAACATTGTAACCACTCACATTTCATTCCATGAATAAGATTCATTTTGAATACCCATATGTTTGTGATATTTATCCTATGGCGAAAATGCAACAACGTTCTTTTCCCAATAGTGATATACATACATTCAAATGATTCGAACTTATTCATATGGATTTATAGGTCCATATCATACTTATAACATTAGTTGTTCCAACTTCTTCTTAACTATCGTTGATGATTTTAGCAGATGTACATGGACATTTATGCTAAAATATAAATTTCAAGTGCCTTCCATAATCTAATATTTCTTTCAAATGATCCAAACCCAATTTAATCTCAAGGTACAAATTGTCTAAAGTGATAATGGTTCGGCATTTTAGAATCAAGATTGTTTCTTGCTATTCACCAATAATGGAGTTATTCATCAACAATCTTGTGATCATACCCCTCAATAGAATGGGGTAATAGAAAGAAAATATAAACATTTGCTACAAGTAACAAGAACTTTGATATTTCAATCCTAATGGCTGAATGATTTTGTTTTAACTACTATACAATTTGCTCCTTCATCTATTACCTTCAAAAGCATTACACTAAATACATTTCCTTATCAAAACTTACCTACTCTTTCTACATCTTACATATCATTTTTAGCTACAATGTTTAATATCTAATAGCCATTTTCTTTTATTCAAGCTAGACTAAAACAGGAATGGATAGATGTCATGAATGTGGAGTTAAGGCACTTGAGGACAATTAAACATGGGAGTTGACAGAGTTACTGCTAGGTAAAAAGGCCATAGATTCAAAATGGGTATATAAAATAGAACTCAAACCAGATGGCACAATTGACAGATACAAAGATAGGTTAGTAGATAAGGTTTTAATCAGAATGAAGAAGATGATTTTATGGATAGCTTCTCACCAATTGTTAAGGTAGTCACTGACTGATTGTTTTTGGCACTTGTAACAGCTCACTTATCGCCACTTCATAGATATCAATAATGCATTTAGTCATGGATATCTAGATGAAGAAGTGTACATGATTCCTCCTAAAGGTTATGCTAAAGCTCATAAACGTCAACTTTTCAAATTGCTTCGATCCTTATATGGCATAAGACAAGCACCACAATAATGAAATCATGAGCTTACAACCAAATTGCAAACTATTGGGTTCATTCACTCTTCCAATGATGTTGGAACCCCTCCCCGGTGAGTCGCGGATCCGATGTCCTGCGTGACATCTGGATGCGCATCCCACGAGGGAGGAATTCCTCACCACAAAAGG
>JAOQMP010000008.1:14017060-14036524 GCA_027563575.1 Erythroxylum pedicellare
GACAAGAAAATGCATAAAAATGAAGAGTACATGTTGGAAAAAATGGCTAACGACCATGCATCAAATTGTCATGGTCATGCCGTGACCACCATTGTCACGCCTATTACTCATTTTGCATAGATCACGACCGTGAGCCTCAATTAAAGCATTCACGTCCATGACTAACATAGTCACGCCTATGGCTTTGATCATCTGTCCCTAAACCCTAGTTTTTAGTATAAAAACATCATTTTGACGGCAGAATGTTATGAAAAGTTTGAACAAAGCATTTTGGAGTCATGAGGTCTTGTTTTAAAGAAGAGAAGGGACAAAGCTCCATTCCTTTGGAGACCTATGAAGGGTTGAGCTTCCCAATACCGATTCAGAGGTGATATCGACGCCTAAGAAACCGGTCAAGCATTCTCTTCATTGTGTTTGTTTTTCTTTCTCTCTTTGGAATTGATTATATTATCTTGTGTTTATTGAATTAGGTATTGTGTAGGAATGATTGAATGCTCTACTTGATTATTTTTATGTATGAACCCATTACTAAAATCGAATACAATACGTAATCGTTGTGTTTTTGATTCATTTATGGCAACTAATAGTTTTTAATCATTAGGGATAACACAGCCTAGGTTAAATGACAAAAGCTTGTATGGTTGTTACCTTGATTAATCTGTTTTCCTAACTCTTAATACGGTTGCCTAATTAAATCTAAAGAGCTTATTCTAATTTGTTCGATAGCTAGGTTTAATTAACGAACTTTTTTTAATTAAACATGACCTAAGGGAAAACCAGGGTTAATAGAGCTTATTGTTGACTTACGATTAATAGTTGCTAGAAGAGGTATGAGAATAACAACTTAGTGAAGTATTTTAATTGTGTGTAGGCTAAGATTGAACCGGTAACTAAATCTTGAATGCATTCATCACTTGTCATCATTTTTTAATGTTTTCTTTAATTTGTTTTTGTTTGTTTTGTTTTGTTTTATTTTCTTATTGAAAACCAACAAAACCCTCCCATAACCTAAACACTGATTGATTTCATTTTAAAAACTTTACACATACTGTTTGTGGGATCGACCTAGACTCATTACTAGCTATAGTTTTTAGTCTAGTCATTTTGTATAGTGTTATGACACGCTACTAACTCACGTGAGCTTAGACATTGAGTAGGTGGTTTTTGCAGGTAAGAAATGGGCTGAATTTGTCAATCTATCTATAATCACCTAAATTGAATCATATAGTCTTTTTGTATAACGTATCCTAACTATGGAATCCATTATAATCCTTTCTTATTTCCATTCAGGAATTGGCAATGGTTGTAGGTTACCCAAAGATCTCTAATGCTCAACTTTTCCTTATTCATTTACTTAGAGACATATTTAGTCACATCCTTTCTCATACCGTCCTACCAATATATGTCTTTAATATTACAATACATCTTAGTGGAACTCAGACGTACATTGTATATTACATAGTGCACTTCCATTAAAATCTCCTCCTTTAAGTTCTCTACATCTAGAACTCATAGTCTCTCATTCATCCTTCCCCGTCGCTCTCAAAATCCATAACATATTTCTTGAACTTCATACATAAGCTTTTGAAGCTTAAAGTCTTGTCCTTGAGCAAACTTAATCTTGTTCAACATTACTGATTATACTTTGATGCTGGTAATAGTACTTTTGAATTTGAAATCTAAAACTGAGCATCTTGATCTACCAAATCATGTAATTATTTGGTCAAAGCTCTTCTCTCTACTATGATATATGTCAAACTACCCGAGGACTTCATATTTAGTGCATCTACTACAACATTTGGTTTTCCAGGGTGTATTAAATTATGCAGTCATAATATTTTAGCAGTTCCATCCACTTTCTTTTCATTTTAGGTCTTTCTGCTGAAATATATATTTTAGACTTTTATGATCAACGTAAACTTCATATGTCTCACTATATAGATAATATCTCTCAATCTTTAAGGCAAAGATCATTACTGCCATCTCAAAATCTTGAGCATGGTAATTTTGTTGGTACTTTTTCAATTACCTAAAAGCATAAACAATCATCCTACCATTCTGTATCAACACACAACTGAGGCCAACTCGTGAAACATCACAGTATAGTTAAAGTCCTCCACCTTCAGTTGGTAAAGACAAGACTGGATCTATAGTTAAACACTTCTTTAGCTTTTGAAAGCTCCCCTAACAAGCTTCAAACTAAATGAATCAGTTACATCAAACGTGTCAATGGGGCTACTATCTTAGAAAAGTCTTGAACAAATCTTCCTTAATAGCTTGCTAATCCCAGAAAGCTTTTCCCTTATGTCATTGTCTTTGGTGTTTCCTAGTTTTTTACAACTTTCACCTTCTTTGGGTCCACTTGTATCCCCATCTGAGATATCATATATCTTAAGAATGTGACACTATCAAGCCTAAATTCATACTTCGAGAACTTGGCATACAAATGATGTTCTAGAAGTGTTTACAACACCAATCTCCATTGTTAGTCATGCTATATCTATTCACCAATATGCTTAAATGTCATTGATAAAGATGATTATGAACCTATCAAACAATAGTTTGAACACTCCATTCATTAGATCCGGAAAAGCTCAGTGGTAAGGCCAAATGATATTACTAGGAATTCATATTTGTTGTATAAAGTCCTTAATGTAGTTTTAGGTATATACTCTTCTCTGATCCTCAATTGATGATATCTAGACCTTAGGTTCTTCTTAGAAAAATACCTAGCATCCTGAAGTTGATCAAACAGATCATGAATTCAGGGTAATGGATACTTGATATAGATGGTCACCTTATTCAACTACCTTTAGCTAACACACAACAAGAGAGAACCATCCTTTTTCTTTATAAACAAAATCGACACACCCCTGTCATAATATGCTAGCATGATGAAACCTTATCCAATAAATCATGTAATTATTCTTTTAGTTCCTTTAACTCTACAGGTGCCAGTATATATGGGGGTATAGAAATTTGAGTTATACCAGGTGCTAGATCAATATAGAACTAGATAACTTTCTCTGGAGGTAGCCTTAGTAACATTTTAGGAAATACATTTAGAAACTTTCAAACTACTAGAAAGCTTTGGAGGCCAGTAATTTTTGCAGAAGTATCCCTAACTGAGGCCAAAAAACTTTGGCATCCCTATCTAAGCATCTTATTGGCCACTAACAACGAAACTATGCTGGATGGGATGGTCCTCTTATCTCCCTCAAAAGTGAACTCTACCTCACCTGAACTGAATCTGAAACACCGCTATCTTCTCTCTATAATCCAAGGTGGCATGATGACTAAACAAATAGCCCATCCTTAATATTACGTTAAAATCCATAACCAATATCACTATAAGATTCACTGCTAATATAATAATTTCAATCTCCACAAAACACAAGTGGGAGATCAAATCCACCTCTATGGTATCAGTAAGAGGTATGGATATGGACAAGGATTCTTCCATCTTGTTCAGTACTACTTATAGTTTCATAGCAAAGTTGGGCAACATAAAAGAATAGATCACTCCCAGATCTATCAGAACTCTAGCTTCTAATCCAAAGATGAGAAGAATATCAAATACCATTGTATTTAAAACCTGTGCATCTTAAGGGATAAGGGTGAACACCCTGGCTGACTATGACTTGTATGTTAAAAATTAGAGGACTATCCTTAACTACAACCTCCAGATTTACCTCTTAAATGTCTCTCTCCAAAACCTCATCTTGGGAACCAAACTTTGTTCCCCCTTATGGTTACTAAAATGTAGGTTATGCCATATTAGAAGAGGTATATTGATATCCCGTTATTGGACACAAACCCTTATCAGATACTTATCCTAGCCACGTCTGTAGCAGCCTCCCAGTGGTATGTAGCATGGTCCTTAGTTCACCCCTGCCACACTGCTGGAAAATAGAGCTTGTCGAGCTTGAACTGCTATGTCTAAAGCTTAGTCTACTACTACTAATATCTACTCCAGGTGTGAACCTAAATCCTCCTATATATCTACGACCAAATCTCTCCTTACCATGTGTTCAACAACTCTTTGTTGAGAGTTTTCGCTTTGACTGTACCATAGCAAAAGGTTTAATTATTGTTGCTACAATTGCTAAAAACTAGAGGGTCCTATTGAATGCCTCCTACTCTACTCTCCAATAAACAAAGCACCCTACTTTAAGATGATCATTTCCAACTATTTAGCCATATCCACTATAGTAAAGACTTCTTCCGACAAGACATAATCATGCTAACAAAAGGGGGTCCCAACCCTAATACATATTCGTTGTTCTTTCTTATCTCATCTGAAATAACTGCAAGACATATTGACTCAATCGAATGAAGTCACTTGTATACTCATCCATTGTCCTATCTCCCTAGCATAGATTCAAAAACTTTGACCTGAGTGCCTCTCAAGCTACGAAGGAGAAGAAATAGTCTATAAAGCTCTTCATGAATTACAACTAGATCACTGCAACTAATTATGGAAAAATGTGATCTTAATATCTATCCTTGGCCACTTCCTATAATGACATCTCCACCAGCCTCCTACCTCGCATCTCCACCTCATTGATCAAATCAATGACCTCCCTAAGTCTGTACTCATCAAACTTTAAGGACGGAATATCAAATATGCCTTTTATAGTTACATATCTGACCTCTTTTTGTTGTTTTTATTTCATCATTATCATCATCACTTAATCTTGGAAAATGACATTCTTAGCTTCTATTCCTGTTAAAAACACTTGCACGTTAAGTTCAAACGCTTTGAAAATTCTATGTGACACTTCTGACTCTTCTGTAGATACCTCCCAAGTTTTGGTCATCTTGCGCTAACTGTATCTTCCAGTTGAATTGGCAATGGCAAGTGCCTTATCCTACATTAAGACTTCATTGTGGGCCTCCCTGTCAAGTCGAGTGAGAAAGCATGCACACTTGTTCATGCTAACAAAGGAAGCAAAGGTATAGTCAATACCACCAATCAAAACAAATGAGTATTCTGAGTAAGGAAACTATTTAAAAGGGGGATTTAATTTTTATGTCTATAGTAATAAGTAGAATGATACCCTAGGCTTAAATCTTTTAAGCTGGGCTTTAATACCAACTTTGTCATGACCTAAACGAGCACGTGACTAATAACTAGATTATAGGGCTTTTGCTCCTAACGTGGAGGGGAGTCCAATGGTGGTGGTTAGCAACACTCATTGGAGGCGACAAATCGAAGATTTGAGTTTTCTAAGTTTGCTCTCAATTTTTGTAATAATTCTGACATTGTTATGAGGAAAAATGGGTGTAGTTATGACAACCTCAAAGAGAAGAGTTTTGACTGGTTAGTAACAATTATAAATTTTAAATAAGGATATTCTTTTTATCAATATACATTCTAATTAACTATATATATATATACACATATATATTGTAAAGATTATATGTTTACAAGCAAGCACAAGGAAATCGATAATTTGTCTGGATTAGACTGGAACTGCTTGTTTTATTCATCTCCAAGTAATTGATCAGACGATCAATTCCTGAGGATAAGAGAGCATCTGCGAGTTGCGTCCATGGTCTCTGACCCCAAATATACGTTCAATCAATGGCTGCAAAAGTCACATGGAAATCAGTACAGTTTACGTTGTCCCTTTCTGCGGGTGGTGGTCTATGACACCAACTTTCCCACGATCCTTCCACGTCACTTACTGTACACTGGCCCAGATGTACAACAGATCAACACTAATTAGCATTATTAGCTCCTTGATTGAATGCACCAAGAGGATACTTTCAATTTAGTTTCTGGCAGATGACCAGGTCTTGCTTCTGCGTATTGCCCAAGGGCCAACTCAATAAAGTAAAGATAGCCATTCACTAGTTATCCAAATTGGTGAGCATTTATATGGTTATAAATTCACCTTCGTCTGAAATTGAAACCCTACTAATAGACACGCAGAGGAACGTGACAAAGATGGGAAGCAACTTACCGATTAGTTATCTCAAGTTCTGCATATCTACGTTACTGGCAGTGATGATCGCGACTTCTTCGCCAGCAACTGCTTCTCTGAATGGAACAATTGGTCAGAGCAACGAAGAAATTGTGGGCTCACAATGTTATCCACCTCCACCTCCACCTCCACCTGCACCTGCACCTCTGCCTTCTTCCAATGTCAGCTTTCGCGCTATTTCTTACAAAAGTTTAGAAAAGCAGCCCATTTGCAACGCAAGAATTTATGGCAGTTGCTTGAGACGCTTCAGCAATGACACTAGGCCTTGCACTTACTACACTCGATGCAGGGGTTGAAGAGACGAAGAAGAGAAACGAGGTTTCGGTTCTCCGGATAATTAGGTGGGTGGTGCTCATGTGTTTTCCTAGTGAACCTGTCTGCAGTTTGTACTCTCCTAAATTGATACTTCTCCGCTTATTCCTTGGCATTAATTTGATCCTTGTACGTAGATAAAACCAGAAGACAGAAAACCCCATTGCAAAATGTGGAATTTTTGTATTTCTGGAATAATTTTAATTCCTATTTTATGAATATTAAATTTGCAGTCCAGATTAATGTAAGTCTCATCAATGTCAACCTACACAAATCGACTTTCAAAAGTTTGGTGCTGAAGAAGGGATGAAGCCACAAAATACCCCATTGCCATAAGGAGAACCAAAATGCCCAGTGTCGAAACATAGTTTAATGGCAAGAATAAATCTTTAGAACCAAAATTCTAAACTTCTACTCAGAAAGTAGAAGTTTAGAATTTAAATTATAAATAATTATTACAATTGTAAGTACGGTCTAAGATCACAATTATATTTATATCAACTCTAATCGATATAATAATTGCCGCAACATCATATTTTTCTCACTTTCTGTTAAAATTTTGTGTGTTTGCATGAATCATGGATTGGTGGGTTCCCTTCCCGTGGCTTGGGTACATCCACCACTGCCTAGTCCATGGAGACCATTAGACAATTTAAGATCTGCAGGTTCTCCATTCACTGATAACTGCCAAGGTGGATTACAAATATCTCCTTTTGGTTTAATAGGAAGATAAGCACGCCTTCCAAACTATGGGTCAAACTTCTTATGGTCCAACCGGTTTGCAATTTTTCTTTTTAATAATGAATCCGTAAAACTACGGGTCGTTTGATTGGAGGACCAAGTAAAACCATCTACAATCCAGTCGGACATCACTTCCGAAAGACATTGACGTTTTGTCGCCCTGGGTGGCTTCACTTGGACAATTCGCGCCAAGTTATCTATGTATGTTGCATACCTCACGAATTATTCTACATAAAAGATCTAGAGCGACATGATTCATGGTCCTGATGAACACTTGAGTTCTGATTTTCTTGTTAAGAAAAACCCATGTCAAGAAGGTCTTATTCATCTATCTTCCTGCTTTATTATCTCCTTCACCTCCTACCTTCAATCGTTTCTGATGACAATTTGCCCTCTGATCTTATCCTTCTCAACTGTGGAGCATCTTCAACCAAAACTTCCAGGGATGGACGCAACTGGGATGCTGATGTTCGATCCAAATTTCTGTCATCTAACTCTATAAATTCAACTTCGGCACTTGAAGCTCAACAAGGTAATTCAGTTCCCCAAGTTCCGTACAATACAGCTCGAGTTATATTCTCCAATGCCTCCTACATGTTTCCTCTCTCGTCAGGACCAAAGTTCGTCCGTCTCTACTTCTATCCATCAACTTACTTCAACTTCTCTCCATCGGAATCATTTTTCTCTGTTAAAGCCAATGACTACACACTTCTACGTAATTTTAGTGCCTTTCTTACGGTTTCCGCTGTCCAGCCTCCAGTTGAGTCCCTTATCAAAGAGTTTATAGTCACAGTCTGGGATAACCAATTTCTCAACCTAACTTTCTCGCCATCTCCAGGATCTTTTGCTTTCATTAATGGTATTGAAATCGTTTCCATACCAAACAACCTCTATGCACGAGGCGAGGACAACCCTTTAACTTATGTGGGTATTGATTACTTTTTCTATTTGGAGAATTCTACATCCCTTGAGACTGTTTATCGGCTTAATGTCGGTGGATCAGATATCAGTGGTTTAAATGATACTGGTATGTACAGGATCTGGCTAGACGACTCTGATTACATCTTCGGACAGCAATCTGGTGTAACCCCTGTTCCTCTCAATGTTCCTATTAGATATACTAAGAACACACCGCCTTACACTGCACCTGAATTAGTGTACATAACATTTCGTTCACTGGGTCCTAATCCTTGGGTCAACATGAACTATAATCTCACCTGGAATTTCTCGGTAGATGCAGGATTCAATTATCTTGTCAGACTGCACTTCTGTGAAACTAGATTGGAGGTTACAATTAAAAACCAAGTTGTGTTTCAGGCACTCATCAACAATCAGACAGCCGAGCATGACCTAGATGTGATTAACTTGAGTGGCGGTAAAGGAATTCCAACCTATAGAGATTACATTGTGTGGGTGCCAGAAGGAATCAAAAGCTTGTGGCTGGCTTTAGCAACCAATCTTGACAAGAAGCATGCTTATAATGATGCATTCTTGAATGGTTTAGAGATATTTAAGTTGAACAATTCAGATGGTAATCTTGCAGGACCAAATCCTGGACCGTTAGTTTCTCAGCCACAAGAAAAGCATTCAGTCTCAGGGGACAGAACAACGAAGATACATACATGGAGTGTAATTGTGATAATTGGGGCTGCCTGTGGTTTTACATTTTCATTATTCTGTGCGGTTGGTTTCTTTGTTTCAAGAAAGAAGGGAAAGGTGAAAGACTTTGATAAGACACGGACCAAAACCTCAGGAATTCCATTTTCATATGCTTCTGGTTCAATCGCTTCAAAATCACTTGTTTCAGGTCTACCTTCAAATTTGTGCCGCCAATTTTCAATATTTGAGATAGAAGTTGCCACAAGCTGCTTCGTTGAGGACTATGTTATTGGATCTGGTGGATTTGGCAAGGTGTATAAGGGGTACATCGACGATGGGCTCACTCCAGTTGCAATCAAAAGATTACATTCGTCATCCAAACAAGGTCTCAGAGAGTTCAAGACAGAGATCAACATGCTCTCTATGCTCCGCCATGTCAATCTCGTAGCCCTCATCGGATACTGTGACGATCAACATGAAATGATCCTTGTCTACGAGTACGTATCTCGCGGGACACTCCGAGATCACCTATATAGCACCAAGAACGCTCCTCTTCGTTGGAAGCAAAGGCTACAGATATGTATTGGAGCAGCGAAAGGATTGAATTATCTTCACACACGTGAAGAACAGATCATTCACAGAGACGTCAAGTCAACCAACATACTTTTAGATGAGAATTGGATGGCTAAGGTATCAGATTTTGGGTTGTCAAGAATAGGGCCGACAAGTGTATTTCAAAGCCATGTGAGCACAGCAGTGAAGGGGAGCTATGGCTACGTAGATCCTGAGTATTACCGCAGACGACAACTAACAGCAAAATCTGATGTGTACTCATTTGGGGTGGTTCTGTTGGAGGTGTTGTGTGCAAGGCCTTGTATAATTCCAGGAGTATCAAGAAAGGAAGTAAACTTGGCAGATTGGGCTAGAAGATGTCACCAAAGAGGCGTAATTGATGAGATTGTGGACCCTCATTTGAGGGGAGATATAGCAGCTGCGAGCTTGACGAAATTCGTGGACATTGCTTATGCTTGTGTGAGTGATAAGTGGGCACAGAGGCCGGCAATGAGGGATGTGGTAGGCGGATTGGAGTTGGCGTTGGACCTGCAACTACAAGAGGCAACCAAGAAACTAACGCCATATCTATAAATAGGCATGACAAAGTGTCTAGCCTAATTCGAAATTAACGATCCAGTTTGATTTGATCGAACATTGGACTGAGATTAAACTTTTTTTTTTTTTTTAAATTTCAAACTTCAAACTGGTGTCTGGCTCTTTGATAACCTAGAAACTCACCCCTTCTCAACCTGGAAACTCATCTCATCTATAATGTTTATTTGTAAATTATAATAGTCTATTATGTGTATGACATTACCATCTCTTTTAAAATAAGTGTTACTTTAATTATTCTTATTAATTGATTGCATAATAATTTGACCTTATTTTCAAGTATTCAATCTTATTTTAAAAGCTAATATAATATGAACTCAATCCGAAGCTTGAATTCGACTGAGTGTCTACGTGAAAGTATAAACCCTAGATAAAAAGGAGAGCTCTTACGATAAGATGAGGTAAAATAAATTAGCCTCTAATAGTAGATATATCAAGATCTTTATTTATTGGTTCAGGATCAATCATTAACTTATATAAATAGAGACCATTCAAAAATTTTCTTACTTTGCTATTCATTTATTGATGAATAAGTTGATGAAAAAACTTAAACAACCTATTGAATAGTTTGAAGAAGTTCCTAAATGAACGAATAAGCTTCTACAACCTTAACAAAAAGTTGTGTAACTTCATGTTAATCCCTGCAATTCCAATCAACCTTAACAAAAAGTTGTGTAACTTCATGTTAATCCCTAATTAATAATGTCTAAAGACCTCAACAACCTTACATTGCACACATGACTCTTAAAAATTGTTAGGAAAAACCTTTTAGTTAACAGTTTAGCTAATATATGCTCAATAATTTCTTTATAGTCAAATATTTGACCTTCACATGTTTAAATATTATGATATTCTTATCGTTGTTATTAAATAATATAGTAAAAAGATTATCACAACACAACTAAATGGGTCTAGCAAATGAATCAACTACAAACAATTTAGAAATCAAAATTTTGTGCTAAATTGCTTATAAAGTAGCCTCATAACAAGTGATAGATTTTGCATTCATATGCAAGGAAGTCACTACTGTTTGTTTGATACTCTTCCATGAGATAACACCATTTGCTAACAAAAACATGTATCCTGATATGAACTTTTGATCATTATATTCATAAATAAGCATGACAAAGTTTGTCTAGCCTAATTTGAAATTAACGGGTCTAGTTCGAGTTGATTAAGCTTCAGGTTGAGTTCAAACTTTTATTTTTAAAAACATCAAACTTCAAATCGGGCTCGAGCTCTTTAATAACTTAGAAACTCACCCCATCTCAACCTAGAAACTATCTCTTCTGTAATCTTTATTTGTAAATTACAATGGTCTATTACTATGTCATTAAAAAATAAATTACATTAACATCTATTTTAAAATAAGTGTTACTTTAGTTGTTCTTATTAATTGATTGAATAATAATTTTACCACAATTATGCCAATTATTTTCAATTATTCAATCTTACTTTAATAGCTAATATAATATGGACTGAAACTGAAGCTTGAATTTGACCAAGTGCCTATTTGAAGGTATAAACCTTAGATAAAAATGAGAGCTCCTACGATAGAATGAGGTAGATATGTCTTGATCTTTAGTTATTAGTTCAAGATCAATCACGAACTTATATAAACATAGAAAATTAAAATTTTTTTACTTATTTTGTTATTCATTTATTAATTAAAAAACTTGAACATCCTATTGAATAGTTCTAAGAAGTTACGAGATGAACGAATTAGCTACTACAATTCCGACCAACCTTAACAAAAAGTTGTGTAACTTTATACCGTTGGCATCTTTCTACACATTGCTTAATGGGTGGATCTCTTAACAAATCATAGAAATTGACTATCTATGAACTTATTTAAGCAAGTAGTAGGAGACTTTAACAACTATTTATAGAAACCTTGTTGGGTTTCTCCATCATATGTGTAATAAGAACCTGAATCACACTAACAAGGAATCATTTTTTTAATTGGACTTAACATATTTAACCAAATTCTTTATTAGACTACTTTATTATCTTTAATCTAAATTAACTTGATTTTTTAAATTTAACTTTTTACATAACTCGTAATTAATAAAATTATGAAAAGAATTAAAATTCTCACATTCTTTCCCTTATCAAAAGAGATAAGATTAGAAATGTAATGGTAAGGGATAAATTAAAAGTAAGTAGTATTATTGACAGAATAAGAGAGACTAGGCTTAGGTGGTTTGGACATATTAAGAGGAGACACTCAGACACTCCATTGAGAAGATCCGAGAATATCATACTTAGAGATTATAAGAGAAAAAAAAAGGGAGCCTAAAAAGAATTGGGAGGAGGTGATTAAAAATGATATTACAATATTGGAACTTATCTAAAAGAGTTCCAATATTGTAATAAAAGAGTTCAACAAAGGCAGAAGAAGAGATGTAGTAGAATTGGGAAAATTGCTAAATGAGGTCCAAAAGTAATGTTATATAGACCCTTCCAACGTAAGTTTGAGAAACAAGGAAGCAGATTGTTTGAAGCAATATCAAGAAGCACTCCAACTACAAAATTCGATAATGAAGCAAAAAGCTAGACAGACATGGATCAAAGAAGGGAACATTAATTCTAGATTTTTTTAGGCATCGGTACTAGCCCGAAGAAACAGTAACATTATAACGGAATTGATAGATGATGAGGGGCATAAACTTACCTCACAACACGAACTTGCAGATCATATACATAACTATTTTTTAAGACTTATGGGGAGAAATGACACCCAGCTGAATGGATTTGGGGTACAAGATGTGATGAATTATTGTCCAAGGCCAGAGATTTTGGAGGTGCTCACTTTACCTTTCACAGCCCAACAAGTGAGAGAGGTGGTATTCTGGATGCACAGTTCTAAAGCACCTGGACCTGATAGTTTTTCAGCTAGTTTCTTTCAACAGACTTGGGATATAACATGACCTCGTGTAAAGGCAACAGTGTTAGAATTTTTTTTGTTCTGGCTCAATGTTGAAAGAAATCAATCATATGTATGTTTGTTTGATTCCGAAAAAGGACAGACCAGAGAGGATCACAAATTATCGCCCCATTTCGCGCTGCTCTACGGTATACAAGATCATTGCAAGTTTATTGGCTAATAGATTGAAAATGGTATTGGCCGAGGTGGTTACAAAGTCTCAAGGGGCGTTTCTTCCATCGAGAAGTATTAGGGACAATATATTTCTTCTCCGAGAATTGATAGGGGTATATAACACAGGAAAAAAGATTAAAAATTGTGCAATAAAAATTGATCTTTATAAAGCATACGACACTATGAGTTGGGGTTTCTTGAGAGATTGTCTAACAGCCATCGGGATTCCTATGAGATTTAGGCAGTGAGTACTCCAATACATCCAGATGACTTCAATGAGTGTGCTAATCAATGGTCTTCCTACAAAACCGTTCTCCAATACTCGAGGGATTAGGCAAGGGGATTCTCTTTCCTCTTACCTATTCACTTTAGCAATGGAGGGGTTATCCAGATTATTACAAAAATGGTGGATTGCAATGGTTTATTTCAGTATCATTATAAATGTAGAGAGATGAAATTAACACATTTAATGTATGCTGATGATGTGATTCTCTTTTGTAAGGCGGAACCACAGGTTATATCGATATTGATGAGACTGCTGAACACTTTTTCGGGATGGTTAGGGATGAAACTGAATTTGCAAAAGAGTGGAGTATATGTGTCTTCAGATGTGCAGAATCCAGAATTGATTTCCAATTTGGTGGGTATCTCTCTTCAAGAAACTCCTTTTCAGTATTTGGGAGTCCCTATAACATCGAGTAAGCCACGATATTCGGTGTTTATGCCTTTGCTGGAAAAACTGAAAGCTGGAATTTTTACTTGGTAGAATAGATTTTTATCACTCGCCGCTAGAGTCACTCTCATTGTGTCGATGTTAAATAGCATACATGTACATTGGGCGGTGTATATGATAATTTCGAATAAGGTGATCAAGGGCATGGAGAGGATGTTGAAATCCTTTTTATGGAATGGAACACATGATAACAGTAAGGGGGCCAAGGTAAAATGGAGTGACATTACTGTGCCAAAAAAACAAGGGGGATTAGGAATCATCTCGATCACACAAATGCAACAGGTATTATTAATGAAAAGAATTTGGAGATTGTTTATTGATAAAGAAGCTTTGTGGGTGAAATGGGTGCAAATTTACCAAATTTGTGGCGAAAGTTTTTGGCAAATCCAACCGCGGAGTGATAATTCTTGGATCTTTAAGACTTTGTTGCTACTTAGGGAGAAAGTATATCCTTTTATGAAGGTCTATTTGGGAATGGAGAAGAGGTAAATTTTTGGTATAATTGGTCCTTAAACAGTTCGTTGTGGGATAGACCTGACTTGTGACCTTTAAGAAATAGAATTCCAAAGGAGGCAACAGTGGGCTGGATTTTCTGAAAGAGGCCAAGAATGACCAATGTCAGATTTTGCCATGTGCTTGACTCATATATCGGAGAAATGCAACCGAATAATTGTGCTGATATGATTACTTGGGCTGCCCATAGTAGTGGTGTTTTCACGAACAAATCAGCATACACCATAGAGAGAGCTTCTTTGCCAGTAGTGCCTTGGGCGGACTTAGTATTGAAGCAGGTATTAAGTCCGAAATCCACTATTTTCTTGTGGTTAACTATCATGAATAGGTTGAGAACGAAGGACCAATGGTTTGGTACTTTCGACCCTATATGTGTATTGTGTAAACAAGTTATGGAGAGTAGAGGTCATTTGTTTTTTGAATGTCAATATACCAAAGTGGTGTGGAGTAGAATTATGAATTTATTAAGACTGCCGAGGTTCTCCTTTCAATGGAATGAAGTATTAAATGACATGATTCGGTATGCCAAGATAGAGAAGAGGGATAGCCTTATTATCCAGACGTCGTTTCATATGGCCATCTATTATATATGGAGGGAAAGGAATAGGAGGATTTATAAACATGAAGAGCAACCAAATTATGGGCTTGCCGAGTCCATAGTCAATTTGATTAGAGAAACAATGGTGGCTAACGGGAAGCAGGATAGCATCAGCCAAGAACTCAGAACGATATGGATGATTTAATTGATGTCGTATGAGTACGGGTTTTTAGAAGAGTAATAATGGTTGTTTTATGTTCATTTTGATATCCTTATAAAGGATTGTATATAAGTTGTTAAAACCTTTGTCTTTATAATACCATTTGTAAATTTTCAAAAAAAAGATATTAAAAAAAGGAAAAGAAACTTCAACAATTCGAAATGTAATTCTAGCGCATAAATCCCCGATGTTTATAATTTGTGATGTCCAATTTCAAGTTGCTTCGTTATACTCTCATTCTATACTGTTAAAATCACTTGATTTTGGTTATATTATACTTAATAAATGATAAACTGACAACGATGAATTTATTTTTAAAAAGAATAAATTTTAACTTAAAATTTTTTCTTTTAAGTAAAATATTTTAAAAAATCTTATTACTTGATTTTATAACCTTATAATAGTGCTAATGTGTTTTGATTGATATAATTAAATGGCGTATGAAAATTAGCTAAATATAAACTCAATATAAAAAGAAAAGGAAAAGAAGCTCAAGGTGAAATTTTTTTAAAAAATCATCCAACTTTAACGAAATTTTCAGATTTCATAAGCATAGACTTTGGTATTTGGTAAACAGTTGATAAGTTGTTTTTTAATTTATTGACTAAAAATTAACTTTTTGATCATCTTAAAAAATTATTGATGTATTTAGTGAATGACTTATTGGTTAGGTTATTTAACTCAATAAGCTGATTTTACTTAAAATAGAGTTTAAGATGCCTTTGGAATCATTCTATACTTTTACCTGTTTGCGTCTTCTTGCAACCATTCGTTCATTCTTTTAAAAGCAAAGACCAAAGTCAGTTGCTCGTTTAGTCTTTATATGTATCCGAAACTCTTTAAACAACAACTAAAGTGAGCTTAAAACATGGAGTATAAACTAGTAGCAAGCATTAAATTAGGTTTCATTGCAGATAAATTTAGCGAAGTAAATCATAATACGTCCAAACACGGAAGCATCGGCTTTAGTAAGTTAAATGACTCGCACTAAGGAAAATATCGGGTTTTCACATCCAATAAAATCCACCTAACACTGAACTGCGAATGCTACAACTAATAAATAGCTACTACCATTCAAAGTTAAAGTTTGAGAATGGTGAGAGTCAGGATATATATTTTGGCATTATTTATTAATTAGATATGTAAGATATTAATTAAATAATGACTTGAATTTAAAAGTTATATAAATAATTTTGTATTGAAATCTATTATTATGTTGATATTTGAATGATGTACGACTGAATTTTTGGATTGAACAGAAAAAGGAAAGTGATTTTGCGTGTTTTGAACTAGAATGATGAAGTGTGTGCGTTAATTGAAGTGTGGGTGTGTGAGTATTATTAAGTGGGCAGCGGGTGTTGAATATATGGGGGTGTTGCATAATTGTTATTGAAAAACACAGCAACAGTCAAGAAATCCCAGGTGGTGGATAAAGGCTTGATCAACTTTATCACGTCATCATTGCAGAGAATTGCCAAGAAGAATATAGCCTACGTGATTTTTGGGATACAAGATAGAGTTCAATTGGTTGGTGGACGTGCTTGGGATTTTTACGTTCTTGAGTTAAATGGATTGATTGCCGTAGGCCATTATCAATGTGAACAAGATAGCAATGTTCTTTTCAATTGTTGTTGGAATTTTTTTAGAGGTGTGGCCAAGGGATTTTATATGGGCAGATAATATTGAAATGCAGAAAATTATGAGCTAGTGGTAAATTGACTACGAATAGTTTTATGAATCTGATTCTTCTTTATCAAATATTTTATTTATGTATAAAATAATACAATAGAAGCAAAATAAAACTTAATTCAATACAAATAATATAACAACATAAACATATTAACTTAAATAAAGTAAACAAACCTAATAAACTTATTTTATCTCTTGGCTTTAATACCATCTACAGCGTACTGTGTACGGACGGTGTACGGTCTATCTATAGGGTACTGTGTACGGACAGTGTACGGTCCTTCTACAAGGTTTGGTGTAAAGTGTACGGTGTACTACAAGGTATGGTGTATGCCAATTTATGGAGGTGGCGGTGGTGCAATTTCTTTAACATTTTCATCGTATTGTCGTGTCCAATCTGTATCTTATCGTGTGAAATCTAGGACAATCATCTGTTCATATCGAGAATTTCTAATATATTCCAATATCTGTATCTGTAATCAGGTCTTTTTACTCTTATATCTTTATTGTTTTCTAATTCTGCAGCATAATATAATCTTAATTCATTGAATAAACTATTTATGATGTCCTTAGTAGATAAATCTAATTGGACCATATGTTTTCCATAGGCTTCGACGTTCATGGGTGGATGAAAGAGATTTCCTATATTCATTCTATGCATAAAGAATTAATATAGAGTATGGAGGCGGTGGTGGTGCAATTTCTTTACCATTTTCATCGTATTGTCGTGTCCAATCTGTATCTTGTCATGTGAAATCTAGGACAGTCATCTGTTCATATCAAGAATTTCTGATATATTCCAATATCTATATTTGCTTTGACATGAGATACATGATTGGTCTGTAATTAGGACTTCTTACTCTTATATCTTTATTGTTTTCTAATTATGCAACATAATATAATCTTAATTCATTGATTAAACCATTTATGCTGTCTTTAGTAGATAAATCTAATCAGACCAATTGTTCTCCATAGGCTTTGACGTTTATGGGAGGATGAAAGAGATTTCCTATAGTCATTCTATGCATACAGAATTAATATAGAATAAAAGGTCCATCACGCTTCCTTACCTAGTTTCCTTTTAACCAAAATATCGTCGGGTATTCCACGGAGCTTTTACCAGGCGTTTCAGCCCCAACCTTAATTTGTGAATCAAGGTAACTCTCCTATAGTTCCTTCAGCAATACCTAGCACAACCTTGTTTCGTTTCCTACCTCAAGGCATAAGAAATTAACTAAGGAAGTATATAAGGTATTACTCTATACTAGTTTCTGAAAGGCATAGAACAGATATAGGAAGAGAAGTGTTTTATTTATGTAGCATGGGGAGTACAAAAGATTTTTGCATGTGAAGTAGTTTTAGAAAGGATGCCCCCGATGTCTTCTGCTTCTTACATATTTATAGTCTAAGAGCTAAAAGTACTATGCTTAGATATTTTACAGTATGGGACAAGTCTTAAGGACACATCCATAATAAAATAAAACTAATTTATTATTCATATGTCAAAACAAAATATAGTACATATCTTCACTGGATCTGGATTATGATATCTTTAGTCATTATCTTTCTCCTTATGTGCTGGCATCTAGATAGTTCTTTTAGAGCATGTATCTTTCAAATGTTTTCGAAACTGACAAATTTTTTATTGGGCCTGGTAACTTGATTTTATCACTCCTATCTCAAGCAGCTTCATCTTTGTTAATAGAAAATTATGAGCTGCTACTGGTGTGGTTTTGGCTGGTGATATCATGACTGAGGAATGAATCTTTTGTCCGCCATATGTTCGAAATCCTTTTTTGAAGCTGGCTTCTAGTCCTTGAAGGACTATCCGGATTGCAATTGCTCTTCGATAATGAATATCTTTTTCTTCAAATTTAACATAATCTTTAGTTTTTTCCCGATTTATAGCTATCGAAAATGTATCTACCTTTTCCAATTGTATTAGATGATAAGCTGGATAGCTTCCATCATTAGCAAAATCTGGTCCTGCTGACAGAAATTTTAATACTAGAATATCTTTGAGAGTTATAGTTGGATTATTGAAATAACAATCCCGTACTCCATCCTTTATCCATTATGGTAGAAAACTTGTCTCTGGAAAATTTTGTAATGATAAATATATTGAATTCAAAGCTCCAAAATCATACTAATATCTTACCTCTTGTGGATCTGATTCTTGTAAATAATTGATTCTTGGGTATATTCCTGAGAAGTCAATATATCGGGTTTCACTATTTGATAGAGTGAATAAATCTTTCATCATCTTTTGTTGTTGTTCCACTTCTGGAGGAATCATTGATATTTCTTTCATTATCTGTGAGGTTGTAGGTAAACTTATTGAAGGACTGGTAGTAGGATTTTTGTGAGGGCGTAAATCGATATTCATCTTGTCTAATGAGAGTTGTTTTAGGGTATCTAGTTTTGGGTTTGTAGAGCTTGTAGAATGAGCAATATATTATACTATTTTAAGGCTCAAATTTTCATAATTTTCTATGTTCATCTGGATGAGATTTCTACCTCTCTTTATCAGACTTGAAACTTCTTTTGTCAGTCCTGGGAGATTGGCAATATCGAGAAAGTCTGAGACATTATCTTCAATATATCGTATCTCAGTATCCATTTTGCATATTTCCTCAAGTATCTGGAGTCGATGGTCTTCCATCTCTTGTGAGAAAATCTGCTAAAAATTTTTTGTCAGATTTAATAATTTTAATATCAAATACATAATCAGAAAGTAGTGTTTGCCATCTAATTAACCTTTTATAGTCAAGTCTACTTGGTAGGTTATTATTAATGAATGCTTTAACCTGGGTATTATCAGTTCTTAATAAAAATCTTTTAGGACGTAAAAAGTAATAAAAC
>JAOQMP010000008.1:14043638-14055049 GCA_027563575.1 Erythroxylum pedicellare
TTATTATTATTATTATTATTATTATTATTATTATATGTTCTATGTTTTTTATTAAAGTTATAAACTTAATTTTTGTATAATTTAATATCTAAAATCTAAATTCCTATAAAAATATTTAACGAAATACTAAGATATATAATATTCATACTCTTATATTTTTAAGTCATGTTTTTATAAGTCATTTTACACATAAATAGCTAATGCCAAATAACTAATTTTACCAAACATCAATTGACAAATAGCTAATACAATCCACTGGTCAAATCAAATCGACTTCATTACATACTATGTATTGAATACTTGATTTTTCCTCTTATTGTCTAGGGACGTGGTTAATTCTTGAAAATCCAGATAAGAATAGGTAGGATTCTTTTAATTAGTTATGGATTTAAATTATTAATAAAGCATACCTGGCGTGCATCTAATTCCCAGTGAATATCCTCAATGCAATAATTCTTTATATGAAACAACAATTAGCTGCAACTTCTCTGAATAATGTAAAATCTACAGTTATATGCATTCGTATTGTTGAGTTTAGACTAACTTTCCACAATTGGTGGAAATTAACTGGTGCTACTCTGAAAGCATAGCTTATAAGGTCATTGCAAACTTCGCAACTATTTGAATGCAAAAACAAGGGAGCTTAGTTACTCCTAAACACTAAAATATGTTGAAATGAGGGAGAATGTATTTATGCATTCAGTAGTTTTTTTCTTGATTTATTATTATTAGTAACCTTGTCTATTTTTATTGTATTATTTAGTTTATTAATTATTTTGTATTTTATTTAATAAATATTTATTTGTTTATTTATGTTTCTCAAGTGAGTCGTTTAGAAACAGTCTATCTACTAATTAAGGGTAAAAGTATGTACTACTGGATCTCTTCAAATTCTGTGTATCAGTAAATTTTTTACTGAATTATTATTTTTAGTTGTTGTTATTTTTGCAGTACAAGTGTAACTGTGGTTAAATTTTCAAACAACATTAACAATTGTCCTACTTTTTCACTCTTAAGAGTATAAAGTCTAAGAAAAGTAGAGAACTGAGATTAGAGAAGACAAAATAAGCTTTAGAATTTTAGTATTCTCACCAGAAAAATTAATACAGATTATAATTGAAATAAATAGTAAAATTCTAAAATAACATAAGAACATATAAATTTTATTTTTATAATATTAAGAATATTAGTATTTATTGATAATAATTTAAAATAAAATATTTCATTTTTTACTTACTCTTATAATCATTATTTTTATTTATTATATATATCAATTTTATAACAATTTAACATGAAATTCAAAACTAAGAATGTGATGGCAAATTTAATAATTTCTATTTTTATAGTTTCACATGATCTTCATTCTATTAGCAAAAGTTTTATCACGTTTATTACTATTGATATTTGACACCATTTTAAGTGTAACTGCGATTGCAATTTCAATTTTCAATTGTGCATTCTCCAAACAGATAACTATCGAGTTATTTTAACAATCAGGCTCGAAAAAAGGAAAACCACCATCTACTACAGTCATGCAAATTGCCATTACCCACCGAATGCCATACTATTAAAAGCCTCAGGAAGGCAGGATAAATACTTTAGTGACGGTGGTGGTGATTTTTTTCACATAAACTCAAGGTGGGGTGCCGGTTGCTACATCTGTAAATCATCGCCATAGGATGATTAGTAGTTTTAATTACGAGAAACGGACAAGAACGGTGGTAGGGCTAAAGAAATGGGAAACATACAAGATTTGCAACCCTGACAAAAATAGTTCTGGTAGAATCTGGTGGTAGTGCCACATTCATGTCACCATATCATATACCATATATCGGTTAGCATCCAAGAGCAACTTAGACCGAACTGCCCCAACGGTGTCGTATCTCAATTAATGGATCCATTAATAAATCAACTACTAACTCAAATGCATACCCGATCAATTTACTAATTGTGTGCACAGTCTAGTGACACCTAACAGGTAGTTCATACCACCACGATCCTCTACATCATCACATATTAAAGATAAGCATAACATCACACACCAAAAACATGTGCACATGTTTCAATCCATATGTACGAGTATCATGTGTGCATATGATAATGATGGTAATTTTCATGATGAATATGAGAAGAATTCTAATGCACGCACATAACCATGAATATTAACTCACAGATAAAATGCACTCCTTTACGTCAAGTCTGGTGTCTCGAGGTAGAGAATTATGCTCCTGATTGATTTATAGAAAGAAAAATAGAGAGGATCATTGAGATGTAAAACTTAATCCAATTTTATATTGGCTCAAGAATAAGACCATAACTCAACTTATTGTTTAATCTAAGGAGGTCTATTTTCTATTTAAAAATGACAGTATCATATTTTACGAGGTTTATTTTTACGAGGAATATGCTGAAAATTCTACAAATTTTCCTTATAAAACAGACAACCACCCTTTAGAAAGAAGGGTCATTCCTGCAATAAAAATGCACTTTTATATTCACCAATAACCACAACTCAATTTGGGTCTCTTGAATACATGTCTATACCTAATTGAGTCCACATTTAACTCACAAAATTCATAATAAATCCAATTCATAATTCAGGTATACCAAATTCTAACTGTAAAATTCTCCTCCATACATCTAGATAGTCTCAATTGTAATCAACGACGACACAAATTTAATAAGTTTCATGCATTTCCATATAAAATAACTCTTTCCCAAAAAAAATTCTCTCACAAACTATCAATAATTTCAATATATCACTTGAATGAAAATTGATCCGTATAATATTTAAAAAAATTTAAAATTATTTTCAGTCATTTTTTGACTGTTTAAAAAATCACCATTGTCAGTGAAACATGGAGGACACACACCATCGCTGCAACGGCGATGATCTTCACCACCCACCTAGAAATGACAAGATCACCTCTAGAAATCCAATGGCAGTGATCTTGCATCAAAACTCCTCTTGGTTTATGAGGATCAAAGATTTGAAGTTTAAAAGTAACTCTTTTTTTTTATCAATAAAATGGTCAATTGATGTAGGGCTTCCTTTCTTTCCTATGTATTTAGGGTCGTTAGACATGATGGTGGTGTTAGTTTTACCCAAAATGACTAAAAATAAGATATCAATGACTTACCTAAATGGAGCAAAATTTCCAGTCATAATTTCTCTAAAATTTGGTCGCTAGTTATGAACCAAGTTTAGGAGCTTGGTAGGCATCTCGAGAGCTTTCCGTAGAGTCCTAGATTGTTAAAAATGGTGGTCATATGGTGAAGGTATGACTGTCCAAAGTTGGAAATAAATAATAAACTATAAGAAAAGAGTTTAATAAAGAAATGAATTTAAGTTTTTTTCAATAAAATTGTGTAGGCATGGGGTACCACAATCTACTGTTTCTAATAGAGATTCAAACTTTACAACAATTTTCTAGTGAGAGTTGCATAAAGCTTTGGGTACAAGATTAGACTTTAGCACTATTTTTCATCCTCAGACAAATGACAACTTTGAGAGAACTATTCATACTTTAGATGATATGTTTAGGATGTGCATTCTTGATTTTGGTGTTCATTGAGATTTTCATTTGCCAGTGATTGAATTTTCTTATAAAAATAGTTACCATGCTAATATTAAAATGTATACTTATGAAGCTTTGTATGGAAAAAATGCAAATCATCACTATGACAGGAAATTGGTGAAAGCCAATTTAGAGGACCTGAGTTAGTACAAATCACTTGTAAAGGGATCCTTACCATTCAACAAGGATTGAAAACAACTTTTAGTAGACAAAAGAGTTACGCATATCCAAGAAAGAAAGATGTGAGATTCTCAATGGGTGAAATAATATTTTTGAAAATATCACCAATGAAAGGAAGGATAAGGTTTGGTAAGAAAGGACAATTAGCTCCAAGGTATATCAGCTCATTTGAGATTAAATCTAGAGTGGGTGAAGTGACATATAGGTTGGTGTTACTGACTAACATGTTTAGAGTTCATCTCATATTTCATGTATCAGTGTTGAGAAAGTATATTTCGGATCCTTCTCATATCCAGCCATGTAATGTGGAGATTGATAGGGATTTGATATATAAAGAACAACTTGTTGACATAGTAGATTATCAGATTCGTCAGGTGATCAAGAGAGATCAATGGTGAAAGTTTTATAAAGTAATCATACGATGGATGACTGTACATGGGAGACGGAAGCTGGATATGCTTAGTCAACATTCGCATCTATTTCAACAATGAGGTGAGATTTAAAATTTGAGGATAAATTTTTTATAAAGGGGGAGAATATTATGAACTATATTTTTGTAAATTACTCATAATTGACCAATAAGAAGAAAAGCCCTATTAAAATAAATGTTAAGTTTAAGAAAGCTTAAGTTAATTTCTTTCTTAAACTCTTTTCCTTATATGTTATTATTCACTTCCAACCTCTGACATTTATACCTTCACTTTCTGACAACAATTTTGGGCAATCTAGGACTTTACGAAAAGCTCTCGAGACGCTCTACCAAACTCCTAAACTTGTTTCATAAAAAATGACTCAGATTTGGAGAAATCATAACTGAAAATTTCAACTCATTTAAATAAGTCACCGATTTACAATTTCTAGTCATTTTGGGTGAAATTAACACCATCATTTTATCTAACAGCCCTAAAAACGTAGGAAAGGAGAAGAACCCAAAACCAATCGACATTTTACTGGTAAATAGAAATGGGTTATTTTTTAGCCTCAAACCTTCGATTCTCACAAATCAAGCAGCGTTTCAGCATAAGATCAATATTATTGACTTTTTGGAGGTGAGCTCATCATTTATGGGTGGATACTAAAGTTCACCGCTGCTCCGGTGATGGCACGTGTCCCTAATACTTAGGTGACGGTGGTGATTATCTTACCACTCTAGAAATGACGGGAAATAATTTTGAAAATTTTCAAATATTATGTGGATCAATTTTCATAAAAGTGACGTATTGAAATTCTTGATAGTTTATGAGATAAAAACATAAAGAGTTATGTTCATATGGAAATGCATGAAGCTGATTAAATTTGAGTCGCCGATTAGAATTGAGACTATCCAGATGTATTAAGTACAAATGAGAGTATTCGGGTTAGAATTTGATATAACTTAATTATAAATTGGATTTAATATGAATTTTGCAACGTAAATGTGAACTCAGTTAGGCATAGACATTTAATTCGGAGGCCAAATTAAGTTATAGTTACTAGTGGATATAGAAGTGCATTTTCATTACAAGAATGACCCTTTTTCAAGAAGAAGGATGTCCTTTTTATAGAGAAAACTCTACTGAATTTTCAATAAGTTCTTCATAAAACATTACGTCACCATTTTAAATAAAAAAATATAGCTTCTTATAATAAAAACAAATTAAATCATAGTCTTATTCTCGAGGCAATTTAAAATTGGTTTATAATTTTCATTTTAATGATCCTCCGTATTTTTCTTTCTATAGAGCAACTAGGAGCAAAACCCTTAACTTCGAGTCACCAGATTCGACGATTCTACCTATGAGTTAACATTTATAGTTATGAGCGTGCATTAGAATTCATTCTCATATTCATCATATAAATCACCATCATTATCATATGCACGTATGATACTCATACATATAGAATGACACATGTATACATATTTTTTTGTGCAATTTTATGTTTAACTTGATATGTGATGATACGGAGGATAGCTGTAATATAAGCTATCTGGTAGGCGTCACCAGACTGTGCACACATTGAGTCAATCAATCAGGTATGAATTTGAGTTAGTAGTTGATCCATTAATAGTTAGGGCGATTAGGTCAAGGTTGCTCTCGAATGCCAACCAATATATGGTACATGATATGGTGGCGTGATTATGACAGTATGTTTGAGGATGCTCTCAAACGACAATCATATCATAGTGAGATTATGACAGTTCGATTGAAGTGGCTCTCGGATGACAGTCCACTACATTTAGACCAAGTCACCCATATAAAACAAAAGCGTTAAGAGTGCATAATATAATTATAGTATTAATTCACTTGGAAAGATCTGACTCTCCTCAACCATTTTTTAGGATCTTCTTTTCAGATTTCTTGTAACAGGGTACTTCGTCAATTTTTTCTTTTCCAGCGATTTGATGTATTTTTGTTCATTATGAATAATTTAACAAAAATTTAGATCATTAGACGAGTGTGTAAATTATGGCCAATAATGAACAAAATTATAGCTAATTGCTCCTCAATCTTGATTTGATTGGTGTGGCGCAATAAGCCCCTAGCTTGTATAATATCATATAACTTGTAGAAAACATGTTTATCTATATGGAAATTTTCCACACAGCATTCACTTTGACCATTTAATACTTCATCTACAAATTTGGTACCATTAGCTAAACTTAATCCTTTTTGCATATAATTGACTGAGTCCCCATCTTTATCACCATCTGTACTCATTATTGAAATTTTAATCTCTGCATCCAAGTATCATATATGCTATAAAATTCACCACTTAGGAAAAGAACCCCATCTTTAGTTGTTAAAAAGAAATATACGGAATGAGCATAACAGAAAATAACAAACTAGTGTAGCTCAATCAACTTGATACATTCACAACTCATTCAGTAGCTAATAGTAGAGGGAGCTTAAAACATGAAGGATGAAGAAGAGAAGATAAAAAGCAGGTTAAATGAGATTGAAGGAAATGCTATATTTTTAACATAAATGAACACAAATGGTACTGAATACCTTTATAGTTTAGTGGATCATTTATATGAATAGTTCTTTCCATGGTCATGTCATCTACATAGTCGCAATAACAAACAACATTTATACGAGAAAAGGAATAAAGGACTTAGCAAGCAAGTTGATTATAGTCAAAAACAAGGTCATTTATTGTGGACCAGACTACAATAGTCCAATGAAAAAATCAGAATGGGGGATAACATTTCTTATTATTATTCTCGTACCTATCTCCAGGTAAAGTGATTTACTAGGAATAAGCTCAGATGATACCAAAAAATCCTACAAAAATGTCAAGATATAATTAAAAGCTCACCTCCATTTTCATATTGGTTAAAAAAATTCAATCTTAAGCTCTTTGACCTCAAATCAAAAGTTAACACCTAATCTTTCATTTCAATCCTTTAAAGACTAGATGAATCAAAATTTAACCTCTTTGTCATTCACATTCCTAGAGAACTGCTAACAAAATTGGATGCTTATAGTTCCAAAGCCAAAGTACACATATTCTTATCTAAAAAGAACCTTCTAGAAGAAATCAAATGATCTCTGGCTTACATTCTCCTATCATCCACCATGATTGAATGGGTGCATTACCATGTTTGTTGATCGCCTGGCATCAATCATTAATCTCTTTGATCAAATTCTATCCAAATACATTATCACTACTGCCACATAGTTACCACTTCACACCGTCACCATTACTAGTAAGTGAATTCACCCCCCAATTCACACGAAATAGGCAAGTTCATTATTGCCAATGTTAAAATTTATAAGGGAAAATACCCTGAAATTGTAGTTGTCAATGGCTTAACAATTGCCCAATGGTCATATTAGGATAATGTAGTAGCAAAGTTAATTCTCTGCCTTCCCTCAGAAAAATTCAACACTCTTCAAGACTAGCTACAAATTATAAGACAAGACTTACAAAACAAGAATATGAGAAAGTATAACTACTTGGAAAAGAGAAAACAGTATTCAGATTACTTCATATAATGTCTCATCAAAAAATTGAAACACTGATCACATAAACCAAAAAACAAAATTATTAAAAAATTATCTTAAGAAACCACTAAATACCTATGATTGCCAATGTGGTACAAAAGAACTTAAAATCTATAGAAGAAATAAAAGAGAAAAATTAACTAACCATAAGCCTGAATATGGTGGGATAACAATTGGGTATTAAGTTGACAAAAAAGATAAGGATTGAAATTTATATTGTGTTAAAATTCCTTATTAAGCAGAAAGTAGTACTAAGTTAAATATGTTGTTATATTTTAAATATGTTTTCCTAACTATTTAGGAATTATAAAATTTTTATTAGAATAGAATTTAAATTTTCTAGAAACCCTTTCCTACTAGAATAAGGGTTCTAAAAAACTTGTCTACAACTACGTGTATATTAAGCCCTTCAATGACAAGCAATCTGAATTTTTTCTACAAACTTGAGTTTTCAACTAAAAGATGTAATGTTTTCTTCTAAGAGTGATTCTTAAACCCTATGAGTGATTCCTAGTTTCCTACCATCCATTTTTTATGTTACTAACTTTGTTACTAAATTCTAGAAGCCTTACTTAAATTTCAATGGTCTTAAACCAAAACTCCAGTCGTATTAAACCTTAAATTTTAATTTTAAATTTCCAGCAATCAATTTCAACATTCTTACCCAAAATCTAAACCTAAAGCTTGATATTTCAATAACTTATTGCCAATTTTGTGAACTTTATCTACTCGTAATACTTCTTCTATATATCTTACATCAATTTGGTGTTAAAGCCTTGGTCCACAATGATGACATGTAACAAAAGGGCGTATAGATGGTCAAGGGCCACGATAAGAAAAATGAAGCGTAGCGATGGAAATTACCAACAGAACATCTACACATTTTGTCAGAAGGCTAAGTTAGTGACAAATTTACCGACGAACCAAGGCGTCAGAGAAACGGCCGTAGGTAAAAATTTGCGATGAATCATAAAATGTTCGTCGCAAATTTACTAACGAAAATTTTGTGTAATTGTCGGTGAATATATCGACGGTTATTTTGGGTTGTCTTCAGTCCGTAAAGTTACTAACGGATAAGATATATCCATCAACAAACTTACCAACAAAATTAGTTATTCCGTTGATAAGTTAATTTTGTCATTACTGATTGTTATTAGTTATCCGTCGGTAAATCGAATAGATTTTACCGATGAACTTTGTTTTTCCATCGGTAACTTTACTAAAAACTATTTTTTAAAATTTCCCTGCATTAAATCTTCTTTGATGATGTTATGGTTGATGCAAAATTTAAACAATTATGAGTTATCTGTTGATAATATTTTGATTTGTTTCAACATTTAATTTGTTAAAACAGAAAGTTGATTGATGACATAAAGTAAAAATTATCTTAATTGATAATAAAAATTATTTTGTAAAATAATTATTTGTAATTCATACAAAATGACTAGAAGTACATTATTCATTTTGTGACTGCGAATGCTCTGATTGCTACGATGAGGTGCTACGTCTCCCCTTCAACTCATCCACCTTATTACAAAGCTGAGCTATGTACTCGATCGACTGTTGCAACTGAGTTACCAATGTCTATACTATGCTTTGAAGCTCATGGACTTCATTGCGTGCGGACCATCTACTAGATGTTGCTATAATGGATGTGGAGAATTGCAAATAACATGTGTTTGCAAATGAACCTAAGTCGAATATCCTTCCATGACGGTCCCTACCACCCACTGCATGAAGATAGGTTTAAGTCTCATCGACATTTTCAAACTGTTGAGACTGTCGTTGAATGCTTTCTTGTATTTAGTCCTATCATAAGGCAATGTTTATATTAGTGAGTGATAATTATTAAGCATTAATATTAAAGCATAAATTTCACATATATTTAGTTCTCTACATCGGGTGTTAACAATGGTCACACCGTCATGCTTCTTAGTGTGAGTATGCAAAAAGAGTTGACGGGGTGTAGGCTTCTTGCCTATAGACTTTTTCTACATCAGAATAAAATGCTATAAGTGAACTACATTTTATAAAAATTTCAGCAGAATTTTCTCTATTTTTATGATATTTACTTCCTGTTAAACAAAGAAAATAACTCAACAACATAGCCATATATGGCAACAAATATTTATATCATTAGCATTCATAATATACATATTTTCATTCCAAAATTCACACTTCAAATTAAATTGAAATACACCAAAGTAAAAAAAATCATAATATAAATGTAAAATGTAGATACTTACAAGTCTCTCTACATGCTCGTTGTGGGTAATAGATCCTCCAGTGTGTACGGGAAGACTCCCCCCAGTCCTCCATGTCTGTTGGTAGAATTACGCTCTGAAATGGACGTTACCTCGAGTGATGTCTAATATTGTTGCCAATGACTCCATATTTATTCAAAAATATAAGGCAGTCGTATATCAGTCTTGTGTATCACACCAATAAAATCTCGATAATATGTTCGTGCTCGTCTCTCCTATACTTTATAAATGACCGCGTCAAATTCAAAATCTCAAAAAATTCTTTTTGAAATAAAAGGAAAATATACGATAAGTATTTATAATATAATAATATTTATCTAATAAATGTATAAAAATCAATTCAAAATAAAAAATAATGTTTTGTACCTCAAACTCCTGATAGGATATTCTTCCATAAATAACCCTCACCATCAATCTTCTCCTTGAATTTGGATGTCATGTTTCTTAAGCATGGTCTAGAAGGAATCAACCTAATATTAAAACAATTAATTTTATACCATTTTTAAATTTAAACATAAATTAATTATAAACATATGGTATTTCATGTATTTTCACTTACAGATTATTGACAATTGTGATGTAAGTTCTTCTATCAACGCCCTCAACTCCAGGATGGAGGTCACCTCCTTCATCCTCATTATTTGCCCCTGATATCTCTATCGATGTAGGGGTAATGGATGGTGTAGTAGTAGGTATGAAAGATGATGCCTCATCTGCAAGTGTAGTAGTAGTATTGGAGGTACAACATTTGATTCAGTTGCAGCTGCAGAATGTGATACTTCATCTGGACAGTAACTGGCTCTAAATCATGGTATAAACCTTGGTCATAATATATCATGTTTTCTTTTTGGTGGCATATTTCAACCTGAAACTTATATCCCATCCTTTGAATTAATATTTCCCATTTTCATCATTATCGTTATCCTCATTTCGATTACATACTTCTTGATTGAAATCAATATCCTCAATAACTATTAGAAAATTATTTCCTATATCAACCTAACACTTCCAAGTTAAGTTAGATCATATTTCAAGTAATTAGCCTTAGCTTCTTACAATTAAACTTGATTTTAGTTCTAAGAGGACCATACAATAGATAACCCTTTTTTCAAACGTTACTTACTCTTCTGTAGAAATCTTTCTTTAATAAATCTTTCTTTAATAATAATATGTCTAGATCATTCATTATAGTGTCAAATGTGGACAAATTGTCAAACTCAATACTAGTCCAATTGCTCAGTAGCTTCTCTTGGTGAAGAGCTATAAGACCTCTTCTTCTTACTTCAAAGTAGCTCCATGAGTGCATAGTATGTGAATCAAGTGCTTCTTAAAGACAATATCTCTATCCTTCTCTTCAAAACTCGAAGTATCTATCCTCATCATTAGTATAACATCTTTGT
>JAOQMP010000008.1:14058534-14076036 GCA_027563575.1 Erythroxylum pedicellare
TTATAAAATTAAATTTTATTTGCACAAAGAATTATATTTATTAATTTAATATAATTTTTAATAATAAGCTAATATAAATAAAGGAAAACATATTATTTAAAGTAGTATATGCTTATATTAATAAATAATAATTATACATCATATAATTATTATATCACTTTAAATGAAATATAAAATATTTAAATAAATTTTAAGGAAAAAAGCAACGCGGAGCATGGAAATTAATTCTAGAAAATTTGTATTAATGTGAGAGTAATTAAAAATTGCTTCTATAAATTGATAATTGTTAATAGTACAATATTCTAATGTAATGAACTGATTAATTTTAACGTGATTCCATAGGACATTAAAATTACAAACCTTTGATAGCACGTGGGAAGAACGTAGAGAAATTATGCTTTGTTTTTGCTTATATATATATAGACACACCGAATCCTTGGGTTATTTTACAACCATATGCAAGTGCGTAATGATTTGCTCTCAAAACAAAATAACATAAAGTAAGATATATCATTTTAGCATGCCTAGCGCTCTAGATACTAAATTTTACACACAATGCGATAATCAGATAGGGAGGGAGACAAGACAACCCTTTGACTTTGAGGGTATTGATATTTTACCATTGGGTTAGATTTCTTTTCTATTTTTTTTTTAATAGTCAAAACACAATGTATGTTAAGTTGGATTTGAGAATCCTATGGAATCACATTTAGTTGATTATTACGTCAACATATTGATATTGTTTCAACATTTTTATTTTTTTTTTGAATTGTATTTATTAATTAGTAACAACAACATTAATGCTTAGAATAAGTTGTACTAATCCAATAATACGCAACATTATATCCAATTAATAAAAAAGCTATTAAAATAAAACGGAATTATTTTGTCAAATTTAAATCTTTTTAAAAAAATAAAAAATTTGATCCCTTAATCCAACCTATTGCTATCTCTAACTAAAATTAAATATATTCTTTTCAGGCAGTGAAAATCATAACAGACAGATTAATCTTATTAGCTATCACCCATAATTTTTACTTAATTATTATTGATATCTACCCAATTGTAAAATAAAATTAGTGATGATATATTCTATTAAGTCACGCGTAATTTTGCTTCAAGCCCTAAATGCTTCGAGACATATCTATCGCAACTCAAAATCCTTCAACTGGTGTTAATTTTAAGCAGCCGAGACACGTGAAACTGGGGTTGAAGCACTAGGAATCTTTTGAGTTGCAGGGCATTAACCTAAGCCTCGGAAGTGTAACAAGAGCAGAAAGAAGATGAGTAAGAAGCAGGGCCCACCAAAGCACCAGAACCGCTACGCCTGGAAGCCCAACGCCGGCCACAAGATCAACGAAACCGTAAGCATCTCTACTCCCAAATCCAGCTTCAAAAAGTTAACCTTTTCCCTGAGGCAAGAAGAAGAAATAGCATAGCAAAAGCGATCAAATTTTCATCCAATTATATGAACTTTGCATGGAAATAGACAAACTAGTGTGACCCAGATACAGGATTTGGATATTTAGGAAGTTGGTGGAAGGTTGAGACCCTACTCGGAGATTACTGGAGTTTGTCATCGCTGTAAAGAGCAGATCGACTGGAAACGCCGATATGGCAAGTACAAGCCCCTCGTTGAGCCTGCCAAATGGTAATGTTGTCTTCTCCTTTTGATTTTTATTTTTTAAAAAATGTTTGAGAGTGTTTTTCTTGTGGTTAAAAGTTGTATGGAGAGGTGGGCTTTCTTTTTTTCTTTGCAATTGGTAAGCTAAAGTTGTTTTATTGAATGGTCTTGGTTATTTCATTATGTTAATTGTGTATTAACAGTCAGCGATGCTCAAAACGGGCAGTTCGTCAGGCTTATCATAGTCTGTGTCGTGGTCAGTTCTTTCTTCAAGTCCCTCTTTTAAGTGTCTTCTGTTCTTTCGATTTGTACAAAGGATGGTTATATTAATTTTAAAAACGTGTCGCTGAACTTTAGCTTGTGCAAAGGAGCAAAATGTATGCGCAAAGTGTCGCTGCAGTGTGGATCAGATAATTGGAAGGTTTGGAAGAATTCTGATTTTAGACTTTGTTAACTTGATTGTAGATGTAGTATGATCGTCATCAAGGATGAATGCTTTTGTGTTCGTGAAGTGTTGCATTTACTGCAGAACCTGTGTGAGCTTGTAAATGTTCCTTTTTTCCCCTTGTATGTAGGGACTCTGCAGAAGTAGAGGCTGAGCAGAGGACACTTGAGGAGGTTAGATAGTTTGTCTCAGTTATTCTTGTGCATTGTGTATTTATAAAAACTGTATTATCAAAAGTTGATTATGTTATTTTTGGTGGTTATTTTAGGCTATAAAGAATGCTCGAGAAAGGGATCGCAGGACTCTTATACGTACTGTAAGCTCTTTAGATCATATCTATTCAGCTACAAAACAAACTGGGTTTATTGGGTTGTTTTGGATGTGAATCTCTATTTGTTTGCTGTGACTTGTTCTATTTAGCATTTTTTGCTACTGTTTACTGATTCAGATGAACAGAGGCAAGCCTAAGAGTTCAGCAAAGGCACCAACCAATGACGGAAACAAAGTTGGAGAGTTGTTTCCCTCTGTATCACTCGAGGACTATGCTGCAAAAAACAGTCATGGGAGTTACAACAGTAATAATACCGGTGTAGGCCAAGAGAGAGAAGAAGAAGAAGAAGAAGAAGAAGATGATGATGATGATGATGAAAGAAAGGAAGGCGAAGAAGATGGTGATCACGATGATGGTGACAATTTTGTGGATGACAGTGAGTCTGAAGCTGAAGACGGCCATATGAACACAGATGTAGATGGGGTAGCAACACAGTTATAGTTGCCTTGAGTTACCATTGACATCATGCCAAACACATCAGTAGAGTTAACTATCACCATTTTTGTTGAACTCCTGAGAAGAAACTTGCAAATTGTGCTTTGTTCCAATTGGTTGTTTTCTGTTGCCTTTGAAGCTAGAATGCAATGCGTCTGGGGGCAACATGAACTTTCTTGTGCTGATGTCATTCCCTACATTGGACCCGGGGGAATTGCGTGGTTGGGAGCTTTATTTTCTGTTTGATTCTTGACACTAAAAGGGAATATTTAGTTTATGTGTGAATCAACAATCCTTTTATCACTCCTTCAATTGATGCAATCATTAATTACGGAAAATCTATGGGAAATCGTTCTTTGGAACACCCGATATTAACATGATATTTTAAGTGACTTAAATTATCATTGTGAATCAAAATTAACAATATTACATATATTTCACCTCTAGCCTAACAATGCAAGTTTTAACTTTTAACTTTCGATTAAGAATTGTTTTGTCCCATTTTGTAATGTTACAACTCAATTCCAAAGTCCATTAAACAAAGATTTATAGAAGTTGTTCCGCAATAAATTGAAGTTTTATCCTTTTTTATTTTTAATATTAAATTATGCGTCAAAATAAAATAAAAAATATATATTTTCTATGTGTAAGTTAAAAAAAAACAACAACAAAACTTAGTAGAATCATAAAAATTGTTTGTTATACATTATAAAATTAAGTTTTACTCCGTCTCAATATCCTAATATTTTTTATGTAAGGACATTATTTACAAAAAATAATTTGCCAAAATCAAATTTAATTATCATTTATGTATAAATTAATGATTGAAAATTTCTGAATTAATCAATTTTTGCTTTAATTTATTTTAATAACTCTTATTATTAACAACAATATGATTAATTAACTAATCGAACGATTTTTATAAACTAGTTGATTTTTATAAGCCAGTTGATTTTTATTTAATAGTCTCTTTCTTAAATTATATTTTGAATTCTTCATTTTTATTAATTTTTAATCATCTATTGGTTTGATCAATTAAATATTTAAGCCTTAAATTTCTCATTTTATCAAATTAATTTTCAATCTGATTTTGAAACATGAGTATAAACCTATAAATTATTCTAAAAGTATTATTTTGATGCCTCTCTCTCTCTCTCTCTCTCTCGCGCATACCCTAAATTATAATCTATGTTCAATCATATGATTTTCTCTGGCTCCCTAAATTATAATCTATGTTCAATCTTATGATTTTCTCCAACTACACCAATAACATAAATAACTTTGAGGTCTTAAACCCGCAAGTTTCTATAGAGAGATGTTCGGTACTAAAGACAACAATAGTACAAAAAGATCATCAAACTCAATTTGTTTCCATTTTTTACCGTTAAAAACAAATGTATGCCAACAAATTTCCAAGGAACTAAGCCAAAGTTTAAGTTTGGTGCATCTTGTAATGAATAAAAATAATTGATTTATTATCTTGGTTTTTATTTTTTAAAAAGAATATAAAAGCATCATTGAAGGAAATGATGCGCGCCCTAAGTTCCTCACTCTTGAAAAAGAAAATAACTGCATGATAATCCACAGTCATCACAGACAGAGTTGAAGATAGAAAACGAAACACGAGGTTAAGGGGTCACGGGGATGGGTTAGGTTCAGCTTTTCTAATATTCAACACGGAGTGGTGTCCGGGGATATGCACTAAACATGTGTTCCAAAGAATTTATGAAGCAAATTCTGCGTCACGTAGATGCAATGTGAAAGCCAAGTAACAACCAAAATCCTTCTCTTGTCTGTCCGTGATGACCCGGTAAACGCGTCTAATGAAATGACATCGTTAACAGACAATCCAAGCCAAATTGACCGCTAAAAGAGACCGAGTTAGCCACTTAGCTGGTTACAATTAGACATATTGAAGCCAATAAGGCCTGCCCAATGAGCTGTCTTCACTATACATAACTGTTAATAAGATATGTGGAATTAAAATATGAAGAATATTCCCTATAAAGATTTACGATATGACAACAACTACGATTTTCTTGAAGGATAAGGTTTAAGGTCCTAATACTAAATACTGTAGTTACTAAGGTTGTGGAATTTTTGTTCTTTCTTGTATTTGCGTTAGTTTAATTTCCCTTTTTCTTTTGTCATCATTAATTCCAATAAATAATTACTTTACGCAACCGAATAGCTTTTATTACAAATCTTAAACGACAAGATTTGGAAACCCACCCTATTTGTTGCATCATGCATGGTTGGTTTTAAGACCATCAGCTCAGATATTCCACTAAACTCACGCGCTGTTACCTTAACAAAACACGAACAAACCAATATCACCAACGACTTGACTTTACTTTACTTCCTGTGTCTGTGTGCTGCCCATTCACAATGTTAAACAACTAAGATGTCAAGGTCAATCATCACCATGGCCAACTGTCTTGCATCTTATTATTTCTCCACTTCAACAAGTTAGGCTCTATCATAACTTATCATAATGTGAAGTGAATGGGAGGGGAGAGCAATACAAAAAAGAAACCCAAAGTCTTCTACTTTAATCAAAGTTATGCAATGACTAAAAAGGCTTTCTTTCTTTGCTAACATTGTGTTAGTTCCCTACTTGCCTCCACCCCCCACTAACAAAGTCTTCATCTCTGTTTATTGCTAAAAGCGAGAATATAGACCGGACTCCACAAGATTGTATGTGTCAGCATCAAGAATCGGGCTTTCTCATCTCTCCCATTATGGGGTTTCTCTCCAAGTTTGGCTTCCTCATCCTCTTTGTGCTCTCTTGCACCAGTTTTACTTCAACAGGTTGGTGTGATCGTTTTGTTGATTATCTTCTGTTTCTTAAAAATGGAGCCTTTCTTTTTCCTCTTTCCTTCTGTTTAAAAGGCCTTGTTTTGGAGGTTTCTTTCTCAATACAAATGGTACGATTGTCTTCTGTTGGTTGATAGAAGTAGTGTCCTAGGGATTCGGCGAAGTTCGGAATTAAAAAAGCGTTTTTTTTTTCACTGTGTCCATCTTGACTGCTTTTTTGTTGTATTTTCTGCTTATGCATTTTGTTCTTAACCAAATATTTTGAATACTTTCATAAAAGTTTGAGTTTAAGGTTTGAGATTGAAGTCATGGTTTGCTTCTTAAAAATTGAACGTTCTATTTAATCGATTATGAATGGAAAAGACAAGTGCATAAGACAATTTCGACCCTTAGGTAAACTTGAATTTGAAACTATATTTTTTATGCCATCAAATAATATCGAAAGCAGAATTTGTCGTTTATTTGTTTTTCCACGATTTTCATAATGTAGGATGACAAAAGGATAGATCATCTTCGCTGCGTAAGGGTTTTGCAAATATGAACATATCCCTCTTGGTTATTGGGATTGAGTTACACTGTATATGGGCTATGCGTTTCTCAGATAATAAATTGTAGTGTTTGAGTTGTGAGAACAGAATTGACTTCCCATCAAATTTTTAGGCCTAATCATGTTTTCATATGAACAGATTATGTGGATTCTGTTAGCTTTAAATTGTAACTGAAAGCAACCGGCATTTATTGCATATAACGTCTAAGGTTTCTCACAGTTACTATGAGATGGTATTGTCAGTTGCAACCATACTGACTTACAGTTGATCGGCTATTCCATACCATTCCAGTGAAAGGCCCATGTAATTCATTATACTCGTATCCGAAAAAGAAGTTAATGAATCGAAATTACTGTTGCCAATGTGTAATTTGATTGCTTGGACTATCTAGGTTGATGAAGGTGGTGTGGGCGGAATAATATATTCTCAGATATTTCATATTTCTCCTGGCTTTCTTTTATTTTGAAACCTTTTTCCTCTTTATTCAATAATATTTTTTATTCTATGTTTTATGTTTCGTCATCTTCCAGAAGCTTATGATCCTGTTGATCCAACTGGAAATATCACAATCAAATGGGATATTATGAGCTGGACTCCTGATGGCTACGTTGTAAGTACTGGTTCACCTTAAACTATAAAAGGCAGAAATGAACTGCTTAAAGATTTGCAGAACCATGTATCTTGTGTGTCTGTAATGGTCCTGGTCTTCCTGGTTTATTTGCATCCATCTTCCTTTTGTTTTATGGCTTGAGTTAAACTTAGTAAAATGTAAGTGGAATGTGTAGGCTGTTGTTACAGTTTTCAACTTCCAGAAGTATCGACACATACAAGCACCTGGGTGGCAATTAGGATGGACATGGGCTAAAAAAGAGGTTATATGGAGCATGTTGGGAGGACAAGCAACAGAGCAAGGAGATTGTTCAAGATTCAAAGCAACTATGCCTCATTGCTGTAAAAAGAACCCGACAATTGTGGATTTGTTGCCAGGAACCCCTTATAACCAGCAGATTGCAAACTGCTGCAAAGGAGGTGTAATTAGCTCATGGCTCCAAGATCCTCCCAATGCAGCAAGCTCGTTCCAGCTAAGTGTTGGCCAAGCTGGAACTACCAACAAAACGGTTAGAGTGCCTAAAAATTTTACCCTAAAGGCACCAGGACCTGGTTATACGTGTGGGCCTGCAAAAATTGTTAAACCTAGTAAATTTATATCTGCAGATAAGAGGAGAGTCACACAAGCTTTAAGTAAGTAATATATTATAAAGGTCACATTTATTTCATTCATTGGCTTTCATTTCATTGGAGCCTTGGTTAATTCTGATTTTCTTTGCTGGCATTCTTATATCCACATTGTTAATTGAGTTGCATTAAGTTTTATTCCCTTCATATGTTCTTTATTTAGCATATGCTGACATTCATGAAGTCAATAAATAGATATGGAGAATTATGTGCAAAATTTTTTTCTTGTACTTATAGTTAATGTGAAAATTCATCCCCACAGTGACTATCATTTTCCTTTAACTGCAGTGACATGGAATGTTACTTGCATGTATTCACAATTTCTCGCCCAAAAAACACCTACTTGCTGTGTATCACTGTCATCATTCTACAACAGCACTATAGTACCATGCCCCACATGTTCTTGTGGTTGCCAAAACAACAATACTAAGTCTGGACATTGTATAGAGTAAGTATTCCATTACAAGTGCTACTCTACTATGTCTGTTATATAATTTAGACGTGCAGCATATGGTTCAAATACATGGATATGAATATATACTTGGTTTTCTTTTATCGCTATTGCAGCCCAGATGCGCCACATTTAGCTTCAGTGGTTTCCAATTCAGCGACGAACAGTCCTACACCTCTTGTACAATGCACAAGGCACATGTGCCCAATCAGAGTTCATTGGCATGTTAAGCTTAACTACAAGGAGTACTGGCGCGTCAAAGTTACAATTACGAATTTCAATTACAATATGAACTACTCACAGTGGAATTTAGTTGCTCAGCATCCCAATTTTGACAACCTGACGCAGATTTTCAGCTTTAATTATATGTCATTAACACCTTATGGAGATATAAGTAAGTTAGATATTCTCTTGTGGTTCAATATGTTTCTCTTTCAATATGTGCAATTTGTACAGCTTTGCTCTTCATATGTGTGTGGTTTACATCCCGAGTAGAATGGGAACAAAGGCCCCTTTAGTCCTTATTCTCTTTGGTTAGCCTGCATGGCAGTATTCGTTGGTAAAATTACCCAAAATGCCTTTTTTTTCTTCTTGAAAGTGGGTAATTTATGTTCAGTAGATACAACCTCTCAGCACCTGGCCCCTTTTTCTTTTTTGACAGATGACACTGCCATGTTATGGGGAGTCAAGTTCTACAATGATTTGCTCATGGAAGCCGGCCCTTCTGGCAATGTACAATCTGAGCTACTTTTCCAGAAGGATGCGGAGACTTTTACGTTTGAGAAAGGTTGGGCTTTTCCTAGAAGGATATACTTCAATGGCGACAACTGTGTAATGCCACCTCCAGATGCCTATCCGTGGTTGCCTAATTCTGGTCTTCGCCAGCTTACCTCGCCACTTAAACTGATAATGACTGGCTTATGTGCGTTTGCTTTCCTATATGGCTATGCATAAGCCTCCAAGGCTACACAGCTTTTTAACCGTAATTTACAGATTTTGACATCAGCTGCTCAATCCATTTGATTCACATTAGGCATTACGAGGGGTTTTAAGGTGCTCTGTTATCCTGGTCTTGTGCAGTTTCAAATGAATGATGGATCACTGCCAGTGGACACATTTGTGGTCCTTGGTTTAAAAACCACTCGTTCTGTATCTAACCTTTACTTGCCATAACCATGTAACTAAATGAGCAATAATGAGAAAAGCATTGAATACAGAGTTAGAGCTTGCGGTATGTTAAGGAAACAGCGTTGTTAGATTTTGAACACGGGCATAGCATCTCTGTTCGGTGGCCTGTATCTCATAATAGTTGCTTGATTTTCTTCTTAGTACAGAAACTTTTTTTAAGAGAGTATTGTGCATTTTTGTCCTTTTGTAATTACCCTCAAAATCTCCCATCTTCAAAACTTTAACCAATCAATCCCAAGAAATTATCAGATACATATAATTAAAAAAATCCAAGTGGAAATCAATATTGGTAGGGAAAGTACAGATCCACGGGCATAATTTGGAAGAAATGGATACGCATCTGGAGGGGGTAGCAGACATTCATCGCCATTGAAATAGACTTTCCGAGGAAATGCCCATCCCTGCTTGAGTGTAAAGGTGTTGTGGTCCTTCTGAAGGAGCACATCAGACTGAACATTTCCTAATGGTCCTGCTTCCATCAACTTGTCGTTGTAGTATTTCATACCAAAGAACATCCCGGTGTCATCTACATTAGACATAGAAGGTGTTTTACAAATTAAACTCTTTGAAGATAATTTTGTATGCGAAAAATGGGTTTAAAGTTCTTAATACTCACTTATTGATTCATATGGTACGACAGGCTTATAGTCGAAGCTAAAAACCTGTGTCACATTGTTAAGATTAGGATGTTGAACAACGAGGCTCCATAGTGTGTAGTTCATCCTGTAGTTGAAATTTGTGAGAGCAATTTTAACACGCCAGTACTCTTTGTAGTTAACCTTCACATGCCAATGGACTCGAATAGGGCACATGTGACGAGTGCATTGGAGCAAAGAACTGTTGTCTTTCCTCGTAATGTTCGTATCCTTGAGTTGAAGAATTTTGTTATCGCCCCTGAAGCAACCAAAATCCTTCTGTGTTAAGAGTTCTTGTAGAATCACTATTCATGAGGTTTATTCAAGGAAAAGAAAACGAATGACGGCTTACATGACACAGGTGTCTTTATTTTCGCAACCACATGCACAAGCAGGACAAGGAGTGATTGTATTGTTGTAAAAAGATGAGAAAGAAACGCAACAATGTGGATGTTTCCTAGCCAGGAACTGTGAATAAGTGCACGTCACGTTCCAGGTCACTGCATAGAATATTTTAGAAGTTCTAAGCTTTGATTTATTATGAAACTGCAGCATGAAGTTATTGCTAGATCAAGTGAAACGAACAGGATATTACAGCGTAAATTAGAAAGAGAATGTAATGGGATTCAGGAACTTGACAGCTAGTCCATGTTATCTTAGCCCAGCTGCCAACTTTATTTGCATTTTAAGAGCAAGAAATGACCACCCTTACAAGAATATGTAATAAGGAAGAAACTTACTCAGGGCCTGAGTTCTTCGTCGCAAATCAGGAGTGAGGAACTTGGTTGCAGGGACAAGCTTTGCAGGGCCACAAGTGTAGCCCGGTCCAGGACCGAGCAAGGTGAAGTTCTTGGGAAGTTTCACCGTCTTGTTTGAGGTTCCAGATAATCCAACAGTCATCTGGAACTGTGAAACAGCAGAAGCCGGATCTTGTCCCCATGAAGACAACACTCCACCTTTGCAGCAATTGGCAAACTGTTGGTTGAAAGGAACACCTGGAAGGAAGTCCACAACTGCAGGGTTTCTCTTGCAGGAATGTGGTATGCTGACTTTGAACTTGGAGCAGTCTCCTTGTTCACTCGCTTGAGCACCATTGATAGACGAGATTATTTCTTTCTTTGCCCATGACCACCCTAAAGTCCATCCTGGGTTCATTATGTGCCGGAAGGTTTGAAAGTTGTTTATTGTCACAATTGCCTGGAACACAATTTTCCCCTGTCATCGCTGTTTATACTGAACTGAACTCGCTTTTTATTTTCCATAGCTTGTATTACAAGAAAATTTGGTTCATATTTGAGGGCAGTGTTTGCTACCAACAGAGAATAAAAGAAGATTGCCAGTTTCCTGCTCTATTCAGATGTGGCGTATAGGAAGTGTAACCACAAATCGATGTAGAAACTATGTTACTCATTGTTGTACTTACAATATAGCCGTCTGAGGTCCAAGACATGATGTCCCATTTGACAGTTACGTTCCCATTAGGGTCCAGAGGATCATATGCAGCTGCAAAGACAGTACAGGTTCACGTAATTTGATAAACAGAATTTAGTGTTTGTTCAACTAAAACAAAATAAGAACCAAATGATACCTGCGGAAGATAAAAAGACCACAAGGAAGACGGCTACAATGGTAAGCCTCATCTTCACTACCAGTAAGTGCAGCAAAATGCTAATTGTTTCAGACAATGCAAAGCTGAGTATGCCAATCCTTGCCACAAATCCTGGGAGTTCAGAGTCTTGGATATATTTAGAGAAGCAAGCAAGCTAGCTTGTAATAGCTAGTGGGAAAGATTAATCCCCATTGAGCATGAGATTTACAGGGACACAACAGCTGAGGAATTGCCTAGTGTTAGAGGATGGCCTACCTAATGGTGGTTAAATACACTTGCTGTCCCTCTCAGTATCTTTGTTTCTGAAACTGATATTCGAGTTTTCACTTCCCATATCTTTAAGCAACCGATTGGTAAGAGATGGCGGGAGGCTTGATGAAGTAGGTGAGTATAACACCTTAAAGTCCTGATTCTGGGAGAAAGTAAAATGCATAGTCGGAATATATACCATCTATAATTAATTAGACATTATATGCACATAATGATCTGGTTAGAAGCGTGTGAGAACAGGTGGCAAGACCATCTCCGCTGGAAATAAAAAAATATAATATACATTAGACATTACAATTCTGTTCACTATTCACTAGAATTGAATTCTTAAGCAACATACTCTCTCAAGTAGCCGGAGATGGGTTTTGCTGAGTATGTTCAGCTTCAACGCAAAGCAACCAAAGTAATTAAAAGACACATTAAACTGTCAACCCCTTTCTTCTCTCTCTTTTTGCTTTTCTTTTCTACTTGATACTTAAGAAATAATCAAGTAAGTTGAAGATAACTATTTATGTTTGAGGAATTCACAGAAGAAACACAGAAAATTTCCAGTAATCTGAACACTATTATTCTATTGAGAAGAAAAAACTAGAAATAAGGATTGTCAACAGTACAAATGTTCATGTTGATGAACGAAGTTGGAGTATTATCATATTGTATGTACCTCATCGCATGCGTGTTTTAATTGAGAATGAGAGGCATAAATTGATTGATCTCCCACGTGGAAAGTGATTTTGAGTGATAATTCCAAAGAGATCTTTCGAAATATCCAATGTTGTTTTTACGAAGGTTTCATGCTACCTTATCTGGGAATTTGAAAGTTACAGATATCAAATCTAATTGGTTAAAACATGCACATATGATATGCAAGTCCAGGAGTGGTTAAAACATATACATAGTGAAGGCGATTTAGAAGAGTGCCTATGCACCCCATTATTACTTGTTTTCAAAAATCCACAAGATATCGGCTCCAAGCTTTGTTTTTACAATTTTGTTTAGGTGTGTCAGACTTGCTGGCTTTGTTTTTTCATTTTGGTTAACAGCAGAATTTGCTTACGTAATAACTAATAAATTATAATTTCTAAATAATCATTAATAAATAAAATGATAAACCCAAATAACTATCTGAAGCGGGTGCAGATCTTCTGTACCCTTTACTCTGTACCTATTCAGTACTTATTTGATCTCAACTATCCAATGTAATAAATTAAATGGGCTTAAGATTCTCTGTCCCCATTTTTGTGTACCTATTCTGTCCCATTAAATCCAAGTCATCTTATTTATGTGAGACCTACATAAATAGATGGTTTGAATCTAACGAGACATAGGTACAAATTAATGGAGATAGAGAATCTGTCCTCAATTAAATGGTTGAAATTAAAAGAAGACAGAGGGCACTGAGTATGAGTATGAGTATAGAAAATCTGTTCCCATCTAAAGCAGGCTTTATAGTTTACCATAATCGTGTGTTGATCTGTCACACCAATTGGGCATTAATAGAACCCATACAAGTGAATGGAATGATAGTTTGTGTCCTGGACTAAGACTTTCACGGCCCACATGACCCAAGTTTTCCTGGCTAAGACGAGGTGTCACTAAGTTTGCGTAAAAGGCGTTGTATTATTCAATTTAATTTGCCAACGTCAACTCCCAATAAGGATGGCTGGTTTTTGACGTGTGTCTGATGAGACATTAGATTAAATAGGTGAATTGATATAGTTGTGACACAAAAATCTATCATTGATATACTTTTAAATACATTAAACTTTGAAAACAAATCCTTTACTAATTAAAAATAAAACTATGTATTATTAGACTTTCTTAAATTTCAGTGTGTTAGTGGGATTATTATTGAGAGTTGATGTAGTTGTTGTTTGTTATAAATAAATTAAACATATTAATGGATATAATTTTTCGAAAGTCAAAAATCACTTAAATTCTGTAAAATGATTAACACATGTATCTTAATAAATTAATAACCATAATTCATACCTTATTCTAAATCTTGCTTCCTTTTCTTGTTGTTTCCTTCGAACGGCTTTTAAAATTGACCCACCTCAATCACTAACTACACAACTTTTGAATATCAAATGGAATCCACATAACTTGTTGAGTAAACTCTATACCCATCATAGAAAAGGTTAGGCAAAGAGTACCAACTTTCTTGAAGTCTATGCCTATCTATAACTATTTTTGAACATTTTAGTAATTTAATTAAAATCAAATTCCAATTTCAATTAAACTTTAGTTAAAATTACAATTAATTTTAATTAAATACTAATTGGGTGTAAATAAGATCCAATAATTCATATTGGTTCTTATTTATTAAATATATTATATTTAATTATAAAGTTTATCAAACGTTATAATCAAGTCTGACTTTATTAAAATATGTTTTCTATCTGCAACTTGTTCTTTATATGTAAGCCATTAAGTTTACAAATAGGTCGGTAATAAATATAAATTATAACCCTAAAACGTGTTTAGGATTAGATAAATTAAACTCCTTTAGTTTATATGTATTTCTCTAATTAAATAATTTATATTCATAAATCAAGATTGATGTCTAGTAATGCTTCATGACCTCCAAATATTTAGGAATGTTAAAGTAGTTTTAACTAATATTTCCGTACATGATTAAGTTTTCAAATATGTCAATAATGGATATAAATCATAACCCTAATCATGTTTCGGATTAGATAAATTAAACTCCTTTAGTTTATCTATAATCCTCTAATTAAATAATTTATATCTATAAATCAAGATTGATGTCTATCAACACATTATGACCATTCAAATATTTACGAATGTCAAAGTAGTTTTGACTAACCTTTTCATGTATGCTTTTTTCGTATAATTCAATTCTTTCATCATACAATGTTCCTATTATACATAGAGCATGGAATTAATGTTTATTCTATTTGAGTCCAATCATATTAGTTCTCTATCATTAGTAATTAAGTCAATAAACTATTTTTCAAAGTACCTTGGTCAAAGATTTCTCGAATCAATACTTTTCAAGAACAATAATTCTCCTTAATCACTTTAGGGTGATGAATCATGTATTAATCCCTCAGTTACCTTGATATAGTTCATACTATGTCCAATCACTTCCAAATAAGATATCCTTTGAAACGAGCCTAAAGAAATTAACGATACTTCTTTATCTTTTGAGATGTTTTGCTAGATCAGTTGCTCAAGACCTTTGTTCTCTACCTGGACCCGATTAAAAAATAGGATAACTTATTATAGACTTATTGAGAATGATTATGATCTAGTTCCTCAAACAGTGCCACAATATGTTGTACTACTTCAATAAATTTATGCGTAAGATATCCAACATCTTTTGCTCAATGAATACAAAATAATCATGTTTTAGCACTTGTTGCTATAACTCCTGGTACAATAATAAGCACTAATTTGACTTAGGGATATGAGATAACTTTAGAGATCTTAAGTTAAATGATCACTTATACAATTATCACAATAAGAATTTACATAGACATACAAGTAATATTCCAAATGAAACTCTCATATGAGGTCAATGCAGTGAACTTATTCTCTAAAAAGAACCTACACGTTTATTTAAGTATCTATGTATTTTAGTTTATGAGATCGATACTTCTTTTATAAGGAAGAAACATAACGTGTTCTAATCTTTTTCACACTCTATTAATGTTCTGTCTCAATAGAATAATGACTAGGAACCATTAGAGATAATATATAAATATAATATAAATCTCATAATTACGATTTCATTGTATTTTTTATTTGCAATGTATTTATATTCTATGGGCTTTATGATATACTTTCAAATATATATAAGATTGTCACTAAACTACAACCTACCAATTGGTTGTAAAGCACAAACAACAATTCTACCATTCAAATTACTTTGCTTCACCTTGTACATTAGAATGTTCGGTAAGCAAAAGCTAATAAAAAAGCTAAAGTAGTGTGAAAACCATATCTTTGGGTTTTTTGAGTTACGAAAAAAATTTCGGTTGGCCCAACCTATTGTCATTCATAAGAGAATATGACACACGTTGTTTAACATCATCCTCTAATAAAAATATGACACACATAGTCTAACATGATCTTTTAATAAAAATATGATATAGTATAAACAAAATAATTGTGGCTCTTTAATATAAGCAAATCAAGTTTCCCGAATAGAAGATGCAAGATATAAGTGAAACGAGTTGTGAGTCTCCTAAAATCCAGCAAATAAGTACTTGGGTTATTCATCCTCTAAATCGTGAACTTTCCCAGAGTTCATGTGTTTACCTAGTGTGTACCAAAAACAATATCTTGTTAAGGCTTTTCTTTTTATATATATCAATAGACTTCAGTAAAGAGAGACTAAGACCTAAGTGAGGGCTGGATACCATTGTTACTAATAGTAGTTTATTTGAATTGTAAATGGACATTAATAAATGACAAAACTATTGGCAGGGATATCTAAGCTTAATTGAATTTTTAAGCTTTTTTCTTTTCATCTAATTTGTATTTGATAAGTAAAAAAGATGAAAATTTATGAATAGATATTGATAAATTTTTGCACCATGTTTATTCAATATTAGGTACAATAAGCTTTGTTGCAAGGAACATTTTCTTGAACACTGATGTTAGTTAATTAAAGATGGCTAATTGTATTATAATATTAAGTCCACAAAAATTCAGTATTGGTTGCTTTGTCTTTAAAATTATTTAACAACTATTAATTCTTGCATCAATACTTGACTTGAGAATAGATTATATAAAGAGTAAACAAAAACAATCGAAGGAAACCAGTTTTAGAAAACTACGAGAAAGGACAGAGGATTGTAGAACATAAGCTGCCCAAGTTCTTAGTCTACGTCCTACAGCCAATCGCTCTGGTTGTAGTTTAGTAATAATTATTTAAAGATATTCTTTATCTTGTATATGTTTAGATGTATATGGTAAAGTCCATAGGATAATTGTAGATTGCAAATGAAATTATGATTTTGAGATTCATATTGCATTTATGTATTATCTCTAAATTGTTCTTAGTTATTGTTCTACTAAGATTGGACATTAATAAAACATAAAAATACTAGCAAGCATTTTGTTTTTCCTTATGAAAAAAGTAGTTGATCTCATATGTTAAAGTATGAAGATGCTTAAACAAATGTTTTAATTTTCATAATCTTGTTTTTTGATATATTAATCTTTATTCCAAACAACAAGCTAATCAGAATCTATTTCATAGATATTTGGCGAGAATTGTTGATCTTATATATTAAAATATGGAGATACTTAAACAAATATATGGGTGCTTGTTAGAGAACAAGTTCACTAAATAGACCCGATATGAGAAATTCATTTAGAACATTAATTATATGTCTATGAAATTTTCATTGTGATGATTGTATAATTGATCTTTTGACTTCAAGTCTCCAAAGTTATCTTGTATAAGAGTTGTTATGTTTTGATACTACTTATGACCTATTTAATCATAGGTCGGTTAATCGGTAATTATTGGATGTAGCATGAACTGTATGATCAATATAGGACTCACCACCCTAAAGTAATTAGGGGAAATGTTTCATTGTTCTCGATTAACATTGATTCGGAAATCCTTGGCTAAGGCAGAATAACGTTTTGTAAATAATTTACAAATTTTATTAATTGAATCGATATCTAATGGTAGACAACTAATATGATTGGACTTAAAATAGAGTAAAAATTAATTTCATACTCTATGTATGATCGAAAGATTGTATGATGAAATAATTGAATTATACGAAAAAATCATGCACAGAAAGGTTAGTCAAAACTATTTTGACATTCCTAAATATTTGGGTGGTTATGATGCTTTACTAAACATCAATCTTGATTTATGATTATAAATTATTTAATTAAAGAATTAAAGAAAAATTAAAGAGAGTT
>JAOQMP010000008.1:14139165-14152756 GCA_027563575.1 Erythroxylum pedicellare
AAATCTAATGATTACTACTTAGATATAGAACTTATAATCCTCAAATATACCAATAACAAATTTTCAATAATATGATTAAATGAAAAATAAATTTTATAGTTAATTTAATAAGTAAATAATCTAAAACGAAAATTTTAAGAAAATTAAAGATTCAAATCTCTTTTAAGTTTTGTACATTTAAATATATAGCCTTAGATCCTAAAAGCCTTTGGGAACCATAAATTTTGATTTCGTCTTTGCTTCAATTTAAAGCCTATCCTCCCTCTATTTGAACCAATTTGTCAGTTTCGAAAGCAGAAAACAGATTGGGATTTGGATGTTGTTATGTCAAATCTTTTTCTAAGAATCCCCCAATGGATCTACGCTTTTCTTTAGGTCACCATCCAATGCAACTTTAGTTCTGTATTGGGACAAAACATCCGCGCAACAAACAGTCGAAAAACCAAAGAAAATTGGACGCTTGAATGGAAAATCCTATCCTACAATCTCATTGTAATCGCGTAACACGTTTGATTGGACCCTTCATCATGTCCACCTACTGTACGGAGCCGACCCTTTCAGTTCTGTCGCAAGTCCTTTTATCTCTACGTTTTATTAGGAAATAAAACTTTTTGTAAGCTTGTTTAAGAATTTGACCACTTTTAACAATTTTTTAAATAAGATATGCTAATCACGTAACTTTTCAGTGGAAGAGGTGAGAGGTCGAACTTTCTGTGAAAACTTCGGAGGAGTATTTGTTAGTAAGAATATTAACAACCTATAAACATGCACATAAGGCATATGGAATTGCTTATTTACAGTCTCCTCCTTCAAAATGTCTTTGCATCTTCTTAGAGAATATGTATAAGATTTTAATCCCAAGCAAGCATCAATGTTTAGGCCATATTTTTCTTCGTTATATATATATATAATTTAGGAAGCAAAGATAACTATAATTGTGTAAGTCAAATTACAATATCAAATTGACACGTGGAGCATCCTTCTCAAATATTCTATGAATTTTGTGAACATAGACGTAACTTTGATGGGATGGTGTATGACATATGTTCAATTGAGAGTTATAGATTCCTTGCCCCTGTCAGTTCATACGTGATATACTTTTTAATTTAAAGTTGTGTGATTGATAATTATGTATGACTTTCTTAATTGAAATGATGAGATATTTCTTAACAAGAAACGTGTAATTGTTAAATTACTTTCTATTAAGATATTTATTGTTTCACAAAAATATAATTTTTAATAGATTGTATATTATTTAATAAATTTTATGTTTACTATAATTCATTAAACAAATTGGTCGGATTCAAAGTTAGTTTTTTAGCACTACAGAATTATAAACAATTATGTTTTTAATTCAGATATCTATAATAACATTTTGGGCATTATTTATAATTGGACGCGTTTGGTTATTTGTGAAATTTTATTATGACGAGTATTATACTCTATGTGAGGTTCCTTGAAGATGAGGTTTAATTAGAACTCCTAAACATGATAGGATTTAGTTGAATCAAACCACTATATCTTGTCTAAGATAAGATATAGATTTTTGGTTATTTTTAGACTCTTTTTTACATCATATTTTGGGGATGATGACTATTTAAGGTAGTTGAATTTTTGAAGATTCTATTAACTATTTTGTAGCTACGTTCTGTTGTGTTTTATGTGATTTTTGGGGCTATATTGTTGTCCTTTTGCGTGGAAAAATGACAGGTATATTGTGACTTGGCAATTGGAATTTTTGGAGAATCTTGGATTATCTTTTGCAGCTGATTTCACGGGTATATCATCCATATCTAGCAGCTGCATTTTTCCCCTATGTTGTGCAAATTTTTGGGTTGTCTTCGTTGTTGTTTTATGGCAAAAATCTCCAGTAGTTTTCTAGTAATTTACAACTCCATTGTTTGTAACGTTAGTGAAGAAATATTTATTTTATTGGTGATTTTTCTACTACTATGCATGGGATATCTCAGTGACATTATCGAAGGTTCACAACAAAATTTTTGATGGACAACTTCTTAATCTTTCATTGAAGAAGCTAAAATTTTAGGGGAGTTGTTCATCTTATCTCAAGTGTATTTGTTTATGTTTTTGTTATTGTTTCTATCACTTATGTTATTTTATTTTCGTTCTTTATTATTAAATAATATTGAGAAAATTCTCTGTTAAGGTTAGCACGAGATGATCGTATTATAGGGAGTGAAATACTTTCACGGGTTGTAAAGATGAGGGATAGTGTCAAGCGTAGGGTGAGTCGGCTCTGTGATACCTTGAGTAAAATTATTGTTGCTCTTTTGTGAAAGTGATTAAGCTAGGTAAGAGCCCCGCAAACGTAGGCAAGATGTGTCAATTGCATTGCCAAATCTCAAGTGTTGATTTGTTTATTTGTCATTTAATTTTTCTATTTTCGTTTGTGCTAGAAAATTTATAAATTGATGATACAATTGCTTCATATCAAGCAACCACAGATACAGTTCAAAGCAATTGCGGCAGAACCAATTTTTTGCAAAACTACATCCTGTCGAATTTTCAATTGGTATCAGGGCGGGTCGCCGAATCAAAATTTGGCGTGTCAAGTTGGTGTAAATCCGTGTTTTGCAATTATGGATACAAGAGGACGGGCATTAATCACTAGCCCAACGTTGCTAGATGGTTCAAATTATCCTGCATGGAAATCACGAATGAGAGTATATATTCAGGAACAAGGAACAAAAACATGGAACTCGATTTTAAATGGCTGGATACATCCAATGACAACTAATGGAAAGGAAGAAATAGTGCTTAAAAATCCATCTGAATGGACAAAGGCTGAAGAAGAAGAAGCACTTGATAACTCTCCAGCAATACATGCAATTTTTAGTGTTGTAGATGATGGATGTTTCAGTATGATATCAACTTATGAATCAACAAATGAAGTATAGGATACATTACAAACAATACAAGAGAGATCAAAATCGGTGATAACTTTAAAACTTCAAATGTTGGCTACTAGATTTGAAGAGCTTAAGATGGAAGAAAGTGAAACTATAAGAGCCTTTCATGAGCAGCTGCGTGATATTGTCAATGAAGCACATCAACTTGGAAAGAAGTATTCAAATATGAAACTTGTCAGGAAAATATTTAGATCATTGCCTTCTACATTCATATCGAAAATTGCAGTCATTGAAGAAGCTCATGACATTAATGAATTATCTTTGGATAAGGTAATTAGGATTCTTACAAACTTTGAGATGAACATGTTGAGATATAAGCGTGAGAAGAACAAAGAGTTGGCTTTGCAAGCTAAAGTTGCTAAATCTGTGAATGATTCAGGAGATGACGCCGATGAAAATGATGATATGTTGTAGGTAATTAGAAATTTCAAAAAGTGGCTAAAGAAGTTGAAGAAAGATAGACCTGAGTTCAGACATAATGGTGGGAGTTTTTCTAACAATAACTTCAAACAACAAGCAAAAGCAAAAAAGATACAATGTCATGAGTGTCAAGATTTCAGACATATGCAAGCGGAATGTGCTGACACTCTTAAAAATAGAAAAAGAAAGTCTTACACCAACAATTGGAGTGAAAATGAATTTAAAAGTGAGTACGACAACGAAGAAGAAATTGTGAGTGATAATGTTGCGTTGGTTGTTTCATACATCAGAAATCCAGTTGCTTGTTTAACAACAACCAGAAAAGAAATTGATGGTGAAAACGAAGATGATTTAGTCTAAAACTCCATGAAAATTGCAAATGAATTAGTCTAAATTTTCTGTTTATATTATGACATAGATGACAGTGATTCGGATTACAAAAGGGAGGATATTTGCAAAGCTTATGGGTTAATATATGCTAAATGGGTCTAAACATGTAAGAAAATGAGAAATTGAAGGAGAAAAACTCTACTATAAAGAATACCATTCAAGATCTAGAAAAGAAGTTGTTATCTACAATAGATGAGCTAAATGAAACAAAGTTGAACTTAGTCAGTACGGAAAAAGGGACAAGAATGTTAAATAGACGTACTGAAAAGTTGTTAGAAACTGGTAAGATTAAATGAAACCTTTAAGGCATTGGCTATAAAGGTAATTGTTCTAAGTTGAATGATGAAAAAATTGGTGCAACTAAATCTGTCCAAGGAGAAATGTTAAAGTGGAAACAAAAATTTATACCTACTTATCACTTTTGTGGGATAAACGGGCACATAAAGCGAAAATGTTACAAGTTATTACAAAAGTATTTCATCTAGATAATCTTCTATAAATTTCCAACAGTAACCCACGTTACCTAAATATACTTGGGTTAGAAAGGGTTAATTACAAGCACTTGTGGCTTTTAAATCTATGTAGGTTGTTTCACATAATGACTAGTATTTTGATTGTGGGGGCTCATATCACATGACCGGTGAAAGAAGTTACTTGACAGATTATCAAAGTTGTGTAGATGGCCACGTTACCTTTAGTGGTGGAAAGAAGGCCTCAATTATTGGAAGAGGGACCCTTTGCGTGGATGGTTTGCCACACTTCAAAAATGTGCTTCACGTTGATGGTTTTAAAACCAACTTGGTGAGTATTAGTTAACTTTGTAATAATGGGCTGTTAGTTAAATTTACTAATGATAGATGCAAGGTGTTGAATGAACAAGGAGTGTGTTTAGTAAGTGGCAGATAATTGCTATATGTTGCACTCACTCATCAAAACAGACACGTAAAGGAGTTAATAGTAGAAACTATTCAGATCCATAGCTAGTTGTTGCTAGAAACGAAACTGTTAAGACAGAGAACCAGTTGGTTGCTTTGAAGGAAGAAACCAACCAGACAGTTGATGATAGAGATAGTGTGACGAGGAATAAGGCCAAGTTTGAATTTCTTTGAGGGGCATAGGGACGGTGTGCTTTGCACTTTTGAAGTATATTGATGTTATTTATTAAGAAAACAAAAAAAAAGAAAAGGGGGTTTGAAAGAGTTAACATCTATATTTTTTTAGTTTTTTATTTATGAATTTTCTATGGTTTAGGTGTTTGGTGTGTGTCTGGCTTTTCCTTACTTATTGAATAGTATATTTGACGTGAAAATGAAGCTCTGCTTGATGATTTGAGAATTCTACTTTTGGATTTTAATTTACGGAGTTATGTCAAGAAAATGTTGATACTTGGTTGGAGACTTGTAGGAAGATTCGGGATTTCTATGATTTGGGTTTTTCAAGTTTCTTCTTGGTTTCTCTCTACATCATGGGCTGTATGAGATTGGGCAATATGCTTTCACATGGTTTATGTGATAAGAAGATTGTTTAAGTTTGATTATGATTCCTTGAATGCATTTTTGGGGTTTTTGAATTCAATCGGCCTAATGCAGATGACTTTGATGTAAATATTGATATATTAGCTAGTGTTTTGATTGGTGGTAAATTGCCATCTTGGCATGCTTATGATTCTTCTGTTGCAGCTACTGCTGATTTTTATGCCTCTTTATTCATTGAGATTGATCGCATTAAAGGCTTTCTTCGTTTTGGCATTGTTTTATCCTAAGGAAGAGATATCATATTGTTTTTGGTAACTATTCCATTTAGGGGGAGATTTCAAGGTATATGCGTGACTATTCTTCTTACTTTTTAGCATTTTTTTGTCCCAAGGGGAAGAACATTTTTTAAACTTTGGTACTACTATTTTTGAACTTGACGAACTTGATGTTATGTGCACTTGATCTCATTTGGAAGTTATTTGGAACTCGATGTTTGATTAAGGAGGAGTTCTTATTTGTTTTGTAAAATTGATGTTATATGTTCAATTATTTTCTTGAGGGGGAGTTTTGATATGTGACAAATAATGATAAAAAGGGGGAGATTGTTAAGATATGTGTTTTTGGGCATTATTTGTAATTGGACACCTTTGGTTATTTATGGAATTTCACTATGACGAGCATTTTACTCTGTGTGGGATTCTTTGAAGATGATGTTTATTTAGAATAAAATCCTAGTCATGATAGGATTTAGTTGAAATCAAATCACCATATCTTAACTAAGATAAGATGTAGATTTTTGGGCTATTAGCCTATTTTGGGGATAACAGCTATCTAAGGTAGTTGTATTTTTGAAGATTCTATTAACTATTTTGCAGCTACATTCTTGATGTGTTTTATGTGACTTTTAGGGTTGTATCGTTGTCATTTTTTGTGGAAAAATGCCAAGCATATTGTGACTTGGCAGCCAAAATTTTTGGGGAATCTTAGATTATCTTTTGTAGTTGATTTCACAGGGTATATCATCTATATTTGGCAGCTATTTTTCCCCTATGTTGTGCAATTTTCTAAGCTGTCTTCGTTGTTGTTTCATGGCGAAAATCTCCAGTGGTTTTCGAGTATTTTACAGCTTCATTATTTGTAACATTTTGGTGAAGAACGATCATTTTGTTGGTGAATTTTCTATTACTATGCATGGGATATCTCAGTGATATTATCGAAGGTTCACAGCAAAATTTTTGGTGGACAACTTCTTGATCTTTCGTTGAAGAAGTTAGATTTTTTGGGGAGTTGTTTCTCTGATCTCAAGTGTCTTTTTTTTTAATGTCCATTATTGTTTCTATTACTTGAGCAATTTTATTTTCATCTTTATTATCAAATGCTGTTGAGAAAATTCTCTGTCAATGATATCACGAGATGGTCGTGTTATTGGGAGTGAAATACTTTTACAAGTTGTGAGGATGAGGGATAGTGCAAAGGTAAGGTGAGTTAGCTCTATAATGCATTGGGTAAAACTATTATTACTCTTTGGTGAAAGTGATTAAGCTGAGTAAGGGCCCCGCAGAAGTAGGCAAGATTTGTCAAATTGCGTTACCAAATCTCGAGTGTTTATTTGCTTATTTCACATTTAATTTTTCTATTTTCATTTGTGTTAGAAAATTTATAAATTATTGATACAGTTGCTTTATATCAAACAACCACAGATACAGTTCAAAGAAATTACGACATAATCAAGTTTTTTGCGAAACTCCATCCTTTCGGATTTTCATTTTCCTATGCATTCAATCAATTATTCACTCATCTTTATAATTATATGATTTTAGACTTCACTAATTAATTAACTAGTTTAAACATTGTAATTTAGATTAATTGGCCATATTTTCATAAAATGTTCTATTATGTTGAATTAACTTAAATGCTATGAATAAGGCGATTATGAAGTACATCGGTTAAGTACAATTCTTATTCTTTTAGGTCTAGTTTTTAATAAGATAAAATTATTATCTTTTATTTTAACGTAAAAATAAGAGACTTTTAAAACTTCAAGAACTTATTTTACTTTTAAGCATTAAATTAAATATTAAATATCTAGATCTATTTTTTCTTCTGCTATATTAGGATAGTATTAGTTAAAATGAATGTGCTTATGGATATTTAATGTTTGTCGTAGCCTAATTATTTTAATTAAATATGTGTCTTCGTTTATTCTTTATCGTAAAAATAAAGTGCAAATTGTTTGGAGGCAAAGGGCATTCCTATGACTTATATCAGAGTAATTAGGGATATGTATGAAGAAGCATTGACTAGTGTTAGGATGATAGGGGGCGACACAGAAGCGTTCTCCATTGGTGGAGGACTACACCAAGGCTTGGCATTGAGCGCTTTTCTATTTACATGAGTGTTAGACGTACTTACCAAACATATTCAAGGAGAGATATCTTGGTGTATGTTATTTGCGGACGATATTGTCCTAGTGGATGAGACCAAAGAGGAGGTCAATTCCAAGTTAGAACGTTGGAGAGAAGCATTAGAATCGAAAGGTTTTAGAATGAGCAGATCCAAGACGGAATATTTAGAACGCAACTTTTCAGATAGCCAGATGGTACAAGAGATGGCGGTAGCAATTGGGATGAACATGATACCTCAAAAATCGAGTTTTAAATGCCTCGGGTCTATCATTTAGAGAGATGGTAATATCGATAATGATGTGTTACATCGCATTAGATCTGGGTGAGTTAAATGGCGACGTGCATCAGGTGTTTTTTGTGATAAAAAGATCCCTTCTAGACTCAAAGGGAAGTTCTATAAAATGGTGATTTGGCCAATAATGTTATATGGGGCAGAGTGTTGGCCTACTAAACGTAAACATACATAACAGTTGGCAGTAGCAGAAATGCGTATGCTTAGGTGGATGTATGATATTACTAAGAGAGATAAGGTTCGAAATCGTGTGGTAGGAGACAAACTATAAGTGGCTGGTATTGCTGACAAGTTAAGAGAGACGTGACTTAGGAGGTTTAGGCATATACGCAGGATGCCCTCTGATACTCTGGTACGACGATATGAGAAAATAACCCTTACTGGCTACAAAAGGAGAATAGGGAGATCTTATAAGAACTGGAGAGAAGTAATCAAGAATGATATGTCCGAACTGGCCCTTACTGAGGCTGTGGCCAGAAATAGGAAGGTCTAGTGTGAGCAGATCAAAGTAAACGACACCCTTTGAAGTCCCTGCGCCTAACCCCAAAATCCAAGTTGTAGGCTAACAGCCTTAGCAAAAATTTATGACTCGTAGATGTAAAAAATTTTACACTCTAAAACTGTAGGATGGTCATACAGTGTGTAAAAAATTTATGACTCGTAACGTAACAAGCGACAAGAGCAGTCGGTCTTTACAGTGTGTAAGGTATTAGTAGATTTGGTCTCCTTCAGGTATTTACCATTTTGTTGTTTGAAAATTTATTTACTCCTTTATTCAACATCAACCCCCTTTGTACATTTTACATATGGGTCTACAAGAAACAGCCTCTCTACAATGTAGGGGTAAGGTTGTATACTATCAGACCTCCTCAAACCCCACTTTATTACGGGATATCAGATTGGGTGTGATGATGATGGTGATGGTGATGATGATGTTAGATAATTTTACTTTGCTTTAATTTTTAAAGAATTGAATTTTTGAAAATACGATTATATATTTAAAATAAAATTGAGATTTTAATGTTTTAGAATTTAGTATTGAGTATTGACATAATAGCTTACATGAATTATTCTTTTTGTGCATTTATTATCTATAGCTTTTCAATTGATTACAACATCTATATTGTTGTTTTCCTAATTCAAGCTACTGTTTTCATTGAATACCATACTTCTATTAGTTATTGATTTTTCTAACCTTTAAGCTATAAAAATTCTAACTTTGCTTGTAGGGTTGTATCCATGAACTCTCCCATCTCATCTTTCATGTTTAACTTGCCTCTTTTTGCATTTCGAATATGTGAATAACATATGCAACTAACTAGCTACTTTGAGGTGTTCAACTAAAGTTTACTATTAAACCAAGTTTCATATATTGTGCTTCCTCCTAAAACTTTTATTGAAATCATGTTTAATAAATAAAGTGAAATATGCACTAACTTAGTCTAAAATACTTCGGAATGTTTTTCTCAAACATCAAGCAACATGTCATTTCCATCACTGTCTAGTTCATTCTCTTTCTGACCTTATTCTAATGATGATTAAAATGAACAATAAGTTGTTGTTTGCTTCTTTAATGTTCCAAAAACTACTTGAATTCCTTATTTAAGTAAAACTATATGTTATAAAGATATAATTGAATAGTCAATCTACTTTTATAATAAGCTTTTAAACTTCTTAAACTCTAACAAGGTTTTGACTTCCGATTTGAAAAAGAAACCTAACTTTATCATTGTTTGTTATGTGATGTGAACACATTATCAAGTAGTCAACTGTAAGCATAAATTATTATTACTAAATTTGCAATTGTAATAAAGAGCTTCTTATCAAATTATGCTTCTACCTTAACTAGTTTTGCTTGATGCTTTTTTTACTGCTCTTTATCTCTACTTTTGCAAACCTTCTTAACATGTCCTATTTGATTATAAATCCTACATTTCGCATTAGGCCTTAACTTGAATTCGCTTAGTTTTATTTTTACCTTTAAACTCCTTTATCTTGTTCGTCTTCTTTTTTAGTATTACTTGTCATGATTCTTAAAGAAAATTGTGTCATACACAAGCATATATAACTGAGAGTTCCTTTAATTTCTTTGAATTCTTTTCATTATGCATTTTGAAATGGTTAACAGTTGGATTATTAGGAATTTATAATACCTGCATCTCTACTTCTGTCACACCCTAGATTAAACGTTAAAAGGTAAGCTTTCATTTTGATTGCCCAAACAAGCAAGTTTTTGACATTAAAAATTGGAGGTACTTGTGTCGAATAACTATTGGAAACCATATTTTGTTTTTAGTATTCAATTTGGTTTTAATGAAGGTGTGACATCTCACATAGGAGGTGAATATGACAACTCATATCAAAAAGGAGAAGTAAGGTGGAAGCTTTTCTAAGTCTATTAATTATTTTAGCTAACTATTTTTTAGTCTATTGTTCTTTTAGGTTAAAAGACATAGAACTTCCTTCCTTGTAGTTTGTTAAAGTTCTAAAAAAAATCTTGCATTTTTCAATTTTCTAGAAAAATTCCTTCTCTTAAACTTCAGTAAAAAAATAACAATAAAACACATATAATATGAACATTATATGTGCACCAATTAAATGCTCCTTATATGATGATTTCATTTAGCTCTTTAACTCTAATCGGACTCATTAAACCCAAATCAAACTAATAATTTATTATAATTGTCATAAATCATTAATTTAGATCGAGTTTAATTAGTTTGAATTGAGTTTAAAAGTTGAATTGAGTTATTATGTTAATAATGTTTAATTAGTCCATATATGGTATTCATATCATATGTGTTTTGTTGTTATTTTTTTAACTAAATTCTAATAAAAAGGATTTTCTAGAAAATTAAAAACTATTTATTTTTAAGAATTTTGAAGATTAGATTTTTTAATTTTTTAAATGACAAAATAACTCTATGTGATTTATTCTAGGATCTAATGTTATATCATAAAACATGAACAAATATGTTTTAAAAATTGATTTTGTATCTAAACTCTTATGAATTATTCATACTTTTATGTATGTCAATGGGTCGGGCGAGGCCCGGGCTGCCCCTGGCCCAATCCAGTCCTACTGTGGGGCTGGGTGGTACGTGGCCCGCCCATGACCCGATCAACTCGGGCCAAAATTAGGCTAGGTCAGGCTAAAATTGACATTCCTACATACCACCAGTCCAAGCTTATTATTAAATCAACTATATTTAATCATGATATACTTTGATTCCAGTATTTGAGTAAATTATGATAATTAAATAATCTAATGAAGAAAATTTTATATAAATTTTCTAGGCGTAAATATAATGTATATGATATTTAAATGACTAATTTAAGTTGGATTCTTAGAACTATTAAGATTATCTTAAGAGACAATGACCTAATAAATTAATAATTATTAATGTTTCAAAGATCAAATCGTAAATAAAAAGATTGAAATTTCAAAATTTGAATGAACGGTTATTATTGGATTCATATATTATAACTAAGAAAAGTATATTAAATTATTGTTTAACACTTAGGAAGAAATTTAACAAAATTATTAAGACGTTTGTTGAATATTTAACAAAATATGTGAAATAAAAAGTTATAAAATACAAAATAATAGCAATTATAATTTTACCAAGAAGAAAATATTTGTCTGATTGCCTAAAAAATAAAAATTCAAAAAGGAGATTAGAGAACGAGTAAGTTTGAAATAAGAAAATGTAAATTAAGTAAATATTGAACTCTAAGAAGATGATGATTTTAGAAAGAGTACGACCCTGTTTGACAATCAGCAGATTACATTAATTATTAGTTGATTATATTTGTAGTTAACTGACAGCAGATTAATATAACTAATTTGACCAGCAGATAATATCAACTGTTTATTTAAAGATGTTTGATAAAATTAATTATTTAGTATTAGTTGTTTATATATAAAATGACTTATAAGGAGGACATGACTTTAAAAAAAAGATTACAAGGACATGCGTATTATACCTTAATTTTTTTTGAATAGTCTCATAAGAATTTAGATAGAGCAAAAAAAAAGTCAATACCATCATTTAAAGCAAAGGTTTATAATAATCTAAGAAAGACGTTTAACTATCATTAAACTAGAAACAATATTATCACAAATAGTTGTCATATCCTAGGTTATCAGTTCTTTAATGCCTTCTTGTGTAGAGTTAATTTTAATATCTTCAAATACATTTGAAGCTATAAATTCAGGATCTTGATCGATGATGTTAAAAGTCAGGTAGTCAATTGTGCTTCTTCTAATAAAATTATGCAACGCAAAAGTTGCACAAATTATTTTATTTCGATTCATCAATGAATACTTAAGTATTTTCTCCAATATTTTCTATCGAGCCTTAAGAATATCAAAAGCCCTCTTAATACAACTTCTCAATGATGAATGAGCTCGATTATAATCTTCTCGAGATCCTGTTGGATTTACACCATGAAACCTCGATTGAAATACCTTGTTTTTAGGTAAGGTATCAAATATCCTTCTCTTTCATTTAGCTTTTGTCAACTAAATAATATTTACCTGAGTGTCCACAGAGGCAATATAATTAGTATGAATTATATTATAAAAAGTCTAAATCATGAATAACAAATCCTACATATCTTAAAATTACTTATTGGTGGTTTTGAAAATTTGAGTCTCGGATTACCGATCGTATCAAGAAAAATATGAATAAACCCACATATGACATACACAAATACATCCACTTTCTACAAAATTGACATCTATCCGAAAGCTTCAAACATAATTGTTTTCCAAAACCATGTATAATTGACGAAATGTATTTTGATTAATCTTAAATGTATTCAAACTTTATTTTTCATGACCATTCAATAATTTATTCGTTTATATTTCTCCTGTTAAATAGGAAGTCATGCATGATTCCTTGTATATATGGTTCAAAAAATACACACGCATATAGTCTATTATGCAAGCCACCAAATCTCAAAACTTATTGTCATTGTCCAAAAATTGCTTAATTTGTAGAAGTTACATAATTTGCATAGCATCATCGTCTATAACTACAAATCAACAAGTAATTTATATCTCCATTGTGTACAATTTTAATTTATTGGTATAATATTCATGTAATATAATATATTACATGAATTAATAATAATAAATTCAATTATCCAATATTCTATTTATCTGTCTCTATTTCTATTTCTATTTCTATCTCTTTAGTAATTTGTAATATCTTTTGGACATAATAGTATTTTTATTCTTTAATTTTTCAGTCACCGTTTGAAAACGCTCCTTATAAGCCTTGTTTGGTAAATGACTTATTAACCATTTTTGGCGGATTGAAAGGTTTTAGCTATTTGACCATATTAAACCACTGATACTTATGTTTGGTAATCAGCTATTAAGGTTGACAGATTGAACTCAATCCGTTGATTTTGAAAATGCTACTATGAGGAATGTTTTCCTCCGATGACTAAGAAATTAAAGGACTAAAATACAACTATATCTAAAAGTTATTACAAATTACTAAAAGAGATAGAGATAGAGATAAAGATAAAGATATAAATTTGACTTAATTTGTACAAATTTTAAAAAGTTACTCATTAAATTAAAATTTTAAAATATTTAATATTAAATTAAATTTTCAAAAATTTAAATACTTTTTAAATTTTTTATCTCTAATTATAGTACATTTG
>JAOQMP010000008.1:14162557-14176167 GCA_027563575.1 Erythroxylum pedicellare
GAACTCTGTTTCAGGTTCCAACAATCTTTCTTGTAGTGACCTTTCTTGCCATAATTGTGGCACTTAAAATTTTTCTTACTTCGAGATTTTGATCTACCGTGTTGTTAACTCCCACTGGGACCCCGTTTCATCAATCTACCTCTCATCATCGCCAATGCCTCTACTTGCTGTGAAGATCCCTCCTTATTCTTGCGCCGCTTTTCCTCATCAATGATTGCAGCCACAATATTGTCAAAGTTCAAACTTTCCACAAGCAAGTTGGCCATCAAGTTGATGATGAGTTGATCGTATGAATCTAGTAAACTCTGAAGTAGAATTTCCGCTTGCTCACTCGTCCCTATCAGACAATACATGTTTTTGAGTTGTGAAAATAGAAAATTCAGTATATTGACGTATTCGGTCACCGTTGAAGATTCTGATATCCGCAAAGTGTACAACCTCCTCTTGAGAAATATTATGTTATGTAAAGACTTTGCCTCGTATATGCTTGTAAGATAATCCCAAATTTCTTTGGTTGTCTTCTTCTCCTCTATACTTGACAAAGTCTCATCTGTCAATTCGAGATGTAAATTTGCCGTTGCATCTGCATCCATTTCTTCCCATTTTTCATCGGTGATATTATTTGGTCTTTTGACGATTGTTGCTAGGTACTTATCTTTCACTAAGATAGCCCTCATTCTTATCTTTCAAATCGATCCGTTGAATTTATCCACCTTATACTCTCCTTTCACTTCTAACATTATGCCGAAAAACTCCTCCCACTATTTCACGTAAGTCAACCCCACACATGAATAGTAACCTCGTGGGCCCTACACAAAACGAGTCTCACAAATGATAACACTGAGCAATTTAGGAATATCAGGAGACAGTGGGTCCCACTAGGTATGAAAACCGAAAGGTGGTCCCACAAGCGCACCGTGCATACTTAAGAGTACTGCAAAATCTAATTTACTTTCTGATGTGGAGGATCCACACTAAGTGGCAACCACAGAGCATACGACAAATAGATTTAAACTTAACTCAAGCATGACTTTGATATCACTTGTTGGAAAAGAAAACACAGAAAAAAGGAAAATATATAGAAAATAGGAAGAAATTAAAGAATACAAGAAATTTATGTAGAAAACTCCAATAAGGTACAAACCACGGAGAGAGAAGAAATTTCACTTTGAAAGTAGAATTATGTTTTTGGTACATTAAAAGAGGAGGAGAGGGCCTTCTTTCATAAGCTCCTTTCCTCTTCTCATATTTTCGTGTCAACGAAGTGGGATGAGTGTCTTAACAAGAAAGTGGGTTCATCTTGTTTTTTTCATCCTCTTCTTCCTCCTTTTCCTTTTTGGATAAAACAGGCACATCAAATTCTGGTGCGTTAGTAAGGGTGAGGATAAATGAAGGATCATTGATGTTGTCTCGTCTCCGAGTGTATGAAATAACAGAGTCTGTGGTGATTTTCTAGGAGCTACAGTCCAAACCTTCAAATAACCATCTGCACCGCAAGAGAGAGTCACAGTCTAAAACTAAAAGTTTCAAACTTGCAGTTCCCTCTCTCTCTCTTCACTTATTTACGCGGTTACCAAGAGCCTGTCTTGTCGTGGTTTTTGTAAATTCCATTTGCGCAGGTCTTGTTGACGAACATGTGAAGGTAATGCCCTTTTTTCTTTTGGGTCCAATGGGGTGGCCTGCATGTGCCCTCTTTCTTCAATTTCCCTTTTTTAACTACATTAGTTAGGTCCTTTCCCTCTAGTTTCTATGGCAATAATACCCAAATCATTTCATCCTTCCATTTACTAAATTTCTTTTATCATATCACCTTCTACCAATTCAAACGTAACATTTCATCATGAACCTGAATCTTGACTTCAGACCTCTGATGAGTCAAACTGAAAGGTTTAGTTAAAACTATTTTTTTAAGCTTAAAAAACTTTTACATTTAATTTTCTGTTACCTAGGGGCCCCTTCCCTTGCTTTGTAGGGTGCATGGTTTGGCTTATGTGGCCACCATCTTCAAAGGTCGTCTATAAATATGCATACTTCTGCCTAGCCTCAGCTCAAGCTAAGCCCATACCATCAAACCAACTATTTTGGGGACTGGGGCTTGGAGCTTTCTCCTGGAAAGCATCAATGGCTATTTTCGTGGTTATCATGATGGTACTTCTCTTGGTGCTCTGTATCTCCTCTGCTTTGTTGAAATGGAATGAGTTGAGATACAGAAAGAAAGGTTTGCCTCCAGGTACCATGGGGTGGCCAGTTTTTGGAGAGACCACTGAGTTCTTAAAGCAAGGACCTAATTTCATGAAAAACCAAAGAGCGAGGTGCTTGTTTACATGACCTCTGTTATTATCTTCCTAATGATTGCTAACTTGTGCTTCCCTCTACCTTTTCTGTTCTTAGTGCCTCCAATATCTAGTTTCATTCACTTGTCTGGTTACTGCCGGCATCTTACTTCGAATGGACACAAGCTATTGAGTCTCTTGTTTATTCCTTGGCCAACTAACTTTCAGTTTTAATTCATATAAATTCTTTTTAATCCAAGCTAAGAAAGGAACAAGGACCTGTACACATGAATAAGAAAAAACATGGCCTCCCTCCCCCACACTGTGCTGTTTTCTTTTCCCTTTTGGGTTGGGGATTGGTCCATTGTTTACCACCAATGTTGCCCATGTATTTCCTTGTCAGGGGTGTTAGACAGAACAGTTAAAATGGGTTGTATGGGAAGTTTTAGTTACAAACATCTAAATATTCTGACGATCAATTTTATGGTTAAGTGACCATCGTTAATTTTTTTTTGGGCAGGTATGGGAGTTTTTTTAAATCCCACATTCTTGGTTGTCCTACCATTGTTTCCATGGATCCAGAGCTCAACAGGTACATCTTGATGAATGAAGCAAAGGGGCTTGTTCCTGGTTACCCTCAGTCCATGTTGGATATCTTAGGTAAATGCAACATTGCAGCAGTTCAAGGCTCCGCACACAAGTACATGAGAGGTGCTCTACTCTCACTCGTTAGCCATACCATGATCAGAGAGCAACTCCTTGGCACCATTGATGAGTTCATGAGAGCCCATCTCGGTAACTGGGATAACCAAATTATTGATATTCAGCTCAAAACCAAAGAGGTGAATGCTTTATCAGTTTGGAACAAAGTCGATATAAGCCTTTTCCACTTGTGGTATTAACATGCATGAGCCCCATTGTTTTCTTGCAGATGGCGCTTCTGTCATCACTTAAACAAATTGCTGGCATTGATTCCGGTCCTCTTTCTCAATCCTTCATGCCAGAGTTCTTCAAGCTTGTTTTAGGGACCCTTTCCTTGCCAATTGACCTTCCTGGCACAAATTACCGTCGTGGGTTCCAGGTAAAGATTGGCATTCTCGTTTGTTTCCCGGATGATTTCAAGCTATCAATAAAGTTCTATCCATAACTGTTGTTTCTACCCTGCTACTCAGGCAAGAAAAAGCATTGTGAGCATGTTAGGGCAGCTAATAGAAGAAAGAAGATCATCAAAAGAATGCCACCAGGACATGCTTCGTTGCTTAATGAAAAATGGAGAAAACAGACATAAATTAAAAGACGAGGAGATAATTGATCAAATAATCACGATTTTGTATTCGGGCTATGAAACTGTTTACACTACTTCCATGATGGCAGTGAAGTACTTGCATGATCACCCAAGAGTTCTTGAAGAACTAAGGGTAAGATTAAACAAAAAGGAATGGACCAGTTGCGAGTAATTTTGCATATTTACTTCATAATGTTATGGTTCTAACATGGAATATTTATGTTTGTTGTAGAAAGAGCACTTTTCAATTAGACAGAGGAAAAGTCCCGAGGATCCAATTGACTTGAGTGACCTTAAATCTATGCGTTTCACTCGTGCGGTAAGAGAAGTTTACAGCTTTGTTGACATTGTTAAAGAAACAAGTTGAAAAGTAAAAAACTTGATCAGGTTCTTGTTTCCCGTGATGTAGGTTATCTATGAGACTTCAAGATTGGCTACAGTTGTTAATGGGGTTTTGAGGAAAACCACTAAAGAAATGGAACTTAATGGTGAGTAGTATCAGAAAAAGTTGACACTATAATGTTGCTTTTTTTGGCCTTTATGGGCTCAAGAAGATGTTTTGCAACTAGCTAGTACCTATTTTAAATAATGTCTCACAAGTGATGCAAATAAGATCATCTTCCATTGTGGACCTTACACTAGAATGATTTACATAGCATACCTACCAATCCAGCTAGGCCATTCCTTTTGCACCCCAAGTCTTGTTTAAATTATTCTTGACAAATGGGAAGTTCTTTCAATCTTCTATGTAGTGGTTGTCCTCTTCTTGATGATACTGTGCATTAACCAAGAAACCTTTAGGTTCTTTTGTTCTTGGATGGAAGATTAACATGCTTTTTTTCTGTCATTGCTTACAGGATTTGTCATTCCAGAAGGATGGAGAATATATGTCTACACTAGAGAAATAAATTATGATCCATATTTATATCCTGAGCCGTTGTCCTTCAACCCCTGGAGGTGGCTGGTTAGTAACCCTTAATGTTGTCATCTCTTTGCGTGTTTAGGCACAATAAGGTGGCTGAGAGACTGATTGTTACTCATATGCAGGATAAGAGCTTAGAGTCCCAGAATATTTTCATTTTTGGAGGGGGCACCAGACAGTGCCCTGGAAAAGAACTAGGAATAGCAGAAATTTCAACTTTCCTTCATTATTTTGTAACCAGATACAGGTAAAAATTAAAGATCCAGCAGGTCCTGTTGCTCTGGTCTTTAATTGAGATAAGAATACGGTTCATTGCATAAAAGTTATAAGTTTATGCGTGGGGGATTGCTAATATGTTTAGTTATCTACACTGCAGATGGGAAGAAGTTGGAGGAGACACACTTTTGAAGTTTCCCAGAGTTGAAGCACCTAATGGGCTACACATTAGAATCTCATCTTACCAGCTGGCCCCTGTGCATGTACATAAAAGATTATATAGAGCCTTTCGAAGGGATAAGAATGTACAAATTTCCTTCTAACATATTAGAAAGTGAGTCCCCATTTTTTCATACATGTCTCTCTTTTATATTGGATAGGACAACGAAGGAAAATGAAACTAATGAAGAAGCATCATTGGCAAGTCTTGGCCCATAACAGACGTAATCCAACCACAAAGATTGTTATCATAAGCATTTTCCTCAATCTGAATGTAGGTAAGAAGGAACATCAATCTGTTTTAAAATAAAATAAAAAAAAAGAAAAAAGTAAGAACAATGAATGAGGCTGCGCACTTGCAACCCATGTTCAAGAAATCCTGACATGTATATATAAGTTTTTTATTTGCATAGAAATAGAGTAGAATCTCCAAGGCAAATCACCGGAGGTTGATGGCGTCAAAACATTGTAAGCCTTGAGTTTTAGGCCAGACCGTATAGATTAATAGCCCATGCACCAAAAAAGCAATCAGGTTACCGAAAGTATGTCAAAACCTTTCCTGAGAGGGTTCATTTATCAGTTATTAATCTATAGAAATTGTTATGCAGTCTGAAATATACTTAGGTCTTGAACTCCCAACGTTTTTTCCTTGTCTGCTTAGGAGGACGGGGCAGATTAACAAGGCCTAAGCTTGGTGTGTTTGTGGAAACACAATAGTTTCTGTGGGCTCATGGAGAAATTTTAAGAAAGCAATGGGCCGGAGTACTTATACAGTTGTGCACCTTATTTGCTAATTTTGTTTGTGCTGAATAACTGCTTCATTGGCTGACTAATTCTCAAGAAAAGACCACCGTCAAAGTCATATGAGGATTCATAATTTTTCCACTTGGAAGCTACGGTTGAGTCTGGCGAGCCAAGAGTGAACAAAAGAAGAAGAATTCAAATACAAACACAGGTTTCCTTGTTTTCTTCTACTCAACGCGCAACCTTTCTTTGTTTCTTGAACCATACGATGGCTAATGAAGAAAGTTTGAAGTAGCTCCCCCTCTCTTCGCTCGAGGCTTTGACCACTCTTATATTTATTTCAACGCATTTACATTTTACGTTGTTACCTCGTGCTTTTTGCTTGCACAAATTTTCTCATTGCACTTTCCCCCGTAACCACTTGCTTTACTAATTTCTTACGTTTATGTTACCACCGAAGCAAATCTCCTTTTTAAAGCTATAACTGATAAAAAAAACCTCATGTGATTAATAAAAGATGGGAAACGCCACCAAATACTAACATTAATAATTTGCACTTCTGCTTTAGTTTAATTAAAAAACTTTTAGTTGGAATTCTTATTAAAGGTTGAGTTGCATTTTTTTTCTACAACAATAATATTATTCCGCAATATCAAATTCAATCTCAATCGCTTTTGGAATTCATGTTTAGGTTCTTTTTTTTTATTTATTTATCATGTTACTTTGAATTTACGGTTTCCTTTAAATTTGTACTTTTTTAAAATGAAGAATAGTTAGAAAAATTAAATTTATTTTTCTTTCATATTTTGTGTGATTAGTGTAAATTGTGATATCAAGTCATATTAAATTTTATGAATTTGTGACTGTGCATCACCATTTAAATTACAAATTTCATTATCTAGCGGAGTTTTAAGTTTATCTCAATGCGACTCAAGCTAAATTACCCATTATTGCATCTTCTTCGTCTAAATTGGTAGATCCAATAAATATATTTGATAATTTTGACCTAAGATTATTTGTATTGTTTTGAGATGTCAATGATGTAATAAACATAATTAGTTGTAATGACTCTCAAATTATATCCTTTTATGCGTCTATAAATAACCTAAACTCTATATATACTCAATTAAATCAATCACAATCTTTTTACAAATATCAATATGAGTCAAACTTTAATGCATTAGATAAGAAGATGGAGTTGATTTTGAAACATTTAGCTAACACATGAAACTGGGAAACTTGTTAAGTTTGTCGAGAAACAAACGGGTCCAGCACACATAGGGAGTTTTTGTTTTGTTATGAGTTCAAACATATGTGATGACATCGTCCAACATTAACACCAAGGCAACTTGAATTTACGGGGTAACATGACAAAATTAATAGGTCTGCCACTAGGATACGTGTATTAGGTGTCGTTTCACTTAACCTAAGTAAAAGGTATAACATTGAAATTGTTAACCTTCTTATAGATTACCCACCACTTGATGGATGAAATCATCAGCCTAGAGCTAATGGTAACAGGGGTAGAGACCAAAATTTTCTATAGAAATAAGGATTGAGAGATCATGATAGATAATTTAAACCATCATAAAAAGGATTATCATGAAGTCAAATAAGATTATAACTACTAAATTTGATGGTGCTATAGATGGTTTTGTAATTTTTTTGATTGGTTAGTTTCTATTTAAGAATAACTTGATTGGTATAGCAAGATTGATATTGAGCCAATTTGGTTTGCTAAAACAAAATTAACTAAGTTTGCTAAAATAGACAAAATGTATTTCAAGATATAAGGAATTCCTTTAAAACCATAAAATTTAGATGAAATAATCACTACGGCCTATAAGTTTTATTGAGAGAGTTTAATGACCCCAAGGATAATATCCTTTTTCAACTACTTATCAAGTTAGCTAGGCTTTAACTAATTCACACCACAGTATTGAATTTAAAAATACAGATAGAATTTATATAGACCAATTATTTAATGATGTTGCAAAAGTTGGAATAAATTTAAGAACTAACCTAAGAAAATTACCAAATATTAATTATCTTACAAAATTACAAAACATAACAAGTTTAGAAGATACTCATCGCTTATCTTTATGTGAAAATAAAATACTTAAAAAAGAACCTAGTCTTTTATGATCACAATCTATAAGATTAGAAAAACTGATTCGTTTACTGAACCTGGAACATCAAATGAGAAAGTAGGAAAGAATTCATAATAATTAGTTGATGAATTAGTTAATATTAAAAGACATCTTCAAGAATTATCAAGTCAACATCTTCAAGAATTATCAAGTCATCTTAAGAATACATTATGAGTGTTACCGAGTAATTATCTTAATTATTAGATAACAAATTAATATTGAATTCAATTAAAGGAATTAATTACTATAATACAACCATTATTAAATAAAAACAAAATTATCAATCACAAAAATTTAATGAATTTAATGAAATTCACAAATATTAGAACCTTTAATTACTAAAATTAATAGTAATATAATAAATACTGACTGTAAATGCTATGAAAAATTACTTAAAAACTAGATCAAATAGATGAAAAACTAGAAAAATCAAAAGTGATATTAGAGCTATTATCTCATCTACCTTGTCTAATATAACATTAGTTAAACCATGACGAATATAGAAACAAATATAAAAAATCAATTAGAAGAAATTACCCAATTAGTTAACAAATTAGCTTTAATAAAGAAAATAATTCTTTAAAATATGAAACTATAAATCTAATTATTGACTAAGATGAAATAATTTACAGATATGAATCACACTAAGAAGTATATATGGAACAACCATCTTCTTCTTCATAAAATGAACAAACTGAAATAAGTCAAAATGGAGAAAAAAAGGAAAAGAGAATAACAAACAAAATATGACTGGAATTATAAACTAGTTGATCAAGAAGAATTAAATTGCTTTAGCTATTATAGAAAAGACAATAAAATATGAAAATTTCCAACTGAATATTCACCGAAACATGTAACATTAGGACCCGATAGAATCTTAAATTTAGACTGTGTTTTATCCCCAGAAAAATTATTACTTGAATGGTCTAATAGATTACCACTAGTCATTCAATTAGAAAAACCTTTAAAGGAATAACTAATATAAGTACCTTATGGAATTTTATAACTTATAACTATTGATATAATATAATGTAAGCACCAAACCTCTATTCGACATGCAAAAATAAAAGCTCATTCCTAAACTCCCTGTCCAACTCTTAAATTCTAGCCCAGCCTCTAAAATTGGCATTAGAGATTGTCGAGTAGAAATAGGTATTTTAAATGCGTTTTTATTTTTATGTCATTATGTTTATTCATCTAATGCATAGTCCAAACCTCTATTACTTCATTAAGTCAACTATTGATAGTTAATTTAGCTAGTATTTTATTTAGAATCAACTTGTTCTTGATTAATACTTTGGAACAATTAATTTTTCTTCATGTCTTATTAATTCCGGGTTCATCCTCTAACTCACGAAAAGTGACTTAGAAGACGCACGAGAATTAGTAGTGGTACCACGAAACAATTGGAACATCCTTTTTATTTTGTTTTGAAGAAATAAAAGCTTGTACTCAAGAAGAAGAAACAGGTTTAGGGAGGTAAATCTGATAGGAGGGAATAATCAATCAAGTTGACCATTCAAAAACTAAACATATAACAAGGAAATATCTAGCGAGTTGAAAATTAAAAGTTGTAATTATAGGATTAAATAGTAACCGTTCTTAATATCTTAAGTTATTCTGGTTGAGGCAGGTCTGATTGGGAAACAAGATCGAGGCTATTGGAGGCTTGCATATTATTTATTAGTCGTAATTCCTTGATTTAGAGCAAGGTGCCTTAGGGGATATATTACAGAATCACGTGTACCTCCACCAATAGATTTGAGGCTTGTTAATGCTGAATTATTAAAGGTATGACTTGTTAGTAAAAGTACATGTGCTATAGCATATCCATTTAAGTTTGTCTTCCATACTCAGCTGGAACCTGTAGGCTAGAGCATAATTCACTATAAGAGCAAGTGTCCTAGTCCTAAAGTTTCAATTCCCATCCAATATCATTTTGTCAACTTTAACATTGAGAGAAATGATATGCTTTTAATAATCTAGCTCTTAAGATATTATGTAAGGACCTAATTCATTTAAATGTCCTACCAAAGCCATGTTCTTTTCACCATTTCCAACTCTGAACTTGATAACTTGATTCATTTTCTTTCTCAAATTGAGGATTTGGTCGAAAATATAGTAATAAGAGGATTTACTTTTGATGCTCGAGAAGTTGTAAGCTTTAATAACTATGAACACGTTTTACCTATATAAATTGAGAATTAGTGAAGAGCTTCTACATTTTTAGTTAGAAACATTTTGTTAACAATCCTTATAGGGACAAGACCTAAAGCATCCTCAATTTTGAGAGAGTATATGACAGTCCATTTGACTTTTACTCCTAAGTGGTTCTCAATAACCCTATTCTATAAGAAGTTCTTTATCCTCTTCTCAATTCCCTTAACCAAATTTTGAAGGAGAAATAGATGTGAGGACCAATGCATACACAAATTGTTTAGCACATATGAGAGGAATTAAATCCTACCATCATAAGAAAGTAAGTAGTTATTCCAATGGTTAATCTTCTTCTTAAGCCCTTCAAATAAAGGCAAACACTCACTTTACAAGACCCTTTTATCTGAGATGGGAATGCACAAATACTTGAAAGGTAAGGTAAGAAGTGGCAAGCCTATGATTGCTAAGAGATGGGTAGCCTGACTGGATAAGCCCATTGAGACAAATAATGCACTCTTTAACTTATTCATGGATAAACCAGACAATATGCTAAAGTAATTTAGAGACTCTATGAGTAATTGAACTAAAATTGGATCTACACTATTAAAAAGAAGTAAAGCATCCACAAATGTAACATTAAAAAACTTTTTAACTTCTTACAATGATAAAGGTATCTGAAGCTATAATCTTTCTCAATCTTATGCAAAATAAATTTAAGCAATACCTCCATGCACGATGATAATATATAGGTGATATTGAGTCTCCTTTAAAGACCTTTGGTTCTTTGGAATGTGTGAATAGGTTCACCATTGTAAAGGATATATAAGGAATTGGTGCATATATAACCTCGTATCTAATTGATAAAATGTTTTGGAAAGCCAGAAGTAATTAGGACATCCAAAATGAATCTCCAATTTACATAATCAAAGGTCTTCTTCAAGTCAATCTTCATTTAGCAACTCCTAAAAAATTTCCTGCTTTTGTCGCCTTTAAAAAGCTCCTAAATAAGGAGCAGATTGTCACCAATATACTTGTCCTATAAGATTAGTTAGATGCTACCAATATAAGAAGTAATCAATTATTATAGTAGTTGATCCTCTTCCTAGCCACATCAAATAAGGGCAAACACTCATTGTACCAGATCCTTTTGTTTGAGATTGGAATGTCTAAATACTTGAAAGTTAAGGTAAGAAGTTTTAGGCTTGTGATTGCTAAGAGATAAGTACCTTAACTGAATGAGCTACTAAGACAAATAATGCACTCTTTGACTTTTTTATGGATAAACCTGATAGTAAGTTAATATTAATTTAGAGATTTTATAAGCAATTAAACTAAAATAAGATCTACACTACTAAAAAAGAAGTAATCTTTTGTAAATGTAATGTTAAATAGCTTTAGCTTCTTATAATGATAATGGTACTTGAAGCTATAATCTCTCTCAATTATATGCAAAATAAGTCTAAGCAATACCTCCATGCACAACGAGAATTTAGGGTGAAATTAAGTCTCCTTAGCAAAGATGTTTGGTTTCATGGAATGTATGAAACAGTTCACCATTGACTAGGAAAGAGAAGGAATTGGTGCATATATAACCTCAGATCTAATTGACAAACTTGTTGAGAAAGATAAAAGTAATTAGGACATTCAAAATGATTTTATGGAATCGAAGGCCCCTCTTAAAGTCAATCTTCTTTGAGTAACTCCTTAATAATTTCTTGTTTTTATCTCCCTTAAAGAGCTCCTAAATAATGAGAAGTTTATCACCAATACACCTGCCCTTAACAAATGCTTATTGACTCTTACTAATGAGGTTATCTAATATGGATTTGAGCTAGTTAACTAGCATTTTTGAAATGATTTTGTATACTATATTGTAGTAGGAGATGGGGCTATAATCATTCAAAGTTCTAAGGACTTATAAAAGTCTTATTTAAAATTTTGAGCATAAATCCAGAAGCGAGGAACTCCAAAATATACTTAGAATCGAATGTCTTGTGGATGCCAAGTTCACTGGAAAAAAGAAGACATTAAACCTGTCGGGACCTAGTGTCTTGTCTAGACTAAGGCTGAATAATGTAAGTTTTACATTAATTTCACTAAAATGTCTAAATAGGAAGTCTTTTTGATCCTGGGAGAGAGAATCTTTGATGAAACTTCTAAGCTCCGGCATAGGAGAGCTAGTATAAACTATAGCTTCCACTGGATCCCTGAAGTAATTGAATATTATGCCTTTAATATCTTCATGTTTATTAATGAATGAGCCATCATCGGTCTTTAAATATCAAATTTTATTTTCATTCTTCATATAAAGGATGGAATTATGAAAATACTTAGTGTTTTTATCCCTATCCTTGAGTCAATTCACTCTTACTCTTTGTTTGAGTAAAGAATGATGATTATCAAGAGCAATTGGATAGGCATCCAAAGCTTTTCTCTCCCTAGACTTGAGCTTAAATATCTAGAAGTCTAACCCCTATTAGTGAGATAACCAAATCAATACTCTTAATTTCTAAGGAGTGAAAATTCTTACTTTCCTAATAACATTATGGAGCTTTCTCACCAATTTAAAGGAGCCATACCCTTCATCATTAATGTTTGAACCCCTTATTAGCACATTCTCAAAACCCTTAACTTTGGATAAAAATTTGTTAAATCTAAAAGGGAATCTAATATGACCATCACCATTTCTTAGAGACACCTTAATAGGTGTGTGATTAAAATAAATAGGATAATTAAGTAAGTTGAGCTTGATTTGAAAGTTTAAAGCCATAACAGATTTGCTAGAGCTTAACTAAGAAGAACTCAATCTATATACATGACCACTTCGTAGCTTCTTATCAGATAGCTTCAATCGAAAGGAAACCACTCGAGGGCTATTTGAGAAAGATGGATCAGAGGAAGTATGTAAGCACTTAAGCTTATCAAGAGATGTTAAATCTCCAATCAATTGACACTATGTTCTTTTAGCAACAGAGGGAGGGGCCCGGATATGGAAAGATGAAGAGGTATTAATGTTCGGACATATAGCAATAAGTAAATCTTTAAAAGATGAAGTAGTTGGAGGAAATAAATTTATAGAGGGAAAGGTTTAATAAGAAAAATAAGAGAAAGGAGAAGTCAAAATGAAAAAGGAAAACATAACACAAGGACTAGGCTTGGTAATTAAATTCGGGCTTGAGCTTAGTCTAGTTTGACCAAACTTTGAGTCAGACTTAAATTTTTTTTGAAAAATTTGAGCTTTAGATCAGACTCAAGACTAGACTCAAAATGATGTCGTTTTTTAATTTTAAATTAAAAAAATCAGACCAGACTATTGTCATCCTAAAAAAGGATGAGATAGAACTAAAAATTGGAAAGTGTGGTAGGACAACATTTTTTTTATTGTTTTAGTAATGAAATTTTCAAAAAATTAGACAGGAACAAAGTTATGAATACCGTATCAGGCTCAGTACCGGATTGAGTTCTGAAACGATACTGTACCTGTATCGGTCAGTACCGGATACCGTTTTGGGTAAGTTTTTAAATTTATAAAATAGTCCCTAAAATTTTTAAAATTTGAAAATAGTCCATTGGTATATTGTACAGTTGTACTATATACTTTACTAGTTTACTGTTTACATCAACCATGTTTTCAAAAATCTTAA
>JAOQMP010000008.1:14206673-14217440 GCA_027563575.1 Erythroxylum pedicellare
AGGGATATAACCTTCACATATGACATATGATATGAGATATGAAAAATGAGAGAGAGGGAAACGGAGAAACCTAAATATACAACCAGAGAGAAGAAGAAGAAAAAGAGAAATGAAAAGGGAAAAAAAACATATGACAAAATTAAGACATATAGACGGGGAGGGGGGGGAATGACCGTCAGATTAAATGGACGAAGGAGATGAATTCCGTAGTCGTCTATCCCCTTCGTCCTTAGTATATATATATAATAAGAACGTAGAAAAACATAGAGTATGTAACTTGCAAATTTGAGTATGTTGTCCAAGTTGATGATGCCGACCACATCCTAAAAACGTAGGAAATAACACTCTTGGAGTTTGTCTTATAAGATTAATTAAATTTTGAACACCAACACAATCATCAAGTCAGGTAGCCATATTAAAATAAAGTACGCATCAATCGTTCAGACACCAAATATCCATATGCAGAATTTGGAATATTGCAATAAAAGCAAAGGCTAAACTGAAATATAGGTAGATAACCACAAACATGCACCTTATCAGGAGCAAATTTCATTTACATGCTTATAGCTCAGTTCAAAACCTACCTTTTCTATCAAATTCATAACATCATTGACTATAGTAGCAATACTATTTGGCAACTTTCGAGCTGCAGGAGACTAGATTCATGCCATTACTTCTACACCATCACAAGAGAAATTGTTTGATCTATGACATAGATTAAGCCGTATAGAGTGAAATTTGCCAATGCACTCAATAAATACAAAGAAGGATACTGTGGAACAATGAAACTGCCAGCAGATCCTGGAATATTTATTCTCACAATAAGGAGCAGAATAGTAGTCTTGCAATGTTATCAGTGATGGTGCAAACTTAAAATGAAAGTACAATGAATGAATGCATAGGACTGAATCATGGCCAAGAATGTTACCGAACACAAGGAAACAAATTTTTAGGAGACCTAAACAAAAAACAGTGAAACCAAAAATGCAAATTTAACAACTGAGGTACAGTAATTTAGAAAGATCAATCTAATTTCCACAACAAGAACTGTAAATAATGATCGAGATTAATAATCTGGAAAGCACATTGCAACTGTTCGATTAATGACCGAGGATCAGCACACATGCATAGGCACTTCTGTCAGGTTTATTTACAACTTTCAAGTGGAGCCTTGCCATAAGGATACACGGAGGCAACACTTACTTGAGATGTCACATCTCTTTGTAGTTTCCCTACTAATTTCCACGAGTAAGAGAAGGATTCAAGCCACTTAGTATGGACATTTCCAAACAATTACCATTTTTAAAATTTTTCAAAGTTAAGAATAACAATCTTAGACAAATTCATAATGATTTTGTTATTATCTTCCACATGCAAGGCTCCTTATCTGGAATAAAGGATGCAGATGATCGTTTTGCTGTATAAATCAACTCCAGTCCTTAGACTTCAAGAACCCTTTTCTCCTACCATCACTTTATCTTGAAATCTAACTGAACTTTTAATAAGAACCAAAATCTTAGAAGCTTGTGAATTGGTTTAATGAATGTTTCAAGGAATAAATCAGAAAATAAAATTGGGGAAACTTTTTAAACTCATCAAACTATTTCCTTTTTATCCTTGTCAACTGTACATCATGGCGTTTTGCTGTCTCATATAATAGTAAGTTTGCAACCTTCTCTGTCAACTAACTTAACCAAACAAAAATAAATAAACAAGACTTCCAATTCTGTATTATTAAACTTCACCAGTGAATCCACTTATCTGCATGGCAAGTCATTGGATTGCACGACTTTAGCATCTGAAATTAAACAGGCCAAAAACCAGTTAAACACATACTATAACCCATACCACATATAAAAAATATCAAAGAAAGAAAGACCTGTACACTCACAATAAGAGAAAACAAAGCCCCTAGTATTGAACCACAACTAAAATTTTAGAAAGTTTTTAACAAAACGAAATCAAAGCCAATCAATTGATCAAACCAAGAAAATAAATTGACCATCAAGTTAAGACCAATATGGAATCAAACCACCTACTTGACCCGTTATTAGAGCCGCAAACAAGAATACGCTTGCCACGATACATACGGCAACGAGCCCGTCAAAAAACTAAAAACAGGTACGACCTTCCCTTTCAAGACGATGAAAGTGGCGAAGTACAGTGCCAGTGGAAGTGCTCATGAGGCATGCGGACGGAAGCTTATGCTCGTGTGAGAAAACCTCGATGAGACCGCCATGGTTATGACAATCTGAGTGTTGTGGGCTTAAAAGGCTTAACTCAAGTTACCATTGGCCCTCATTAGGCCTGGGCTCCATTGCTGAGAAACGTTCGCGGTCACCAAGAACATTCTAGCTTCATTGGCGTGACGCGTGTGCCTACCCTCATCATGTTATCTAGTGAATTCATGCCCCAAAAGCAAGCCTTAGCGATTCTGTGGATCAAAATCAACTTCATTCGCATAAAGCATTGCACACTTTATGGTTTCACAGATGTCTTTTCTTTTCGGCTTTGGACTACAAAACTCCCTTGTTAAAAGAATTTTTCTGAACAAGCGAATAGGTTTTCTAGTCAAGCATGAGTAGAATCCAATTCTTTTCTTCACAGAATTAATTAGAGGTCAAATGGCATCCTTTGATAAAGAATACAATTACATGCAACATGTTTTCAAAGTAGTTTTGAGTTGTATAATCTAAGGAAATGTATGAAGTGGACATGTGCGACCATCTTTCAGAGTGGCAACTCACTATCTTGTATGATATATTGGAAGAAGAGTTGGATTAATGATGGCGTCAACCTTCTGGACGTTCTCCATGAATATATCTTAAAGATCACACATGGATGGTCCCTAATGTATCAACGGAGTTAGGTATTATTATTATTATTGCCAACATCTGAGAGAAGGAAGGAATATGGGGAACTCTTTGCAAGAATATGTTAATCTAGTTGGAACTACAACTCTAAAAAGGAGACAAAGACATGTGAAAATATCACCTTCATTTTCTTAAAATCTGTACGATCTAGATGTACATATCATCATCAACTCTTTCTTTCTATCATCTTAAACTAAATATTTATTATTTATGTTAACCATCAGGACCAGTACCTGTCTGGAATACAAGCATTTGGAATTTGGATTCGTGTTGTGGGTATAAACAATCCAGCTATTCCGAAATTGCTACTCAGTCACACGTGTTGCCAAGGTGACTCGCTGAATCGCTATTTTTTAAATAACCCATTACTCAAAATGGCAATCCCATCCTAATCCTTGATGGTTCATCGCGACCATAAAATAAGAATGATTTAGCAATTTAGCACTAAACTCTCTGTTTAAAGCATGGATTTAAGGATCGTTTGTGTTCACAGGTGGCTTTGGGTCATTGGAGGACAAGCCCCTTTCAAGGGACCAACAACGACCCACTAGCTATTAAACATTAGATTTACCTTCCCAAAATCTTTCTTAAATCTTGAACATTGTATTACCCATAACCTGTCTTGTTACGTCACAGATAGGATACGATGGGAGCATTATTGTCCTCAAGTCCCATTCTGTAAGGCACGTTGGCATATATGCAAACTAAACTAATTAAGCTATTATACCGTACGTAAGGCGTAAGGCATAATAAAAAGGGACATAGAGTTAGAACATCCGTCCAAATGAAGTGATCGTATTATGTGCTTATCTATTCTATTATTTATATCTGTTATGACAAGGTCTGTATGCATATGAAAACACCAAAATGTTGAGATAGAACAAACAGAGCGATCACACGCCGTTCGGTCGCTAAGACTCGCACTGGCTCTTGATGGCTAGTTCTGCAAACACTTGGTCCACGATAATTGGCTAAGAAAAACTGAGCTGGTACGCACCAAGGACGAACACTTTGACTAAAAGACTACCATGCTTCATGCGAGGAAAGACTTGTTTAAGAGGGATTACGCATTAGTTTATATATAATATTAGCGCCGATGAGATTACCATCATATTATTGAGAAGGAAAGGAATGATGTGATGGATTCACTAGAGTCGTGAGATGGTATCCACCATGTGTCTATATGTATATATAAATAGACTGTGTCGTCTAGTTTGGAGGCAAAGAAAATAAGGTAGAAAAAGTAGAGAAACTATCAATTACGAGATGATCACCTGGGCTTGGCGAGCTCCTGAGAAAGGTTGGAGAAAGGGTCCTTGGACTCCTGAAGAGGACAAGTTGCTTAGTGAATATGTGAAGTTGAATGGAGAAGGAAGATGGAGTTCTGTGGCAAGGTGTTCAGGTAATTTCTCTACTTTGACTTGTACAATAGTCTAGCTACAGAGACACAGCGTTTTTAATCTCATAAACAAGAGTGATTCAGTTGTGTTGTTGTGAAAAGCATTCGAGTTTTGAGGCAACTGTTTTAAGACTTTGGGATATTATTAGAATCGTATGTATTTTTAATCTTTTCATTAAAAGCTAATCAAGCTCCAAAGTTGATACTAGCAGGCGTTAATAGAAGTGGGAAGAGTTGTAGGCTAAGGTGGGTGAATTACCTTAGGCCTGGACTGAAGAGAGGTCAAATTACACCTCAAGAAGAAGGCATCATTATTGAGCTGCATGCACTCTGGGGTAACAAGTATTGTCCTTTCTTTCTCACCTAGCTTTTACCTTCAATATTTATAGAAGGCCTCCATCTCCGAATTGCTTTGTATATTCATGCATGGTATTAGGGTAGAAAATTGGAAAATGTTGGAGACATAAAGTAATAATAATGACTTTAACATGCACCAGGTGGTCGACTATTGCTAGATACTTGCCTGGGAGAACAGATAATGAGATCAAGAACTACTGGAGAACCCATTTCAAGAATAAAGACAAGTCCTCAAAGACACATGAGAAGCGAAAAAGCTCAGTTTTGAAACAAAAACAAAATAATCAGCAACAACAAGATGACAACCAACCAGAAGATGGGAAAAGGGTAGGTAGTGCAAATCATGAGAAGCTGCAGGAAGAGCAAGGGAAGAAAGAACTGCACTTCGTTTGCCCCATTTTGGGGGATCAAAATCTGCCTGTCATGTCTCAAGATGCTGCCCCTTGGACAGAATTCGTGGCAGAGGATGGGCTTTGGGGTGGCCTGTGGAATATAGAAAATGGCCAGGACGGTCGTGTAGATTATAACAACACCAACTGTAACAAGATGGCCATGCAAAATCAAGCATCGGCTTCGGCTTTTGCGGGTGATACAAACACTTGTTTCTACACTGGAGGGTACATTTCTTGAGAGTTTGACAGCGTTACATCCGTACACTGGAGGGTACGTACGGATGTTATCAATTGGATTATGTTTGTGACATTATTTGTATCATTAGCTGGTAAAAGCCTGTAAAACTTTTAAGGACTCGTACAGTCGTACTTCAACCAAGCAAGATCTTTGTTAAGGATATTTTGATTTGTTAACCTCTCTCTTTCTAGTTAAGTATTATTTATTTATTCTTGACTTCTACAAAAATATTTGCATAATCAAGTAATTTTGAGAACTGAGGCACGAGTGGCATGTAAGAAATTGCATACATCATCTAAGTCGTCACAATTTTTATATTTTGTACGACGCAAACTCAAGCTGATGTGAGTTTTTTCTAATCTAAAAAATGTAGGTTCTATAAGACTAAAACACACCATTTCCTAGAGAGAAAAAAGCAATTACTTTCTCCTTAACTATCACTTCTTCTTCTATCATCCCTTCACTCACAATTAGAACTTCCTCCGAATTCTACTTCCTTGCCTAAAAAGAATCCAATTTCTCCAAATTACATACAGTTTTTTTTTAATTAGACCTAACACTACTACTCTGTGCATTACATATTTCCACAATCATCAACAGGAAGGGTTCAATTTATTGGCTTTTTTTTTCCCCTCCAGATCTACATCTTTATCTCTATGTTATGAGTCACCACCATCATCTCATGATGGTAACTTTGCTTATTGACTTATCGTTGGATTCCAATAGTCCTTCTGGTCACAAAAAGCTTCCATTTACTTCCATTCACAGAAAGCTTTTTGAGTACATTTTTTTTGCTACAATTTAGAAATCATAGCTAAAAGTCAACCTTTGACAAAAATTTTCAAAGGATGACCTTTTGATAATAATTTTGAAAATCGTAGCTAAACACTATAACAAAGTAACCTTTGGCTACTTTTCTTTTAGCAACAATAGTTAAAGGTTGCATTTTTCGTTACTTTTTTTTTCCAAAATCGTAACTAAAAGATGAACTTTTGACTACACTTTTCCAAAATCATAGCCTATTATATTAAAAATGATAAAGTGCGAGTTTTCTATTCTCTTTAGTTCTTCTTTTTTGGCTACGAATTATATTTATAGCCAATTTGGAATCGTAGTCAAATGCCTTTAGCTACAAAGCAAATTTTATATCTAAAAGTTAGAGATCATATAATTCTAGTTAAAAACATTTAGGTACGAAAATATATTTATAGCCAAATACTTTCATTCTTCTTCTTTTGGTTACGAGTATAATTTCGTATCCAATTGATTTTAGCTACGAAATAAATTTCATGGCTAGAAGTCTCAAATCATATAATTATTTGAATTAAAAACATTTGGCTATAAAAATATATTCGTAGCCAAATGTTTTCATTCTTTTTCTTTTAGCTACGAATGTATTTTTGAAGTCAAATAGATTTATCTATGAAATAAATTTCATAGCTAAAGGTCACAGATCATATAATTTCAGTGAAAAACATTTGGCTACGAAAATTATTCATAGCCAAATGTTTTCATTATTATTCTTTCAGCTATGAATAAGTTTTCGTAGCCAAATGGATTTAGCTACAAAAAAATTTTGCAGCTAAAAGTCGTATAACCTATAATGTCTTTAGCTATGAAATGATTAGCTAAAAGTGGCCACGAATATATCTTTTGTTTCGTATTTTAGCTACGAAAACAGAATCCATAGTTTTAGCTATTAAAACAACGTCATTTTGTTCACTAAAAATAACATTTTTTGTTATATTGAAAACATAATTACGAATCAGTGTTTAATTTTATCTTTGTCTTCCTCCTTGCGTTCCAGCAGTTGCACCAATGGAAGGACATTAAAGATTTTTAAGAATGTCCCATTTGTGTACATAAAGATGGCAAGTGGATGATGGACAAGAAAAAAAGATACTCTATAAAATCTTAAGATATTTTCCTATTAAACCATGACTACAAAGACTTTTTATGTTACCAAAAATAGTCATATATCTGATGAGGCATTAAAAAAAATGCATTGATGATAACATTATGTGTCATCCAGCTGACTTAAAAGTATGGCAAGACTTTGACGGAAAGTTTTCATAATTTGCAAAGGGTTGTCATAATGTTCAATTTCGGTTGGCCTCTAATGGATTTAATCTATTTAGTAATATAAGTACTTCTTACATCATGCAGTTGGTAATTATTATGTCATACAATTTACCCCTTTTTAAGTGTATGCAGGAGCCTTTTTTGTTACTTTCTTTAGTTATTCTAGGACCTACTGCTCATGGTAAAGATATCAATGTATACATGCAACCATTGATTGATGATTTAAAACATATCTGAGAGGTTGGATTAGAAACTTATAATGTTGTTGAAGGTGAAAAATTTAGAATGCACGTGGCTGTTTTATGGACTATAAATGATTTTCTAGCTTATGACTATTTGTCTGGACGGAGTACTAAATGGTATATCACTTGTCCTATATGAAACGATCAAATTTATTCAATGAGGCTACAAAGTAAAATATGTTATATGGGACATTATCGTTACTTAGAACATGGACATAGATGATGATGAAGCAAATTGTTTAATAGCAAAATAAAAAATAATGAAACTCCTTTACACTTTTCTGGTGATAATGCGGTTGATAAAATATCACATTTGCAAGAGTTTACACCTGGCAAGCACCTAAGTAATAGAAAGCGAAAGAGAAGTTTTCCTGATCTTAATTTGAATAAAAAACATTTTTTCAATTTACCATGTAACACCTCGAGTTAAGGGTTAGAAAATTGAGTAATTCCAGTGCACTTTATGATTTGCGTAATGTGAATATTTGATTATTTGTGCATAAGCATTTGGACACATACAATTATTGTGCATGCATTCATGACATTTTTTCAGATAAATTGGATATATAAATGCGATTAAATTGTGGAAAATTTATTTCGAGACTATTGAAATTATTTCGAAATTTTTATAATTTTGGAATATTTTAGATCAGAAATTAATTGACGAGTGGACTAATTATGGATTGACAATTGGACAAATTACTATGTGACAAGTGGAGCAATTAGTAAGTGACATATGAGCTAATTAAATGGGTGACAAATGTAAGACATGCCAAAGGACATGTGTCAATGAGGGATGGAGCCACCTAGTCACGTTTTTGGGTAACAAAGTTTCTGCAGTTCCTTTGTTTTATCTCCACCGAAAACACTATCTTCCTTCTTGCTCATCCGTTGTTTAAACACTTAACTTCTGCAATTTTGGTGTTATTGGCTCACCGACGTTACACCTTGCGAGTCTTCTGCCATTTGAGGGTCTTGATTGTTACAAAATCTTTGTGTAATCCAACACCGAAATCTATTAGTTGCTCTCCCCATTTCTGGAATTTTTTGCTGAATTGAGGGAAATTTAAGACAAGTAAGTTTTATGCATGTTTTAATGTTTTAAATGGATGCATGCGTGAATGATATATATTTTCATGCTTGTTGATTGCTGCATGCGTAATGGTGTTGATGCATGTGTGAGTGGTGAAAGAAGAAGCAAATTCGGTAATATGATTAACAAGATGAAGGGTTATAGTCATTGGAAAATGATATAGGTAGTAGTTTACTAAATATACATCTGTATTTAGGGCATAACATGATCTGTGAATATCCAAATTGGATGAAGTTAAATTCAAATTAAACTAGAAAGATATATCTACAACTTTCATGAAGGAGTCAAATTTGATTTCTGTCACTTAGTGCGTTATTTTCTGGATTCTGCACTGTTGTGAACAGTATGTAGTATTTTGGGGATAACTTTCAAAATACTAAACCAAAGTGCACAAAATTGGTGTCGTTAGAAACTTAATACATAAAGGAACATTTGTTTAGAAGAAAGTTTGGCCTAAATCCTTCATTTTTATTATCAAAATGATCAGGTAAAAGTGACCCGAAAGCTTATTTTGGGAAGAGCTGGAAAAATAGGTAAGGTGAAGAAGAAGGATTTGCAGGTCCACCAGAGTGTCGCAGTCGTGCATGTGCATGATTGCAACTTCGCAGGACCACCCGGGGTGTTACGGTCGTGCATGTACACGATCACGACTTCCCTATTTATCCAAAGGAGGTTATTTTCTGAACATACTTTGATCATTTTGTTATAACTTCTTCATCCGATATCCAAATGACTTGATTCTTGAACCAATGGATTCATACAACATTGATATTTATCTCCACCAATAATTAGAACTTTATGAATTGGATCGATTGAAGAATTTAAGATGAAATTGTGATTGTGCTGAAGTATGATAACTGGGATGCTTTTATTGAACATACTTCGATAATTTACTTATATTTGGATTTGTAGATTTCCAAATGGAGTAATTATTATTTTGAATTAAACCAGAGTCATAAGGCTACAAATGTTTTGAAGTGATGGAATTCTAATTCTGCCTCTAAGAATTTTAGAATTTGAGTTGAAGTTAGGATAAGAATTATATTGAAGCTTAAGCACAGTCTGAGATCTTTTGAGTATAACTTTCAGTATACTAACCCAAATTGAATGAACTTGGTATCATTGAAAACCTAAGACAAAGAGGAACAAGTTTTTTGAAGGAATTAGTACCTAATTACCTCATCTTTCTAATGAGAATAATTAAGCAATGTGGACCCAAAAGTTGGTTGTGAGATAAATCTGGATTGAGAAATTGAGAATGGCTTCACATGATTAATACTGTGACAAGATCAAGGATAGGAAACTCGAAATTTGTCATGAACATGCATCATGCATATTCAATATACATGAATGTGCATAATTGAATTCATAATTGTGCAAAATAGTGATATGTGTTTATATTAAACGTTTTAAAGGAACCCATCGAGCGACCAAATCCAGATATTATCGGGACATCGAGGCAATAAGCAATAAGAGAGCTTTTGTAAGTAATTTAGTTGGTCTTATCTGTAAGTAAGTCTTGATGAATATTTGTAAGTAATTTTAGAGGGTAATTTTTGTAAGTAATTTAGATGGTCAAATTTGATAGTTTTACTTTGATTATTTTGTTTGCTACTACTTTTGGTCTATTGAATGATTTGCAAAGCTGTTGGATTGATATGTGAATTGAATTTTAGACATTTCTATTTTAGTTTTGTTAAGTCCTAGTTGTGGGTAAATAGGCATGCCTAGAAGGGTCTGCAGCTGCTTCTGTGACACTGCTTTTGGGGTATTTTTGGACTAAGAAAAATAAGAGACAGAAAGACCAATGGCTTAATGACATGTAGCACCTTATGTGCATGACAAATAGCTCACATGAAATGAGCCATGTGTCAAGTTGGTAACTATACACGTGGTAATAACACACGTGAGTACTTGTGCTAGAGAGGAAAAATCACAGAAGCATCGTTGCTCTTCGGTTTATGTTGGTGTTCTTTGAAAAATCACCGAAGTACTAGTTTTACTCTTACATCAATGTTATCCTTTGCATGCAAATATTTCAACCCAACTGATGTTGTTTCTGCCTATTCTTGTAGTTCTCCTTCCCCATCC
>JAOQMP010000008.1:14234626-14246262 GCA_027563575.1 Erythroxylum pedicellare
GTGCTCACTGAAGCATCATAACTATGTTTTTACATCACATTTGTTGTAAGTACTATAAAATCTCCGTTACAAGAAATAATTAAAAATTAAATCGATTCGACCAGTTTGATCTTAAAAACTTTGAACCGTTCAATTTTTTAGTTTAGTTTACAAATTTTTGGTTCGATTTATTTTAATAATTTTTATTGTTAAAAACTGATCTGTACTTTATTAATTAATCGGTCAATTTTTGTATATTAATAAGTTCTTATAAACTAAAATAAATAAATAAATTTTAATTTAACAATATCTTTTTATAGTTAAACTTTACATTCTTAGATAAATAAGGATAATCTATTTTAATCATATTTTAAATTTTTTAATTTTATTCAATCTTTAGCCGATTTTATGACGATTTAATTTCAGTTGAACCTTTTAAACCTTAACCTCTTGTCTTATAAGTTAACCTTTTAGTTTGATTTTTAAAACATTGGTTATAAGTTACAATATCTAATTAAGATTAAAATATAATACTTTTATAATAGCAATATTAAGTTTTGTAATTTGTCAAAATGCATGAAAGAGATTGAAGTTAAAGAATTCCGAGAGGAAAACACAGTTAATCTTATATATATTCGTCTAAGTGAGATGAATCAGGCATTTTTTTTTCCTCAGTTGTGAAAAAATTAGAAAAGGTTTGACAAGGAGGGGGACTGATCATTACACCACAGAAATGGAATATATTGTTCATGCTGTGTCTTGCTGATTTCTGGTAAGCGCATAGTTCTTCCACTCATTTTGGAATATACGTAGTTTCAAGATGCTTTTTTCCTATGCCAAAATGTTTTTTTTTTCCCGAATGTCTTTCCTTTTACATAAAAAATATAAAATGTATAAAAATATCTCATAACCAACATATATTAAAAATAATTTCATTCCAACATATTGAATGTATAATAATTAGTTCTCAAATATTACATCATTTCATAAAACCAAAAATATAAATAAATTATTTTTCTTTCTCTTAAATCAAACCATAATCAGTTTAATAATTTATCATAATATTTCTTTGAAGTCTAAAGGGTGCTTGGTTAGTTGGTATGAGAAGAAATAAATAGGTAAGGAATGAAAACAGATAGTTAGTAATATATTATGATTAGATGAATAATATTTTTATATTCCCGAAGAGCAATACTCCATACTCTTAATTCCATCCTTTATTATATTCATTATAATTCAAGTGTTGTATGTTACAAAGACGCACATAATTGAATTATACGCATTTCTTAAAAAATATGAGCAATTTCATTTAAAAGCATTTCAAAAGAAGCAAGCATGAATAGACCAAAATTACAGTTGAAAGACTTGATTTAACTTTTAGAACATAGCAGAAGGAAATGAAAATGTGATGAGCTAAAAGTGCTGCACAAAATAGACAGTCTAACATAAAAACTACCGCAACAACGTTCAATTAAAGTCTACCTAAAATGCATTTAAGAGTTCTAATAATATGCTTTATCAGGTGGACAAAACAGGAATCTAGGAGTCATTGATTGGGCCAATAAGAAGTTGACACGTGCCTATCCGTTTTAAGGTAAGTGACGACATTCTGCTATTTCTGAAGACAACTAGAAAGTATTACCCAAACAAAATCCATCTATTAAAGTTTTGCACGCAAATTGGTAATGACCACTCTCCAGAGCAGGCGCGTTATGTTATCTATCCAAACATAATCCCGCACGTGGACAATGCAACGCCGTGTGGGGCACGAACTTGGCTTGAGCGTAGAGATTACGACGCCAAGAATGAAGAACAGTAAAATCAATAAATTAGAGAAGGTTTACATGAAACAAGAAAGAACAACCCAACCCTAAACTTCATTTTCTCCATCTCTACTGGTCTCTTCAGATTGAAAGCAACAAAGAAGAGACCTTTGAGGGTTGAAGGATCAGAGAGGTTAGAGAAGCGAAGTAGTAGGAAAATTAAACCCCTAACTTACATATTCCTAGCTTTCTCTCTCTAGAAACTTACGTCGCCTCTCTTTTAAGTTTCGCCTTCTCCATATACAATTTCTCTCTTTCTAGGGTTTCTTCTTCTAAGTATTGAAGTTTCTCTAGTTTTTCACATTTTTGGCGAGCTTTGAGCCTGACCCATTAAAGCAAGATCAACCCTTTGCCCAAGAGAAGAAAAGAAGTGCACAAACTAAAGGTTGAAGGAAAAAAAAGAAGTTATTTGCTTAAGAGATTGGTTATAGTAGCCTATATAGATATAGATAAAAGTTTATATCGAAATAAAAAGAGGTGAGGTAAGGGTATAGATTTGTTTCCTTTTTAATAATTTAGTTGTTTTTTTAGGTTTTAAGAATATGGGAAGAGGTAGAGTTGAGCTGAAGAGGATAGAGAACAAAATAAACAGGCAGGTGACATTTGCAAAGAGGAGAAATGGGTTGTTGAAAAAAGCTTACGAACTTTCTGTGCTCTGCGATGCTGAGGTTGCTCTCATCATCTTCTCCAATCGTGGGAAGCTCTATGAGTTCTGCAGCACATCTAAGTATGATCCTTTTCATCTCTCCCTCTCTCTCTCTCCCTCCTCATATCTATGTATGGCAACATATATATTTATCGTGAACTTAAACCTTTTGCAAAATTTTGTGAGATCTGTTTGTTTCCTCTTGTTTTTTTAATTAGTTCATGGATTTCAGCTTTTTTTTTTATTGTCAGTACTTGTGTTCTTTAAACATTTCTTAGCTGCTTTTTTGTTTCTGGACAAATTTCAAAATAATTTCTTCTTGCCCTATTGGGTGATGATTAACGTTTTCAAGCTTGATGGGATGATAAGACTTTAATGACCAGTTTCATCAATTTGTGAATTTGCTCGTTCTTGATACGTACTTTGATAGTTCCTCATAGTTTTGTTACTTGCTCTTAATCTTTTTTACATGTTAATTTCATGTAGTTGAGTTCCAAGGGTTTTAGGTTTTAGTTAGTTCTGATATTAATAATATGCTTAGTTTCTCTCTTAGATCTGAACCCAAATGAAAAACCTTTTAGTTTGCTCTCAAGGACGCCTTAAGATTCTTGTTTTCAGTTCAACCATAGGTTATTGGGTTTGACGATAGATGCATCTACCGATTCTCCGGCAATTCAGCACCGATCACTCCAAACACAGAAGCCTCATCTCAGCTCAAACACTTATATCTTTTGTTGATCTTCTCATTCGTATTGTTGGAAAAGAAAAAAAAGAGAGACTGAAAAGCAAAGAAATAAAAAGGAGTGAAGTACTTGTTGTGACTCGTACATTATGTTTGAGTTTTCAGTCTTTTAAAGGATAAAAGTTTAGCATTGCCTAGGAAATTTGTTTTAACCTCTGTGTAAAATATGGGTTTTTAAAGTGAGAGAAAGAGAGAGTTACAGACATGCGAAACCCTGAGAACATGTTTATATCCCATCTACTGAACTGTGCTAGGTGCAGAAAGTTCTTACCTGCAGCAGCTCTGACTATTTAATTGTTTTCTTTGTTAAAAATTTATGATAATGACACTTTAATTAATAACTCAAAAATTGATATTCTAAGCAACAATCTACCTTCTGGAATTTCTTGTCTTTTATCATAATAATAATTGCGAGGAAATTCCTTCGCTTCTTCGTCTCTTGTTTACGGTTTGGTTTATATTGTTAGGGTTACCCAAGCTAGGTTATTATAATTTACTTGAAATTAATAACTAAAACCAAACACCTCCCTCTTTTTGAAGCTCACTCTTTCCTAGTCATTGACAACGTTTTAGATTTGTGCAAAATAAAAGAAATATTATGTACCCTTTTTTTCTTTTCTTGCTCATGTCTAAGTTGTTATTTCCCAATTTCATAATAAATATACTTTCTTTTGGTTCTTGTAAGTTTGAAGATTAGTAATGTAAGTTTGAAGATTAGTAAAAGTCAAAAGTCAATATAGTCGCACAAAACTCCTGCTTTGTAGGAGTCTGCAGATATTCATAACGTGCATAGTTTTCTTTTTGTATTTTTACAAAGAGGATATTTCTATGACTTGAATCTGTAATCTTTTAATTATAAATGAGCAATTTTACTAATTGCTCCAAAGTTCACCTTTAAATTTGAAAATTATTAATGATATGTAAACACCTCAGACTATTGGTGATCAAATTATTAGAATTTAAATTCTACATCAGCTAATCTCATAAATAGGTCCTAAAAGAACTTTTTTTGGTCACTAACTTAGGTATGATATTCCCCCAAGAGTGAAGAGTTCAATAATTGTTTACTTTCCTTGGGTTAAAATGGTTTATACATGAAAGATTGTAGATAAATACTAATACTTGTATTAGCAATTTGTTTATCCAATACAATAAATTTTAGTAGCTAATCTTCAACATTACAATGAAATAGGCTCTATAAAATTTTTTTAATTGATGCTATTGCTTTTTTATATCCTTAATTCAGCATGCTCAAGACTTTGGAAAGGTATCAGAAGTGCAGCTACGGTGCCGTGGAAGTCAATAAACCTGCCAAAGAGCTCGAAGTACGTTAGTTCGGTTACTATATGTCGTCTCCCATATACTGGATTCTTGTACTCATTTTTTTTAATACATCTTGGAGATCCAATTAAAGGTCTAAGTAGTGAAATTATCCTCATCATAATCTAGAAAGATTCCATGGAAATGAAATATTTCTAGACTATTATATACGTCGATCTTTGCACCCTTATAAGAAAGTAAAGAAACTTGTTTATCCATGTTTTTATATATTCTAAATATTTAAAGTTCTCAACTCTTTGCTCGTTGGGTTTGTTGAAAATCAGAAATTAGTGGTGAGTTATGTTTTAATACTGCTAGTGGTTTTTGTTGTTGTAACAGAGCAGCTATAGGGAGTACCTAAAACTGAAAACCAGGTATGAAGCCCTGCAGCGAACTCAAAGGTACGTAGAAATCTGAATAACTAGCTTTTTAGCCCGGTGGCTTACATGTGATAGTTTATATACCTCTACAGTTCTTGGCTTTACTATGAATCTGTAGATGCATTGTCTCTATCGTATATGATGATCATAATCCACGAACGTTTTAAATTTGTCGGTACGTAGGAACCTCCTTGGGGAGGAGTTGGGACCTCTGAACACCAAGGAGCTTGAACAGCTTGAGCGCCAATTAGAAGGCTCATTGAAGCAAGTTCGGTCCACCAAGGTAACATGTATTTTCTTAATTTTTTGAAAATAAGAAAACAAATCATGTTTATTTTATTTTATGTGATCTACTTCAGAAAGTATATATAAGCCAATATGACATAAATTTCCTTCATCTTCAAACACACCAGGACCAGGTTGACTGGAATACGTAGTACTATTTTCACATTACTTCATTAACGGTGCTATATTGAATTATATTATTTGATATAATGGGTGAATTTAGCATGTCTATCCTGCACCAATGATTTCAAAGTCTAGATAATCAATAGAGCGAAGGCAGCCAATGCATGCTGAGGGGATGAGAAATGGAGATTGGTGCAAAGACCAACAGACTAATGTTGTTGTACATGTACAGCTTTTAGTTGCCTTATAGATATGAAAATGGTCCATATAGTCCACAATTGAGTTATATCTTTTCTTAGTTCTTCTGAATTTGTTGTTTTTGTAAATAACAATTTCCATGCTAATGTATTTTGACAACGTTAATTTACAACGCTTGGCAGACCCAGTACATGCTCGACCAACTTTCTGATCTTCAAAATAAGGTTCGCCTACAACCATTATATGACTCTTTTTTATGTTGCTTCAAGTACTAAATAGCTTTTGTTGAGTACAGGAGCAATTGTTGCTGGAAGCTAATAGAGCTTTGACAATTAAGGTAATCCATTAAGCTTAATGCTGAAATGCAGTCCATATCTACGAGTCTAGGATTGTGTTTGGTTTCTGCACATGTTCCAAGCTTTCCGCATAGATGCTATTATGACACGATCTTTCATTTTTCGTCAAGATTCCACCGTCAAATAGTGGTAGAACCAAGTTTGTTGCTTGATCCTGAAAATTCAGCATGAAATTTCAGAAAACTTAACAGTATCTTCCGACTTTTGATAAATTAGATAAGCATCATCCTTTGGGCCTCATGGTGTTCCACGATCGATTTTAGTTCCTATTGTTTCTGTAATGTAAAGTAGAAACAAGTTCATTCTAATTTTCTTTCCTGCCAGCTGGATGAAATCAGTGCAAGGAATAACTTTCAACCATCATGGGATATTAACGAGCAAAACATGTCATATGGTCACCAGCAAGTTCAGTCTCAAGGGTTATTCCAACCTTTAGAATGCAATCCCACTTTGCAGATAGGGTAAAGTTCAAACTTCCAAGTCCCTGAAATCTTTGAATCGCCTTTTGATTGATTCATTTGTCTTCTTGCTTGTTCCTAATTAACACAGGTACAACACCTCAAGTTCAGAGCAGATGACCAGCACAACTCATGCACAGCAAGTTAACGGTTTCATTCCTGGATGGATGCTTTGAGTTTAAAGTTTTTCTGCTCTGCCTAAATTTGCCTTCTTGCTCATGAAAACACCCCTACTATATTATAGCTTCTTGGTGCTGGCAATATGTAAATGACAATATAAGAAAATATGTGGTGGTATGAACATAAAATGCTTCTCTCTCCTGAACCTCAAGGGGCTCGTCTGCCCTTAGTTGGACGGGAAGGCATGTAATTCCATAAAGTGTTTTGCATAAACTCGGACTGTTGCTTAAGCTTCTGCTTCACTTTTATCTAACATTATCATACTTGCTTGGAATTTTACCTGAAGTATATTATTTCTTTAATCTCTACCGTCATGTTGCAGCTCAAGTTTCTGCATGTCACACCTATGTGGTCGTTTATGCCCTCCCCCTTGTAATTTTTAATATCACTTTGATTAAACCAAAATTCCATCTTGGATTCTACTGAAAATTAAAAACAAAAACCAGTTTTTTTGGCAGTAATAAAGGGGGAAATAGAACTGAAATTTTCAGAAAATATGAACCAACTTAATCCTAGGAAGGATAGCCTGTTGGTGTGAATTTGAGGATCGCCATTTTCAATAATGAAAAGAAATTGTAGCAGCCCTAATTCGAAGATGAGGTTGGGCAAGTTTTGGAATTTTGAGTGCATCATTTCTTTCAATATTTTGGGTAAGCAGAAACTCGCAACAACTCAAAGTCAGCCATCTCCTGGATTTTGAGGTACCCTTGCTAATAGCGGTTGGGGTAACTAGGGGACAGCTTGGGACCATCACACACCCATTATCTTCCACTTCAGAAAAGTTTCTATTTATTTTCTCGTTCCCCCAAACTAGAAAACTTAGCAACAGCCCCAAAAGTCAATTGGACTACGCTTTGTTAGTAGCCTGTACTGAATGGAGACAAGTTGCTATAAGTACAGCGCGAGGAGAGCCGAGGAAAAACTGGTCGTCAGTTCGGTTTTACAAGCCTGAAAGTGAAGGCTCTTAAGGCCCCAACCTTCTCAGATTAGGCTCATCTGTTGAGGCCTTTTATTTCTTGTGATCGAAATAAATCCCTGATTATGTTTGTTTGAATAATAAATTTGGGAAGGAAGCATTTTGTTGAGTTCAACTATAAATTTCCTTCACTTTATTTCTCTCTAAGTTTTATACGAAGCAAACTTTTCCTATCACTTACCTTTCTCTCTTCTCTTGGTCACGATATTATAAAATTCTCTACGTACTGGAAGTGAAGATTCAAATTACCGGTGGGTTGCGAAGGAATCAACGAGTTTATACTATCAATGCATCCAGCTAAATTTTAGTATGAATATCTAGTAACTTTTAATGGATTAGATCTTGAGCATATAGTTATTTATTCCTTAAAGATACCATAAGACTTTCTTTATAGCTTTCTATTGGTATTTTGATATTTTCTTAACATTCTAATCATGAAGCTAATATCGAGTCTTGTGCATGCTTGCAAATACATCAGATTGTTAACAATAGAAGCATATATAACAGATTTCATTTGTTTATGTTTCACATCATTTTTTATTAGATATTGTGTGAGACTAAATTTATCCTTTTTTATTTTAAATAAATTCTTGCTGAACATTTGTTCATATTAAATTTCTTAAGAATTATTTTGATATATTCTTTTTGAGACAATTCCACCATTTCTTGTGATTTAGACAATCCTACCAGTTCTTGTGATTTATCTTAGAATATTGAAATTCTTATCACATATGATGACTCTCCTATATCTTTCATATCAAAGTTCCTAGAGAGAAAATCTTTGGTCTTATACAATATGTCCAAATCATTAGTAGTAAGTAAAATTATTATCAATATATAGAACTAGAAGTATAAACTTACTTCTAGTGATCTTTCAGTAGATATAATGATCAACAATATTTTCTTAAAAATCAAAAGATATTATGGTATCATTAAGCTTAATATATCATTATTGGAAAGCTTGGTTAAGTCTATATGTCGATTTCTTAAGTTTACACCCTATGTGATCTTTTCCTTCTACAGAAAAACCTTTCAACTTAATCCATATAAACTTCCTCATCGAAATCATCATTTAGAAAAGGCAGCTTTTATATCGATTTGATGTGATTCTAAATCAAATTGAGTCAGTAATGCCATAATTATTCTTTTTTTGAGACAGGTAAACAATTCTCTTTATAATCAATACCATCCTTTTGAGTATAACCTTTGAAAACAAGTTTAGCTTTATATTGTTTAATATTATTATTCGATTTGCGTTTGATTTTAAAAATCCATTTGCATCCAACTAGTTTAAAACTTTCTGGTAAACAACAAAGTCTTAGACATTGTTTTATTCCATTTAATTTAAGTCATTTTTTATAACATCAATCTATTTATCAAACTTATCACTTTCTATGGTTTGTGAAAACGAAACAAGATCCTCATTAATGCCATAACCAAATTCTAACTCTTACAAATAAACCATACAGTCATGTGAAATAACTGATCTCCTTATTTTTACAGTTTTATTCAAAGTTATTCCATGTGGTTCATTTATATCAATTTCTTGTAAGTTAGTTTCTTTATAAGGTGTTTCATCCAAATCTGTCTAGGATCATTTTATTCTTCCAATACCAAGATTGTATTAGGTATAGATGTGGATACTAGAATATTTATAGGTGATGGAATATACCCTTATTTGACTAATTTTACCATTTTTTTCAACAATTCTTGAACTACTGTTTAGAAAATAAAACCTGTATCCTTTAGATTTCTCTAGGTAACTAATAAAGTAACCACTAACTGCTTAAGAATCTAATTTCCTTTTATGTAGATTATAAATTCATTCTTCTGTTGGACAACTTTAAACATACAGGTGCCTTATGCTAGGTTTCTTTCTAGTTTATAACTCAAAAGGAGTATTAGGGATTGCCTTACTAGGAATCTTATTTAATAAATACATAGCAATTTTAGGGTAATGAGGAATTCGTTATCATACTACTAACCATATTCCTTAATTTCCTATTACTCGTTTCTACCACACCATTTTGTTGAAGTGTACTTGGCATAGTATATTATACACAAATGCCATGTTTGTCAAGAAACTTCACAAATGGACTTGTACATTGTCTTGATTCATCATACTTTTCATAATATTTACCACCTCTATCAGATCTTATAATTTTTACTTTTTTATTTACTTGCCTTTCAACCTCGTTTACAAACACTTGAAGGGTGATTTTTATCAAGTAAATAGACATATCCATAACATAAAAAAATTATCGATAAAGGTGATAAAAAACTTTTTTTCACCATAAGATGGAGTGCTAAAAAGTCCATTTATAACGGTTTGTATCATTTCAGAAAATTGAGCACTTCTTATACCTTCTTTCTTATTATGTTTGGTTTGCTTTCCCTTACAATCCAGACACATATTGAGATTAGTAAAATCTAAATTTAGAAAAATTTCATTTTTTACCAATCTTTCTAATCTTTCTTTAAATATATGACTCAAATTTTTATATCAAAAGTAATTTACTTAGTTCCAGTGATATGATAAACAGAAAATAAAGATCCAGAAAAATTAACATCAAGTTTTAATTTATATAAATTATCCAAAAGAATTCCATAACCAAAAATGGAATTATGTTTAAATAACTAAAACAACCATCACCAAACTTAATAATAAACCCACTTTCATCAAATCTAGAACATAAATTAAGTTTATAGAAATTGAAGGTACAAAAAGAGTTTGTATTAAATCTACATGATAAACATTATCTAATATTAGAGATAAGGTCATACGCCTTCAATTGGGACCTTCTTATGGTTTCTCACAAATAGAAAGTTCTTAGTTGGGTTTATGGTTTGGATTGTAAGAAATTTTTGCATAACTTTAGAAACATAAATAGTAACACCAGAATCGAGCCACTAAGTAATATAAGGAACTTTAGTTAAGTTGAGTTCAGAACCTACAAAAATGTTAGATTTACCTTTCTTTTCAAACCAAGCCTCACATTTCAAACAATCTTTCTGATGGTGTCCCTTTTTCATACATGAATGATACTTTTTTGTCTTTTGTTCCTTCTATATTAGTAGTAATCTGGGTCGCCTTAGTGTGCACTTTCTTCTTAACTTTCTTCGCCTTTGGCTTACGAGTCTTATTAGCTTCTTAACCCATAAGGTTAATTGAACGAACTTCTTAATTCTTTAGCCTTGTTACCTCCTAAATAAGCATATTGGACAATTCATTAACATTCCCTTGTCCTTTATATTATTGTAGTTAATTTGAAATAGTCCATACTCAAGAGGTAACAAGTTTATAATAAATTGCACTAAGAAGGAGTCATCAACTTTCATACCCAATTTCTTTAATTTTGCTACAATATTCATCATTTATAGGACATGTTGTTGTATGGTTCGCGACCTATCACACTTCATGGTTCAACCATTAGTGCATAAGCAAGAGACTTGTCTACAGAACAAAAATGTTCTTCCACAAATTTAAGATATTCTTTAGCACTTTCAGTTTGTGAAGTATTAGACGTTGTCAACAACGGTCATTCTCATAAAATTAAGACATAATCTGTTTGACCTTTCCCATGCTTTATTGTTTGTCTTCTTAACCTCACTTCTCGTATTTGTAATGATAGTAAACTTTTCTCGTATTTGTAATGATAGTAAACTTTTCTTCCATTAATACTAAATCAAGACCTAGAACACCTAAATAGAAATTGGCTAGAGAAGTTCAAATGATTAAAAACGATAATAGTATAAGCATATGAATGAAGAGGAATAACTATAAATACACAAATGCTCAATAAATTATCGGATTCAAATAACTAAATATTGCAGGATTGAAATAATTAAATATTTAAAATATAATGCAAGTTTTCTTTGGGCAAACTCAACAATATATTACCATAAATTTAATGTCATACAAACCTTATCAAGTAATCAAACAAAACTCATTAAATACAATCATTATCTTTGGATATATAACATATTTGACAAGAAAAAATTGATTTTCCTCTATTATGTTTATTAATCATAGATTATTAATTTACCTTTGGGTAAATCCTGAAATTATATCAACTAATAAATATTATTTATTCATATAATTAAGTCAATGATATGTATTAATATTTATGAATAAATGACTATTAACTTAATTAGTTTAGTCACTTTGGC
>JAOQMP010000008.1:14255798-14268660 GCA_027563575.1 Erythroxylum pedicellare
ATGAGCATTTCATATGCATTTTGTTAAGTATGTTTGCTGGATTGAAATGCCAAATTTGCCTATGCTTAAGTGAAAATACGATACTAACGTAAAGTGCAATTTTTGTGAATATTTGTTATGTGAAATGATGTGTTGCATGAATTGAGTGAACCATCGATGATGGATACCTCACTGAGTTTGCAAAATTCACCCAAAATTTGTAAATTTTTTCAGAACTCAAAAGAATGCCTCGTTAGGCAAACGGGAGTATACATACTGCATGCAAGGGAAAGATAGAGGTTAGGATCAGTTCGCGTTTGTATTAGTATTTTCCTATTTTTGTATAAATTTGTATTATGAGATTTCTGTAAAATAATGTATTAGGAAATTTTTGTATCATGTGTATATAAATGGAATTATGTTGTAATGTAAAGTCATTATGAATAAAATTGTTTTATATTGGTAATGGGCCCTAAATGACTATTGAAATTCTATTGATTGTATTGTTATGACTGAAAATGTTTGTAAAATAAGTGGGCTCAAATTGATTATTGATTTATGCATTTATGTGTTGTTTTGAAAAAAAATTTATGTATTGAGTTTTGACTATTTCAGCGCATTAGAACACCACCCTAGTGGGGCACGGACTCGGATATCACCCAAGATGTCAGGTTTGAGTCCTACAGGAGTGGGGTGTTACACTCTATATCTTTTTAAGAGCGAATTAAAAAGATTTGTTGCAAAAATGCATACTTCCATCACTTATTATTGTACATAGTACTCCAAATTGATTGAATAACCATTTGATGAACTTTTTACACAGCCTATCCATCATTGGCTGGAGATGCCACTACTTTAGCCCAAAACAAAACATAATCCACCCCCATTAGAATGTACATTTTTCCTGTTAAAGATGGGAAAGGACCTATAAAGTTGATGCCCCATATATTGAAGACTTTAACTTCTAAAATGTTCGATAAAGGCATCTCGTCTCTTTTGGAGATGTTACCTATTCTTTGACATCGATCACATTGTGCCATGAAATTTTAGGCATCCTTAAACAATTGTGGATAATAAAATCCACTCTCGAGTATTCGAGCTTCCATTTTGTTAGCTCCATAATGTCCAACATATTAACCTTCATGACTTTGCTTCAATATGTCCAACATTTCCTCCTCTGGAACACATCGCTGCATTAACCCATTAACACATCTCTGCATAAAATTGAATCATCCCATAGATATTGGTTACAATAAGGTAGGAATATGATAAATGTGAAATGCAATGTGTTTTAGGGTATAGTTTGATATTTGTTTATCTGACTATTCGATTGTTTAGTATGTATTTTGTAGAATTATGTTAGTTTGTGAATAATTTGTGTTTAAGTGTTTTTATGGGTTAGTACAACCATTTAAGCTTAATTATTATGTCTTTGAGGCACCTTGATATGTTTAAAGTTGAGTTTTAAAGGATTTTTTTGAACCTTTCAACCCCCAAAAAACCCTAAGGCTACCTAGAACATATTAAGTATATAAAGAATGGGACAAAAGAGAGGAGGAGCTTCTTGCATCATCCACCATCACGAAACCCTAGAGAGAGTTCAACGAGAGATTAAGAAAGAGATGAAGGAAGAGAGATGTGGAGAAGAAGCCTATAAGAAGTACTTCCTGTATTCCTATTACTGCTACCTCCATCATCCATTTGGATACCATTTTTATCTATGTATAGAATTGGAATAGCTGTTGAGATAAGATTTATGAATGTTGAGGATTGTCTAAACTCCCCTTCAGGTTATTTTTATCTTTAATTCAATAAAAATCTTATTATTTATGTGAATTCGATTCATTGTGATTGATTTCTGCATTTTCATAAATTAGTAATAGACTAAGAGGGTGAACCATTGAAAAATAATTAAATTGGGTTAATAAGAGTTAGGTAATTTAATAAGAATGAGAAATCAATCAAATCTGTAATTATGTGATGAGAGATCTCATATAGGTTTCGATGGTCTAGTGGAAAACTTTATATCTAATTAGGGTTTGGGTTTAGATAAAACTTCATATCCACAGTGGAAGTTTCTTTATAACTTCTATTTTTGCTATGTTGACTTCAAATCTTTGGAGTAAGATTTTATGTCCTAGCACTATCCTCCTACACTATAAAATGGCATTTCTCCCAATTCAGCACTAAGTGTGATTCTTTACATCTTTGAAGAACTCTGTCAAATTGGTTAAACACATTTTGAAAGAGTCTTCAAAAAATGAAAAATCATCCTTGAACACCTCTATTATATCTTCGTTCCTATCAGGGAAGATAGACATTATACATCTTTGAAATGTAGTTGGGGCATTTCATAGTCCGAAAGGCATCCGTCTGTACGAAAAAGTACCATAAGGGCCGGTGATTGTGGTTTTTTTTTTATCATCAGGGTAGATGAAGATATGATTATATCCTAAATATCCTTCTACATTTGGTCTATCAATAGGAGAGGAAAATGATCCTTTTTAGTCACTAAGTTGAGTTTGTGATAGTTTATGGATACTCTCCATTCTGTGACCGTTCTTGTTGAAATTACTTCTCCACTCTCACTTTCTATTATCGTCATTCCACCCTTTTTAGGTACACATTTTCTGGACTGGCCTATTCATTGTTGGAGATGGGATAAATTATCCTTATAACTAAGAGTTTGATTATTTCTTTCTTGATCACCTACTTCATGTTAAGGCTCAACCTTCATTGACACTCCCTCACCCTTCTACATCCTTCCTTGAGGTTTATTTGGTGCATGCAAACATTTGGGTTTATACCTCGAATATAAAAAATTTGCCATCTAATGGATTTCGTTCGTATGCTTACAATTGCTACCACTTTACTTTCTTATTTCTCATCTAATTGATTTGATTGATTATTGGTAACGCATGACCATCCCCTAGTAAGTAAAGGTTTAAACTCTATTGTGGGTGGTTTTTTTTTAGATGGTGGTAAGGGTGCTTCAGTTCGAACTAATTTATCTTGATGCGTTTGAATATCTGACTCTTCCATCTTATCATCTCCTTTAGACTCAAGTTTCTCATATCTATTATTAGTCTCTATTGCCACTAGCTATACTTTAGCGATGCAACTCTTAACTTGTTCTTACAACTTTTGGTCTATACTTTCAATTTTTCATGCACCCGCAGCTTATTGTTAAGTTATTTAAATCCTTATTCATATTGAATTCGATATGATCTTCTCCTAGTCAAACTGTTAATTTCCCTTCATGAACATCAATTGTAGCTTTCTTTGTATTCATAAATTGTCGATCAAGGATTAGTGGACAGTTATTATCTTCTTCAAAATCGAGAACCACAAAATCTATAGGAATAATGGACTTGTCTACTTGCATCAGAATGTTTTCCACTATTCCAAATAGTTTTTTAATCGATTGATGAGCCAACTGAATATCATCGATGTCGACTTGACCCCACCTAGCCCTAACTTCTTAAATATTAAGAAAGGCATAAGATTAATACTTACCCCTCAATCACACAAGAAATTTGTGATTTCAAATTTACCAACCACACAGGGTATTGTAAAACTCCTTGGATCTTTCAATTTAAATGGCTTCTGATTGGTGACTATGGAATTGTAGGTGCCAATTAGAGCTACCGTCTGATTATCTTTACAAGTACACTTCTTCGATCGTATATCCTTTAAAATTTTTACGTATTTAGGCATTTGTTCCAAAGCGTCTACAAATGAGAGCTTTATCTGTAATGTCTTTACTTTCTCAACGAATTTTGCAAATTATGTATCCAGCTTCTTCTTCTGTAATTGTTGAGGAAAAGGAATCTTGGTTGGATACGGTTGAGGAGCAACATAAGGAGGGTATTCAATCATATTCACTTCTTTCTCCTTTTTTTGATCTTTTTCAATAGGGGAACAGGCTCTTTTATTGTCCTTATGGATGGTTCACGTTCCTTCCGACTTTAAAGTGTAATAGCCTTTAATTACTCCCTTTGTTTTGTTCCCGAAGTGCTAGCAAGAATTCCCATATTTTGCATAGTAAAAGCATTTAATAATTAGTTTACTTGGACTTCTAGATTATGGATTGATGATGTAAGGTTTTGATCTTGCATCTCATACATCAAATATACGCAGTGGAAAATAAAACAGAACCTCAAAAAATAGATTTACTCATGCATATAGATATAGAAAACAAAAACATGAAATTTATGATGTGATGCCCAAATACGCCCTGAGAGGATATATGGATGCCACACAAGACAATACAAATAAAAAAAAACATATCGTGGAAGCATAGCATTCCAAATCTTCCATAGGAAGCAATTTAGAACAAACATACATCATATTATACGCTGAACTTAAAACAAGTCTTGCTTCAAACCATACATATATTGTATCACATGAACTTAAAATTGAAAATCAGCCTAAAATATAGTTATTACAAAAAGCTTACAACAATTCAAAGTCATATACTTTATATACAAGCCTAAAATAAACTCAAAATACATTTTTATCAAAACAAAACTTAGACTCCATTGGCCATTGTGGTCAACTTGTCCTGGTCTTTATAATCCTTGCTCTGAACCTACATGGGGCAAATCCACCATGCTAAGGATATAGCTTAGTGAATAATAACTAATCTATACATGAACTAACAACTAATTATACAGAATCATGATATAATAGAAACATGCATTAACAATTTATCAAAATGAACAATTCAAACATAATATATCTCGTAACATATTGTACAGAAAATAGAACTAAATATCAAAAGAGGGTATACCTTCAAAATTAGAACATAATATATTTTTAAAATAAAAAATTAAACATATTTCAGAATAAAAAAATCAGATGACTGTTAATCCATGAACAGAAATGGGTAGCGGGGCTTATACAGAGGGAGACCGAAGTCTTGACACCGAAGTGTCACAGAGGAAGATCGAAGTCTCGATACCGAAGTGTCACAGAGGGAGACTGAAGTCTCGACACTGAAGTGTCTCAGAGGGAAACCAAAGTCTTGATACTGAATTGTCACAGAGGGAGACCGAAGTCTCGACACCTAAGTGTCATAGAGGGAGACCGAAGTGTCACAGAAGCAATAATAGACCCTTCTGGGCATGCCTATTTACCCACAACTATGACTTAATAGATTAAAAAACAGAGATGTTTAAAATTCAATTTACATATTAATGAATGTTTTTATACAAGCATATCACATTCTTACAGCTTTGCAAATCATTCAATGATTCAAATCAATAGAAAACAAAATAGTCAAAGCAAAGCTATCAAATATTACTTACAAAAATTGACCATCTAAATTACTTACAAAATACTCAAGGATTACTTAGTGAATTTCTTACAAATACTCATCAAGAATTACTTACAAAATTTCTTACTATATTAATTAATGAAGCTTACTTTTTGCTTATTTTCTCGAAGTCTCAGTAATATCTGGAAGTGTTCGCTTTATGCGTTCCTCTATAACATTTAATAAAAACACATAACACTAATGTGTATGATTATGAAATCATTTATGCACATACATGTATAGAAAATATGTATGATGCATGGTCATGAAAAATTCCCAGGTTTCTTATCCTTAATCTTGTCACATTATCAATTATGTGAAACTATACACAATTGCTCAATCCAGATTTATCTCACAATCAAGTTTCAGATCCAATTTGCTCAATTATTCACATCAAAAAAATGAGGTAATTTGATAAAAATTCCTTCTAGAAAGTTGTTCTCCCAAGTATTAAGTTTCTAATGATACTAAGTTCATTCCATTTGGTTATATATATTGAAATTTATACTTAAACGATCTAAAACTGCACTTAAGCTTCAACAAAATTCTTATCTCGAATTCCAATTAGATTCTGAAATTCTTATAGGCAGAATTTGAATTCAATATCTTCAGGAAATTTGTATCCTTATGACTATGGTTTAATCATAATTAATAATCTTCTCATCCTGAGGTCTATAGATCAAGATATGGTCTAATTACCGAAGTATGTTCAGTAAGAATCATCCCAGTTATCATACTTCAGCACATTCACATTTCAATCTTAAATTCATGAATCAATACAATTCAGATGATTATATATTTTTTTTCAATGATAATCAATGTCTTATGAGTCTATTGGTTCAATTCCCATGTCAATTGGATGTCTGGAGAAGAAGTTATCACAAAAGGATCAAAGGATATTCAAAAAACGACCCTCTTAAGAAAGCATGGAAGTCGCAATCGTGCAGATGGACCAGCGATGGCGTGATCTTGCTTTTGCACGATCGTGAGTCGCCATGCCTCTCAGCAAAGTTGCGATCATAGCTTTCCACCTGAAAACATGCCTATTTTTCTCCTCTCATCTCATGATTGGGAGATCCCAACTTTTTTAAGAAAATAACGATTGTGAACTCCCATCTTCTTCAATAGCCATTTTTCCAAAAACTCAACTACAAATTTTGCATCTTCTTCTTCTCTTTCCTAATCCCTCATTACAAGTTTTACTGATTTCATTTAACCCTTTATTTCACTTGCATAACACACAAACAGTCCACAATTCGAAATGAAACGTATCACCAATATTCAGTCACAGGAGTGTGACTCGGGTGCGGAGCCTGCCACTGTGGATTGAGACTACACAAAGGTACTTCCCACTGATTTATTCATTCCTAATCATATATTCTACCTTTCTACTCCAGTACAATCTCAAAATAATTTCAAATGCAAGCTTATATGGTATTTACCATTAAAACCAAAACATACACAAGCTTTCTGTAACAACTGTAAGTTTTTTAACTGTAGTAATCCATTAACCAAAACAGATCCTAAAGCCATACGGTTCTACACCACATTTTCTACTATGTCTACTTCACTAAGTTTCTCTTTATGCTACATGTAATTGGTATTACTCTTCCACCACACAATCCACTGTATAATATTATTGACTCATCTTTCTCACCGAAACTACTCAACTTACATAACCCATGCATGTGTTTATTTCCAACACTAACATATCATCAAGATTACTTACAGAACTTAGAAAGTTAGAAACATCACTTACTTTAAAAAATCACCAGCAGTGAGAGTGAAAGGCAAGGTTCGATGTTGATGAAGAACAAAGCAAAACTAAAGAATAAACAAGGAGCTGTAGAGTTTTTGCCTATCAAAATATGTGATTATGTGTGTTACTAACACCTTGCTCAGTGTCACCAAGCACGTGTACCACTTGTCGTGCGTATAAGACTGCCACATTGCATAATGCCATTTTTCTATTTGTCCTAATCTAAAATACCCCAAAATTTCTAAAATTTGCCAAAAATTCCAAAACAATACTAATTGTCTCCAAATAAAATTTCCACATTTATAAATCCATTTTATTCTAAAAATGTCAATATATACATGTACAATTATTTGTATGTGTCAAAAATTCATATGCACATATCAATGAATACTCAATTATGCAAAGCATACAATGTACTAAAATTCCTCAATTTTCTAACCCCTAACATGGGGTGTTACATAAGATGTTTACATACCTTTCTGATTATCTCCTTCATTCTTTAACCTTCTCCACGTTGGGTTGTCGTAAACAACAACGATTGATGTTGGTTGTCTCTATTGAAAGTGTACACGAAGATAGAAGGATGAAACCTTACTCGGAGATAGTTAGAATTCTTTCTTTGTGCTAGCAAAGACAAGAACTCTTGTAAGAGTTAGAGAGAAAAAAAGTATGTCTAAGAAAGAACCTTTCTTTCTAACTTGTGTCTCATGCAAGATGCATGAAAATCATCTCTATTTTATGCACCATTTGTCCTTCCATAACCCCCCATCACTAATGGAGAGTTATAGGAAGTTAATGGTCATGAATAACATGCATTAATGGAAGTTATAGGCGGTTAATCACCATGAATAGCATGCATTAATGGATTCTGAATTGCAATGATATATGCGACGTTTTTGTTTGTGAATGAAATAGGAAGAATTGAGCACTTAGAATGCTCATGGCATGTTTGATGCCTTTAATCAGCTAGTTTGATTTTCCTAATATACCAGTTCCATAGAGTATGTTTTCGAATATCCTCTAGTATGTTCGCACATATGCTCTATGGGAGTGGTATGTTACAGTTTTGGTATCAGAGTATAGTTTAGCATCATTATGGACATATATGAGCATTTCAACATGGAATATGGAAAGAGACCCATATAGTGATTATTATTATTATTTGTTGTAGGACGTCTGCTATAGAGACCTGTCACAAAATCAGCTGATCTTGAGTCAATAGGAGCCAATAGAGAGTCCCCTATATCCCAGTCTAAACAAATTCCTTAGAGAATTTCTTAGAGGAGAGAAAGAAGGTATAATAAACTTAGGTAGCAGGGGCTTGTAGACTTCTATGGAAGTACACACCCTTCCTGAGGAAAAGGGTTAGCTAGAGAGAATAAAGAGAGTATTTAATCAAATAGACTGTGAGTCTAATGAGGGGTTGAACTCATAGTCACTTGTCCCAAAAATCGAAACCAACCTGAAAATAATTATTACAAAAACTTACAAAAATTTAGAGTTATAGACTTTATATACAAGCCAAAATAAACTCAAAAATACATTTTTTGCAAAACAGGACTCAGACTCTACTGGCCATTGCGGATGACTTGTCCCAGTCTTTATAATCCTCACTCTGAACCTATATAGGGAAAATCCACCGTGATAAGCATATAACTTAGTGAGTAATAACTAATTTATACATAAACTGACAACTAATTATATAGAATCATGATATAACAGAAGCATGCATTAATAGTTTATCGAAACAAACAATTCAAACATATTGTATCTCAGAACAGATTTTATAAATAACATAACTGAATATCAAAAGAGGGTATAAACCCTTCAAAATCAGAACACAATTTCTTTGTTTATATCAAAAATCAAACATATTTTAGAATACAAAATTAGATGACTACTAAATCTATTTACAGAAGCGGGTAACGGGACTTATATAGAAGATATTGAAGTCTTGACACCAAAGTGTCTAAAAGAGACTGAAGTCTCAACACCGAAGTGTCCAGAAGGGACTGAAGTCTTAACACCGAAGTGTCCATAACAGAAGACACCGAAGTGTCACAAAAGCAGTTGTAGACCTTTCTTAACATGCCTATTTACCCACAACCAGGACTTAATAGATTCAAAAACAAAAATGTCTGAAATTCAATTCATATATCAATCAATGTTTTTGTACCATGTATTCAAGCATATCACATTCTTACAGTTTTGCAAATCATTAAATGATCCAAATCAATAGCAAACAAAATAGTCAAAGCAAAACTATCAAAAATTACTAACTGAATTACTTACAAAAATTGACCATCTAAATTACTTAAAAATGCTCCCTTGATGCTTCTTACCTTGAAGTCTTAGCAATATCTTGAATCGGTCGCTCTATGGGTTCCTTTAAAACATTTAATACAAGCACATATGATTATTGTGCACAATTACGAATTCAATTATGCACATCCATGTATACTGATTATGTATGATGCATGTTCATAAGAAATTTCCAGGTTTCATATCCTAAATCTTGTCACATTATCAATCATGTGAAACCATACTCAATGGCTCAATCCAAATTTATCTCACAACCAACTTTTAGGTACACTTTGCTCAATTATTCACGTTAGGAAGATGAGGTAATTTGATAACATTTCCTTCTAAAATTTTTTTCTTCCAAGACTTAAGTTTCTAACGAAACCAATTTCATTCCATTTGATTCTATATACTGAAAGTTATACTCAAAAGATCTCAGACTTTACTTAAGCTTGAACAAAATTCTTATCCCAATTTTCAATCAAATTCAGAAATCCTTAAAGGTAGAATTAGAATTCAATCTCTTCACACAATTTGTAGAAATATGACTCTAGTTTAATCAGAATCAATAGTCATCCCATTATGAGGTTAATTAAGATATAGTCCAATTACCAAAGTATGTTCAGTAAAAATCATCACAGTTCTCATACTTCATCACAGTCACATTTCCATCTTAAATTCATTAATCGGTCCACTTCTGATGATTATAAATTTTAGTGGGGATGAAAATCAATGTCTTATGAGTCCATTGGTTTAAAAATCAAGTCTTTTCAATATTTGGTTCAGAAGTTATGATAAAAGGATCAAAGTATGTTTAGAAAACAACCCCTTCAGATAAAACAGGGAAGTCGCGATTGCGCACATGCATGACCGCGATATGCCGAGAGCACCAGCAAAGTTACGATGGTGTAGAAGCATGATCGCGACTCACTAAATTCATTAATGATGTCACATCATGATTTGCTATATTTTTTAGCAAAGTCGCGATCTTTAGCAATGAAGTCGCGATTGTGCTTTGCGATCTTCTTCGCTACTACTCCGAACCAGATTTCTTCTTCTTTCTTTTTCCCAGATTTATACTTTTGCATTCACCACTTTATTTCACTTCCAAATCATTTGAACTCATTCTCATCACAACTCAAAATCAAGCTTATAGTCAGACACTAAAAACTGATGCATGTATGAATTACATTATTTTCAACTTTCTCTCAATACTGTAATTTCTATCTTTAATTTTATGCTTTCACTTCTTTTAACACAAATGACACTTGAACCACTTCTCCTACTTCCATTTCAGCTTAACGACACAAAACAAATCAACAATCTAAGGTTCAGTATAAACATAAAAAATTTGATTCTCATTCATGCGTAATTATATTTTTCTGCATTTGTTCCATTTTTTGCACTATTCACTTCACTAATTTCTCATTTAACCCATTCTGAACACCACCGAAGCTACCCATCTTCCACACCTCATCTAATCCTCATTCTTTATCATAAACTCATTTCAATTCATTTCTATAGACACTCAACAGATTTACATATGTCAACAGGAGACAACAGAGTTTATTTATAAATCAGCATTCAACCATCTTTTGTACTCTTTCTAAGCACGGTTTCAGTGATTTTTCAAACTTAAAACTCATTTAAACTCCATCTTATAACAAACCAATCATCAAATATACAGAAGTAACACATGCCACCTACCCAAAATTCTCATTCATACTTTAGCTAATAAGTGTCTTCAATGTATAAATACCGAACTATTAACTATATGATGAATAATTCAGTACACAAATCATAATAACCATACGGTACTTACTAGTTTAAACTCCAACTCTTCAAAATCACATGGAATCAATTTAATAAGCTATTCTGTGATGAAGACCTTATAAGAGAGTTTTCAATATTGATGAAGAACAAAACCAAACCGAAATACAACCAAGGAGCTATTAAATTTTTTCCTTTCAAACACATACTTACATGCCTTCTTAATATATTGACACATGGCCCCTTTTTATGTGAACCATTTGTCACCCATATGCAAGTGCTACATGTCATCATTTCATTTGTTTATTTTTCTTAATCCAAAATGCCTCAAAATTTTTAGAAAAACTTCCTAAAATTCCCCAAAATTCCAAAATAATACCAATAGTCTTCGAATAAAATTTTCACAATTTAATCACATTTAAAAATCCATTTTATCTAGAAAAATGTCAACGCATGCATGTACAATAATTTATATGTCTCAAAATTCATAAGTACATAACAGCGAAATACTCAATTATGCAAAGTATAAAGTGCAATGAAAATTTTCAATATGCTAACCCCTAACATGGGGTGTTACAATTCTTCCCTCTTTAAGAAAATTTAGTTCATGAAATTCATACCTGATTTGAATATTTACGGATACTGAGTTTTTATGGCTTCTTCGGGTTCCTAAGTTACTTCCTCAAATCCATGGTGTTGCCATAGTACCTTTACTAAAGGAATTTGCTTATTCCTAAGTTGCCTGGCTTTTTAGGCTAAGATAGCAACTGGCCCTTCTTTATATGGCAAATCCAGTTGTACCTGAATTTCTTGCACTGGAGTTTTATATTTCACATTAGACCGATATATTATTAACATAGAAACGTGGAACACATCATGTGGCTTGGCCAATTCTTTAGGAAGAGCCAACTGATAGGCTACTGGTCTAACTCTTTTAAGAATTTTGTAAGGGCTAATGTATCACAAACTAAGTTTACCCTTTTTTACCAAATCGGAGCACATTCTTCCACAGTGGCACTTTTAAGAACACCTTATAGCCTACCTGATACTCAATATCTCTCCTTTTTAGGTTAGTATAAGACTTCTGCCTGTCACTACCAGCTTTCAACATTTGTTGAATAATTTGAATCTTTTCTTTAGTATCTTTCACAATTTCAGGCCCCGGTCATCTTGCTTTCACTCAACTCACTCCAACATATCAGAGTCCTACACTTTCTACCATATAACACTTCATAAGGTGCCATACCAATGTTGGTCTGATAACTGTTGTTGTAAGCAAACTCCATCAGAGCTAAATACCTATCCCAACTTCCTAGAAACTCCAACACACAACCTCGAAGCATGTCCTCCAATTTCTTTATAGCCTGCTCAAACTGTCTATCTATCCGGGGATGGAAAGCAGTACTAAACTTAGTTTGAGTTCTGAAAACTTTCTATAGTAAATCAAGGATCACGATCTGAAATGATAGACAATGGTACTTCATATAGTCTCACTATCTCATTCACGTACAAATCTGCAAGTCTATCCAAAGAATAGTTAGGATGAACAGGCAGAAAATGAGCATATTTGGTAAACTTATTCGTAATTACCCATAAAACATCATGTTTTCTTTAAGTTAGAGGAAGTACAGTAACAAAGTCCATGGTAATGCTATCCCATTTCCATTAAGGAATAAAAATAGGATGTAATAAACCAGATGAAACTTGGTGCTTAACTTTAATCTGCTGACATGTCA
>JAOQMP010000008.1:14282499-14303341 GCA_027563575.1 Erythroxylum pedicellare
CCTTTAAAATTATATAGCAATTAATATATTGTGTTTTGCATATTGTTTAATATACTTTAAATGATATTTATATGCATAAATAAGTTTTATTACAAAATAAAATATAGTTAAAATTAAAATTGATTTTTATTTTTATATTGTCAAATAGTCTACTGTATGAAACTCTTTCAAAAAAACTCTTTTTTAAATGACAGTTAAACAGTCAATTAACATCTTAGAAAAGTTCTTCTCAGAGAAGCTCTACAAAAAAAAAACTATACTGTTATAAGCCCAATCAAACAGAAGCTTAGTCTAGTGCTTCTTTCAAAAGCTATTGTTACTAAAACACACATTTCTCAAGTATTACTAAAATTGCGAACTCGAAGTAGATATAAAAAGGAATGAGAAATTCAAGACATGTGTATGATAAAAATTGAATAAATTAGGTAAAATGGATTGAGAAATTATAGGATACAATCAATTTAGCCTAATTTCACATAATTTGATGGGCTATACATACTAAATACTAAGATCTATAGGAATGCGATTCAAATTTTATATTTTTTTATATAGGATAAAAGACATACTTTCTCTATAGTTTAAGAAATTTTAGAAAAACTCCTTAACCTTTAAAGTTCTTAAAAAAAATTCTTGGTTTTTTAACTTTTTAGAATAATTCCTTATTTTAGACTTTGGTTAAAAGATAATATACAACATATGCAATATGAATATCGTATATAAACTAATCAAATGTTACTAATATAGTAACCCAATTTAACTTTTAAACTCAACCCGAACTAATTAAACTCGATTTAAATTATTAATTTAAAATAATTATAATAAATTATTAATTTAGGTCGAGTTTAGTTAACTTGATTCGAATTTAAGAGATGAGATAGATTGCCATGTAAGCAATATTTGATTCGTTCACGTGTGATATTTATGTTGCGTATGTTTTGTCATTGATTTTTGGCCTAAATCTAAGAGAAGTGGTTTTTATTGAAAATTAAAAACCACAAAGAGTTTATTAGAGAATTTTAAAGATTAAGATTTTTTCTAATGTTTCTTAAACTATAGAGGATTTTCATATCTTTAACTTTTTTTACGTATAATTACCAATTGTATGATCGCAAGTGATTTTTCTTCATTTAATTGCCATTTGAGCTATGGTCCATCCCTTTCTTCATATTTGCCTCCATCAAATGATGGAGAGGATGGCTTGAAGCCACTCTTCCATGAAACTTTTGTTGCATGTTTTGACTATTGGGCATTTCTTTTTTAAATCTTAACTTCATGATTGGATAAAAGGTGGCTCCTTTTATTATGGTTGACCACGTGCGAAAAATATATTATTGTTGTGTTGAATATGTACAAGAAGACTTTATTTATAGAGCTATAAGTACATGAACTAAAAAATAATTAAGGAATTAATTACAAATAATTTTATAAATATTTTACGTAATACTTTGTATTATTTTGAAATTATTACTCTATATTTTAGTTGACTAACACCCCTTCAAACTCCAAATAGTGATAATGAAACCAACTAGAAGTTGTTAACTAGTTCATTAAATCGAGTTGGCAACTAAACTTTGATGAATTTGTCAATCTTTTGATCATGAGATGATACGGAGATAAAAAAGGATAGTTCCTTACTTAAGATAATGACAAATAAGTAATAATCATTCTTAATATGTTTCATTTATTTATAAAATACTTCATTATGAGTGATTTGAATAGTGTTACAATTATTTTAATAAATCGTAATGGCTATTGAATATTCAACTCTCATATCTTGTAATAGCCAATGTAGCTACAAGATTTTAGAAGTAATGTCAACAAAAGCATTGTATTCAATCGTAGTACTAAAACGAATTACAATTGTTTATTTCTTACTTTTGTATGAAATAAGAGAATCACCAAGAAAGAAAGAAAATGTAGTTGTAAAGCACTTATCAGTATGATCTCTAGTCTAATCAACATCAGAGTACGTATGAAGCTCCAAAGAGTAGAATGATGAGACTTCAATATACAAAGCAAGGTACCTTTAATATATCATAAAATACAAAGCACTATAATATAATGGATGGTTTGGAAAGTTATCATAAACTGACTCAAAATGTAAATTGATGAGCTATTTCAAGATGAATAATTGTAAGGTATAGTAAGCTTCTCATTAGTTATCGATACAAGGTAAGGTCATCCAGAGGTTTTGCATTTATTAGTGTGAGATGAACATCACTCTTAGGAGAGATAAAAACAATTATATTGTTACTTATATTTGCATGAGATAAGAAATCAATAGTATCCTTTGTTTGAAAGAGATAATAGCCTAAACATCATAAGGACTTTTAATATAAGGAAATAGGCTAGATGTCCTAGATCTTTCATCTTGAAGTGTTGGTTGAGGTATTGTTTTAATTTTGCAACACCACCAAGGTCATTAGCAGTAATGATTATATCATCTATATAGTAATAAGAGCAAACAACCCCTATCTATGTGTCAAAATAAGGCATTAGCATGTGGATTAAAAATAAAGCCAAAATATTGGACAATAGAGCTAAATTTTATAAATAATGCGCAAGGGGCTTGTTTGAGACTATAGAGAGCCTTTTTAAAATGAAAAACAATATTTTGGTGTTAGATTTAATATAAATCTACAATAAGAACTCAAACTAATCATGTCAGATTATTAAGGATAAACTTGATTGTTAAAACATACGTGACTCCACAAAATAAAATTGATTGAGTTGTTGTGACTCTTTATGAATTTTGGCCTTACAAGAGATACATATAGGTTGTCTATATTTTCCAATGATAGGATATTAGAAAAGAAACCTTTTATGTTCTCTTTGGGACCATAACTACTTAATTATATGTATAGTGCTTATTCCTAATTTACCTATTATAAGTTAGGAATACAACACTAGGGTTTCTCCATATATAATAACCTATACTTAATTAGACGATTGAGGTTGACTAACTTAAAACCTTATTATATCACTTTTAATTTTAGGTCAAATCTTATAATAGCCAATGATATAGAATTATATATATGTAAGTCCATCAAAAATTTCAACAATTTCCCACTTGGACTTCATATACATAATACCTTATGATTTTATGTCATAATTGATCTTACGAGCTCAAAATTGCTATTATTATAAAATCACCTTTAAACTATCTGGTCTATCAATTATATTAACATAGGATTAAAAAAAATCTTTGTTATAGTTATTGTGATTAAACTCATTAATGGTCGCATAAATCAATATAATTAATGACATGGATTAAATATGCATGTGTAGTACGGAAATTGCAAGTCATGTGATCTTAATGTTTATTTCTAACTAGTCCTACCTTATTCCTTAATAAAATTAAATCGAACGAAATTAGTGTTTAAACTCCAAAATCCTTTATATTGTAATGTTAAATTATAAAAATCTATAAGACATGTCCATAATCGTAAGTATCTATAAATCAAAAACATGCTTAAGGTACTTATTTGAGGAAATAGAGACCCCCTTTTTAAAGTGACAAACAATATTTAGAGGACGATCATAACCTGAAGGTGGTCATATATACAATTTTCTTAAAAAGGTTACCATTGAAAAAGGCATTTTGGTCATCTATTTGAAACAATTTCCATTTCTTAATTCTTTCATATTCCTCCACAAAAATTTCTTTCTCTAAGTAATCATTCTAAAAAACTTATTTGACATTTATATGGTGTACTGGCTAGTTTTTCTGTGAGTAAAAGTTAACAATATTCTTATGGTATCCAATCAAGTAACTAGGGTAAAGGTTTTATAAATTTCATTCCAAACATAGAAACATATCTTTTGACAACTAGTCTTGCTTTGTACTTGTTCATAGAACCATTAAGATTAAATTTGGTTATCTAACCCACTTGATACCAATTGCCCTTTTATATCTAGGCGTATCCATCAACTCTCAAGTCTAGCTTTTTTTAATCATCTTAAGCTTATCTTTTATTACAATTATCTACTTATGGTTTGCTATATCCTTTTCATACTCTTAGAAAAATTCCATCTATAGAGTGGATAAATTATTCATGATAAAAAAAGAGAGAGAAAGATTTGGCTACTTAAATAAGTATAATGCAAAATAAAATAGAAAATTTTGAATGGAAAAGAAAAACAAATTTATAAACTTAAAAATAGATATTAACATGAACTTATATTATAACACTTTTGATAAATATTCAAAAGTGATGTTCTCTAGACTGGTTCTTTATTAACATTGTTATTCTTCCCTTATAATACTAGTTTCTTTTTATCTCACTAACCCCAGCTATTTAACTCAAGGAATTAGGCATCCCTGTTGTAGTTACTTTATTGTTTTGTGGAAGACATATCCTATAAGCTTTGAAACTGGGCTATAGCTTATAAAGATTCTTGGTTCTGCTTTACTATCCAATTTGTCTCTCTTTACATGTGGATTATATTAGAGAAATATAGACAACCAAATATTTTCAAATTTAGCAGCCTTAGTTTATAACCATACCATGCTTCAAATAGTGTCTTTTTAATAGTATATTTATTAGTAATTTGTTCAGGAAAAAGATTATTGTATTTTCATCCTTAACCCATAATTTATTTGATAGCTCTTTCTTATATAATAGCATTTGGTCATTTCTATAATCATTTTTTCTATCGACAATGCCATTCTACTGAGGGTGTATAGTGCAGACAATTGGTGCTCTAGCTAGGTTCTTCACAAAAATTAAATCTTATAGCAATACATTCAATTCCATTATTAGCCTAATCACCTATATTCTGCATTTATTTTAGGTTATCACCTAAGATTTAAACTTTTAAAAGATGTTATTAACCTCAGACTTAAACTTCACCAAATAAATCCATCATATTCTTGTATAATCATCTATGAAAGTAATATGATACTTACTTCTAAAAAATGATGGTGTTTTGTGAGGTTCTCTCTCATTTATGTGTACTAATTGTAGCTTTTATATAGTTTTATAGGCCTTGTTTTGTGAAAAATAAAGTCTTATCTACTTCTTGTGTTGATAGGCAACACAGGTTAGAAGCTTCTTTTTGAATTTAAGTAATCCTTATACTAAATTGTTCTTTTGCATAAAGAGTAAGGCAATATAATGGAAGTGCCCCAATCTTTTATGTCAAAACACCACATTACTTTGTTGTATATATAATGTAGCTTGCTCTACTTCTTGTAAGTTTAAAGCAAAATTTTACATTTAAACTTCAAATACCCTTATTCTATTAGCATATTTGATTACAGAACTTTTTTTTCGAATAGAACTTGATAACCTTTCTCTAATAAGGACTAATACTCAAAATATTTTGATCAGTTGCCAGAATATATAACACATCTTAAATTAGGTTTAGACATGATATGCCTCTAATTTCTATTATCCCTTTTCCTTTTACTTCAATGTATGATCCATCCTTAATATTGATTATGGAACTAGTAGTTTTGTCTAGCTTTTAGAGTAGCTCATAGTTATAAGTGATGTGATTTGTGCAGTAGCTATCTATCAGCCAACTTTCTACAAAGCTAATACTAGCAAAATATGATGCCACAAGTAGATGCTCCTCTTGTAATAAATTAGCAATGATTTTTGTGGGTGATTAGTTTTCTTAGAGTGAGAACATGATGGATAGGTTTGAGAGGTGTAATTGTTATTATTCTTGATGATACCTAAACTTCATCTTGACAACTTCTTGTAATTTTGTTTCTTTTGGTTTTTGCCTCTATTTTTGTTATTATGGGACTTTGCTTAAAATTTCTTCTCGGTGGATTCTTCTGGATTCTTCTTTTATCATAAGCCTCCTTTTATTCTTACGCCTGCAGTGCATTTAAAAATTATGTCAAGGTAATACTTGACAGGTTTACGATTATTTAAGGATAAAATTGTAGGCTCAAATTTCTCAAGGATTATAATTAGGATTTTTTAACAATTCTTGACTAAAAAAAGTTAGTACTAAGAAGTCTTACTTTGTTACTTATGTTAAGCAGTTTATCATAATAGTCCTTAATTATTTTTTATTCGTTCATCTTCTGCATTTCAATTTCGATCATATTCATAACTTGCATGCCTCTAAACCTTTCAGTTTCTATATACTCTTACTTTGAGAAATCCAAGATTTTTTTGGCTATCTTTTCTCTAATTTTCTTTGTTTTCTATCCTTATAATTTTTAATTTATGCCATTGTTAGATTACTTGGCATAAGAACTTCATATTCATTTTCAATGACTTCTCATAAATCATTAGCGTAAAGATAGATTTCCATTCTGATAACCCATACTTAATAATTTGTTTCATCAAAGAGTAGAGGTCCCATTGCAATAAAAGAAGCTTCTAAATATCTGTTTGCTGGTTCTATGTTTTATATAAGAAAAGTGGTGAGTGCTTAAGAAAAGTGTTTACACTTTCCACTTTCTCAATCTCATAGATCCCTTAGAATTGTGACTGGTACTAATTATCTGATGGCTTTAAACCAAAATAGAGTATAAATATTTAACAGAAACATGCTAATTTATGGACTACAAAAAATCTTCATTTTATTCAATGATAAAACGTTAATTTATACACCAAAATTACAAATCACGATTAGTATAAAATAAATAATAATATAACAGTCAAATTATAGCTATCAAAAACTCGCAACAAATTAAAGAGAATGAAATAACAATACTCCTAAAATCAGGTCTACACCATTTCTACTATTAGATCTTTCTAAACATATTTGCAGCTATATTCAAAAGCTCTTGAAACATTTTATTTAACAATTCTGTATAATAGTTTGTCATTATTATGGAATCAATACAATATATTTTGATTGACTAGCAAAGCGAATGAATCATCTCTGGAGTTCCCATCTAAGGATTTGTTATGTGACCTATCTTGTGGTTCATAATAAGGCTGCTATTGCAACCCCGGCTTAGATCACACTTACTCTCTCGTGTAGTGGTTGGTAGTGATTGCTGATTTTTTTGAATCATGCCTGCAGCGAGGAAAGTCCTACAAATTAATTGATAATGTTCATGCAGCAGAGTAATAGCGTGATAACTCGATCGTTAGTTTTAAATCCTTGTGTGGGAGTATGTTGGTTATGTACCCTCCAAGCAGGTGGGGATTGTCTTAGTTTGTATGGTTTGACGTTGAATTGAAGCTGTATGAGATCTAATTGTAGAAAGGTGTTGGACGCTGTATTTAAGAGATAGCTGAGGTGTAGGCCACAATTCTAGTTAAACAGTTATTGTGGCTCTAAGAACTTGATGCCCGATACACAAGTCCACTCAGTTGTGTATTTGAAGATCAAATGCGAGGCACTAACACTTGTTAAATTCTTTATAGTTGATGTTAAATCTCATACTTCGTTAACATATATAACATCTGAACTCCTACTTCGGTAACAGCTTGGACAATACTCTAGAAAGATACGAGAAATATTCACAGGAAGATAGGCAGCTGATTCCAAATGACTTTGGACTACAGGTAACATCTACTTATTTTTGTTTTATTTACATATTGGATTGGTCTTGCAAATCAATTATACCCTTTAACTTTGCCGTTAATGAAGCATTGAACCCGAACCCTAAACTGGTGTATGGGGACTCTACTTTGGCTACATGTTTGTCTCAGCTCTTAATTTATTCTACTTTGCCAAAATTGCATCTTAAAATGGTATGAGTATTCTTGGAAATTGTATCAATTTATATTATTGGTCAGTTTTTTCTTTCGCTAGTCAAAATGTTCTGATTTCAGTATACATGTGAAGCATGAGCTAAACACTTCTCATCATCTAGTATCACATCTTTGTGGGTTCTGATTAGGGAAGCCGGACTCTGGACCAACCTAAACTGATGGCTAGAGTTGAAGTCTTACAGAGAAACCTAAGGTGCAATCATGAATGTTAAAACAATACAAAAAGCATTCTACCCACAGCTTATCTCTTTACGTCGCATGTTTTTCCATACGATTGCATTAGCTTAAGCAAAAACTAATGTTCTGACGTGTTACATGAATTACTTAGGAACTGTGCTGGAGAAGAATTAGATGCCATGAGTCTGAGTGAGCTCCAACGGTTGGAGCAACAAATTGATTCTGCCCTTAAGCGCATACGATCAAGAAAGGTGAATTTAACACCATTCTACAAACTTGAGTGGTTTTTCTTTTCGGGAGAAACAATGTTATATATGTGAAGTTGCCTAGTCAATACAATTGTCTGACCCTTGCAGAGTCAGTTGATTCAAGAGTCTATTTGCCAGCTGCAGAAAAAGGTGAATCTCAAGCGTGGTGAACTGGTGACGCATATTGTTTTTCCTTTTTTCAGAAGACTCAAATCCCAAGTATAAAATATTGTGGATGAGAATCTAGAGTGACGAGACTCGCAGGTTAATTTAGGCATTTTCATATCAACAAGTTCCAGATGAGGTTAAAACCAAAAACACTAGGAAACAGGGGGAAAAAAAATGGTAGCAGATAGAGAATCTCCAGAACAACTTATGTCTGGTTCCAAGAGCACTTATTCTGTTATGTTTTTGCATCACAACCTCTCATTTGTTGAATTCCAAACACTACGAAGTATGAAGACACCCATCCCGTTCACATCATACGTCACCATTCTTGTGCTTTATATACTAACCTGGGAAGTTGGAACTGTTGCCCTCTAAAGAACTAGTTGGACCTGCTCATTCCACAACCTCACCGCGATAATGGGAGTGAAAAAAACTCATGGATATGTAGAAAGTTCCAAAATGTTACCAAGTCAATGTCCTTTTCTAGACGTAAAGCGTGCAACATGCCTCGAGGTTATCGACCTTCATAACAGGAGCATTATATGCATGTTGGTACTTCATGTCATTTTGCATGGCAATTAAGCTTAAATAAAACATCTGTCATCTAACAGCAAAAGGTTGTTCCAGGAAAGGGCATTGCAGGAGCATAATAATCTATTGGCAAAGCAGGTAAATTGTGTTTCAGCTTCTATAAACAAGACTTATAAACTGCTTGCAGGTTCTAACATAATCAAGTTTTCACGCTCAATACTTGTAAATAGCTGAAGGAGAAAGAGAAGTCAGTAATTAAGAATACTCAGTTGGAGGAGCAGAACCATGGTCAAAATCCCTCCATACAACAGCCTCCATCACAGTCGCTGCCAATGATATCACTGCCTTCTTTAACCCTACGGTAGACTCCTATATCTCTTGCCCTAACTGCTTCTGTCAATTAGATTTGAATCTAACTCCATTCTTTGATAGTGACCTGAGAGCTAGTCGAACAAGAGTCTGAACTTGGCTTCGCGTTCCATTATACTTATTGACGAGTCTTAAGAAATGAGCTGGGATTTTGTTGAACTTGACCATTTCAATTTTGTAATCTAGTAAAATTAACGATTCGGGACAGAGTTTAGTGGTCATAGACTCGTTAGAACAAGCCATCACAGCCATCAGTTCTGCTGTAGCAGTGTGCTACAGTTTTCAGGCATGTTAACGACTTGGAAACATTCATTAAAGAAACATAAGAATGCCGTAGTTAAGGTGGAAATGATAAATGATTTGTGAAAGTAGCTAACATGAACTACGACTAAAAATTTTGCAGCGACACTCAAGCTGAGGAGAGTGAAGCTCAAATCCAAGTCCAAGCTCAAGCTCGCTCTGCTAACAATATGTCCATCCCACATTGGATGATTAGCATTGCAAGAAAGTAGACGAGATATCATATCGCTACTAGAATAAAAGGATTTGCTTAGCTTAAGAGCATATCCTGATCGTAACCTGTGTCATCTGCTGAAGGTATCGTAATTTTTAAACTCTTTCATCAACTCGAAGAAACCACACTCCTGCATCTGGAATGCGTACCTGGAAAAGACCAACATGGCTATTTTAGCCGTTACTTCGTTTTGGTTAATGATAATGTTACCACTGGACGCCAATTAGACTTGCTTATGTTGGTAAAGCTACATATGACAACTTACAGATGTTCTATAGAAGAGTCGCATGGGGCCATAGCTGTAGCACTTCCCCCCTCCAACGTCCAAGTAGGGAGACCTCTTTTGTTTCTCCTGTCGATTATTACAAAAATAAAAATGGAAGACCTAATGCAACCGTCAAGTCGCAGGGATGATCGAAAGGGATGACAGTAGATACACATCATGCAACAGTATTTAATTTTAGAAGCAATCGGAGTTAATTTTCCTAATGTCCTGATCCATAAGCCATTAGAAGCCATAGGAAGTTTCAAGGAGTTCCAATTATAAATCCTTGATCAATTACACTGATCTGATACAACATTCATGACCAATTTGCAAGTACATTGATCTGATACAACATCCATGACCAATTTGCAAGTACATTGATCTGATATATATATATAAAATAAGTGCCAATACATGACTGGCTAATCCATAAAATAACGGATGTCTAGCCCTTAAATTTGCAATCCCAATAGGTTGCAGTAAATCTAGCTACGGAGGTGATTTACACGAGTTCAAATATGACCCACACCATTGTTTCATCAGCTCGTCCCACTCTTGATGCCATTGCTTTCATAATCAGCGTCACCACCGTCGAGCAAATGTTCCCTGCAGACACGAGTTGTTAGAAGAAAACATAACAAGGGAAAGGCACCAAAGTCGAGACAAATATTTTGGAAGAAAACATGGAAAAAAAGGCCAACGCACCAAATTTACAGCACCAATGTTTAATTGTAGAATTAGGATTCGTGGAATATGTTGAAGCTAGCCTCTCACTGCTTCTGTTTATATTTTATATTCAGTAAAATATAATTATATAAGCTAAACTAGGGGTTTGACTCTAATCTTAATATATATTTATCATTCAATACTCCCCTCAAGCTGGATCATATATATCATGCATCACGTTTGTTATAAATGCGACCCTTGCGTTTTGTCTACCAATCCATTTTGTGGAGGAGTAAATGGGTAAGAAGAATGATGAAGAATGCCTTTAGAAGCCATGAAAGCAATAAATTGATCAGTAAAACATTCCTTGGCATAATCACTAGAAAAACTATACAAATTAGACAGACTTATTTTCAATCTCAGCATAAAAGCTTTTAAATATAGAGAACAACTCAAAACAATTTTTCATTAAAAATATATACGTCAAAAAGATGACAGTAGGAAAATCCTAACGGTGAACTAGCACGCCTTGGTCCCCACATCTTTGTGTGGACAAGAGAAAAGGGGGTAATACCCGCATTAGTGACTTGACTAGGAAGTGACGTACAAGTATGTTCTCCCAAGGCGAAGTAAGCAAGGAGGAAAAACTAGGGACTATATTATAAAGTCTAACAAGATTAAGATGACTAAGATGATTATGAAGAAGCTCTTGAGACTTAGGCAAAGTGCAAGCTACCGGAGTAGTAGGTGCTACATGGTGGTAGCGTTTATGAGACTCGCATCCAATGCCAACCGTCTGTTGAGAAATTCAAACACTACAGTGGCTGGAATGATACACAACCACATAGAAAGAGGAAAAACTAATTCCGGAGTGACGCACGACATGGTAGGCATTGCTGGTAGGAGGCACAAGAGGAGTTGATGTTAGTTAAGAGTTAGGTTAGGACCAAACCTGCTCTGATAGCATAAAGGATTGAAGAATTAGGATTTGTGGAATGGTTTGAGGCTAGCCTCTTTCTCTGCTTCTATTTATATGAGGTAAAACATAATCTTACATAATTATATAGGCTATACTACAAACTTGACTCTAGCCTTTAACTATGATGATACAAAAGAGCTTAGAGTTTATAAAAGAAATAAAAAGAGGAAAAATTAGTCAACCACAAGCTTTAATTTGGTTGAATGAAGATTGAAAGTCAACGTGACGAGAAAGACCACAAAAACTACAAATTGAAATTTAGTTTCTGCTAGGTTTCTTTATTAGTTAAGAAGTAATAATAAGAAGGTATGATGCTTTATTCTAAGAAGATCCTGAAATTTTTTCAATGAACTTGATTTTTCAATTATAAGGTATGATACTTTTTCTAAGAATGATTGTTAGACCTTAGGAGCGATTCTTAGTTCCCTTCCCTCCATTACTTGTTTACCTCATTAAATTCCAGCAATTTTAGCCTGAGTTTCCAGCAATCAAAACCCTAAAATTCTTACCATATCAAACCCTAAAATTCTAGCCTAAATTTCTGTCAATCAAACCCGAAAATTCCAGCTAATCTAAACTTGAAATTCCAATCATCTAAGTTGAAATCCAAACCTGAAATTTGATATTTCAACAGCCTAACGATAATTAACGCCCTATATTTCCTAGTTTCTGTGAGTTTTAGCTACTAGTTGATATTTTTTCTACTTGTCCTACATCATAGTCTTAACATATATTTACAATCTAACAGCTTCAAGTATTTTTTGCTGTAAAAGAATGAAAAGAAATCAATGTGAAGTTAAAAGGCGATAAAAACGAATTTCAGACTGGAAGATCAGACATCAGCCAAATGAGTATTACCTCAATCTTCCACAAAGACGTGCTAAACCATCCGCGCCTGTTCTTAATGCAACATCCTCAATCTCTGAGGCATTTGATTGATTCACACTATCTGCAAGCCTAAACTCACACAATTCTTTCAAGGAACAAGCATCTGTCAACACTGCTGAATGGCCACCACCAGCTGCTAGTTTTCGCACTTCCCCTACACACCTGCAATATGGGAATTGCATCAAAATAGAACAATACATAACCTGCAACAAGGCATCGCAACTTTTGGCAGAATCGTACCAGTCAACTGGAGAAGGATACCAAGCATATGTAGATTTCTCATTAGCTGCCTGACCATAACTATTGTAGCCCCATCCATGTATCCTTCCATCCTTCAGAGACACAAGTGTGTGGGAATGTCCACACGCAACAAGTTGAACACCAGTTGGGACAACCAAAGCAGGGAGATTTTTGAGAAATGATTCTGAATCACTAGGAATGAATGAAAAGGATCCTTTCTGTGGGCCAAGCCCTAATTGACCAGCTTGACCGCCACCCCAAGCATATAGAGCTCCCTTCTCGGTTACAGCACAGGTGTGCACACCACCACATGCCACATCCTTTACAAAGATTCCATCAAGGGCAACAACTCGCCTTGGCAATAGCTCTTTGTCCCCGGACTGAAGAGAAGTATGTCCAAGTTGACCCATAGTTCCTAGACCCCAAGTATACCTTGAAGATGGATCAATCGTAAACATGAGAGAGAGCCAGGGCAGGAATATGAGGCAGAAAAGACAAGCTCACAAATAAATTTGATAATTTCAAAGTGAGTTGCATAACAAGAAGTCGCCACTTAACAATATTGGGTATGGAAATGAAAGGAAGTAGAAAAGGAGGGCAATGGGAAGCCGACAAAGGGCAACAAATAATTTTCCAATTTCGAGTTTAACCCATTACTAAACAGAAAAAGAACAAACACTTTTTCCCAAGCAATTCAATGAGTCTAGTCACACATGAAAGCTCAATTCCAACTAACAAAGGCATATTTGTATCCATCTATTTACATTCATGGCTGACTACTTGAACAAATATGAAAAACAACCTAGCCCTTCAAGTGTATATGATGACCATAAAGTTCTGGTGGTGCCAAAAGTTGTTAGTTTGGCGAGTTTGCCATATTACATACAGCCTAAAGGACTATTACTTATCACAACTTGAGAATATAATGAAATTGGTCAAGGAATCAACAACTACCACAGAGTGTACTTTTTATTAATATTTTAAATTGTACAGTCCATCAAAATCAAGTTATAACAATTAAGATCAAGTGTGGCCACTTGTATGGAAAAATTGTAGAATCAAGATTCTACTACAGAATGACCAATGCAGGAATAAAAAATAGTACTATCAAATAAACGAAATCTAAAATGGTTTTTTTCTTTTTTTTTTTCTCTTTTTATCATAAGACCAAGTATAGGGAAAAAGAGACTTGCATATTAGAATGCATCGCATTTCCATTGCATCCCATCTCCAGACGTGAGATTCGCATAAGAAGATTTTTCCAACCTTCAAAGAGAGTTATATGTGTCATGCAGAAAACCGTAACTCTAATGATTAAAATTTAGAACATATTTCCATATAAACAGTTTTTGAGATAACTTACACCTCGCCTTTTTCAGATATGGCTGCTGAATGGTACTCGCCAGATGACACCTGGGTAATCTTCACAAGCTCAGGAGCTTCATCAAGAAACTTTGCATAAGCATTTATAATACGAGCCCCTTGTAGTCCTTCACAGGTAATACCTCTGCCAAGCTGACCATATTCATTATAGCCTGATTTATCAAAAGAGCAATGCGATACCGATTAAAGGTGGAAGAAATTAGCAAATAAGATTCCACAATCATTCTCAGATAAAAATCATAAAAATGAAGATGAACCATCAGCACTTAGAGCAACTAATATGAGCTTGACACTATTGTTCACAACACTTATTTTAAGCAATTTAAAGAAATTGTAGAAACACAAGCATTTACCCCATGCTTGCAGCAAGCCATCCTCAGATAAAGCCACTGCGTGGGCTGCGCCACAAGATACTTGCCGGACAACCTGATAATTAAGAACACTTTGAATTAGGAGTAACTCTATAACAACATCAATTAGGAGTAACTCTACAACATCCAGAACTCAGATGCTTAATAAGTTTGTAAAATCTAGGTTACATTGAGAAACCATACAAAATTGGAAACACAATTGGAGTTCTAACAAGCATCAGACAGCAATATCACACATTTTAAATTATTTGATGAATCTCAAGCTATCAGGATGATGACATTGAATTTAAATATTCAAATAGCAAGAGCTTTAAGATTGATTTGATGCAAAAGAAATTAAAGTTTATAAAAGAGGAAAGATTAGTCAATCACAAGCTTTAATTTGGTGAAATGAGGATTGAGAATTGAGAATTGAGTTGACATAAAAAACAATGACAGAAATTTATATTATATTAGGCTTTCTTATTAGATAGGAAGTAATAGTAAGTTAAATATATTATTCTGTTTTAGTTATGTTATCCTAATTGTTTGGGATTTACAAAATTTTTATTAGAACAAGATTTGAAATTTTTTTTCCAAAAAAAAACTTAAATTTGTTAGGACACATTCCTACTAGAGTAAGGGTTCTGAAAACTTTTATAAAAATATGTGTGTATTCAGCCCTTCAACAATAAGCAATCTGAAATTTTTCTACAAGCTTGAGTTTTCAACTAGAAAGTGTCATGCTTTCTTCTAAGAGTGATTCTTAAGCTCTAGAAGTGATTCCTAATTTCCTACCTTCCATTTTTTGTGTTCACCACAAAATTCCAGCAACCAAAATCCTAACTTCCAGCTATATTAAACCCTAAAATACTAGCCTAATATCAACCATATTTCTAAGTTTGTGAGTTTGAGCTATTTGTTAATAATTATTCTATTTGTCCTACATCAATTTGATATTAAAGCTTTGGTTCACAATGGCAACACATAGTGGAAGAGCATATAGAAGAATATTCAGCGACTTAGAGCAAGACGAAATACTTCTGAATATTGCAAAAAAATTGGGCATCAATGATCCTCGTTCACAAGGTGCTCCAAAAGCTAACTTACATGCAACAACTCCCATAAGAAAACATGTTTGAAAAAATTTAGAGAGGCTAGACAACCTTAAAATACATTCCCTAAAAGTCATAACTCCCACAAGAAAAAACTACACCCACCAACAACCTATACCTGATGCTGAACATGGAGAACATGGTAATAAACAAGGACTGATATTGATCAACAGCATGCAATGTACAGGAAAATCTTTGTTTAAAAATCATGTACTGATTTTGATTCCTCAAATTTAGTATATCAATTTGAATCATCAAGCCTACATGTGGAAGGTGCTCAAATAATTGATGATATGGAGAGTTTGACGGTAAGGGGTGATCAAAGTACTGAAGATGAAGAAAACCCGAATGAAGTGGATTTTTTGGCAAACCCTAAAGTTGAAAAAAACAAGTTCAAACACTTAAGTAGCAAGCTAAAACAATAGTACAACGAGTTCAAAGGATAGGACAACAAGCTAAAATAACAAAACATGAAGCTATTAATAGATTAACCAGTAACTACTTGGGGTTCCCGAGCTTGTTGGTTCAAAACTTGTTGATATCTTTGGTGTTGCTGATGAAGATTGTGTTGTAATGGCTAACGAAGGAGAAGTAGACTTGAATGAAGATGCGCAATTAGTATAACATAGGAATAAAGAAGAAGTTGTGAGTGCACTTGCAAGCAATGATAGCAAGTTAGTGCATCTACCTACAAGAAGCAATAATATGTATGTTCTTAATGCCAATGTTGTAGAAAAGCCATTTGATTTCATCATGAAACCATTTGGAAATATATTGGTTAAGACTTATGATATTGTCTACGCTGCTAAACTATTCTTTAAAGAAATTGAACGTTTCTATGGATTACCTTTAACCATTGTATTTGATGGTGACATGAAATTTATGAGTTATTTTTAGAGAACTCTACAGAAAACAAAAACACTAAGTTTCAATTTTCAAGTTCTTTCCATTACCAAACTGATAGACAAAGAAAGGTGGTGAATAGAAGCTTGGAGGACTTGTTAAGATGTTTGGTTGGAGACAATGTAAAAAATTGGGACCTAATTTTTCCTAGCAGAATTTGCATACAATAGTACTATAAACAGGTGTACTAGTAAGAGTCCTTTTGAGATAATCTCAGGAGTTTAACTAAGAAAGTCTATTGATCAAGATCCTTTACCACAAACAACACGAGTTAGTGTTGAAGCTGAAGGTTTTGCACAACACATAAGGTACATCTTTGATGAGATACAGTGAAAGATAAAGAACTTGTTTGATAAAGAATATGCTGATCAATATCGTCAATTGGTGGAATTCAATGACGGGTATATGGTAATGGTAAGGATTCGTCCAGAGTGTTTTCCAAAAGGAAAATATAAGAAACTCCATTCACAAAGTGCTGGACCTTATAAGATCATCAAGAAGATAAGTGCTAATGCTTATGTTTTCAAATTACCAAGTGACATAGGAATAAGTGATATCTTTAATGTTATGCACTTAACTATTTATCATGGGCAAGATGATGAGCAATCCCCTATTGCAACTATAAGAATTCCAACCATTCTTCATCTTAAGTAGGAGATAGAGGATGTTCTTGATGAAAAAATTGTAGCAACAAGAGATGAAGGATATCGACAGTATCTTGTCAAGTGAAAAAGAAGATCGATTTTTGACAGTACTTAAATTTAAGAATCTGAATTTCAAAAGTTGAATCCAGACTTATATGATGAGTATTTATCACATTCTACGTCCGAGGACGACTTCAAACAAGTCGGAGAAAATTGATATAAAAGAACTTAAAGTCTATAAAAGAAATAAAAGAGGAAAGATTAGTCAACCACAAACTTTAATTTAGTGGGATGATGATTGAGAATTGAGTTGACATCAAAGATAAGAGCTGAAATTTATATTGTTTTAGGATTCCTTATTAGATAGAAAGTAGTAATAAGTTAAATATATTATTCTATTTTAGATATGACATCCTAGTTGTTTAAGACTATAATAAGGGTTCCTCTATAAATGTGTATATTCAGCCCTTCAACAACAAGCAATCCAAAATTTTTCTATAAACTTAAGTTTTCAACTAGAAAATAAGATGCTTTCATCTAAGAGCGATTCTTAGACCCTAGGAGTGATTTCTAGTTTCCTACCTTCCATTCTTTGTGTTCACCACAAAATTTCATCAACCAAAATCCTAACTTCCAGCCATATTAAACCTTAAAACACTAACCTAATATCAGTCATATTTCTAATTTTTTGAGTTTTAGCTACTAGTTAATAATTATTTTATTTGTCCTACATTACGATTTCATGCAATATTCAGATTGTAAACCAGCTTATGCAACTAAGCATTACACATGTATCATAAATAAAATAAGATGGAATGAATCACAATGCTCCCCCATCCAAAAATGTGAGAACATTACTACAAAGGCTATATAAAATATTCAAAGAGTATATAAACTTGCACTTGTCTATCCATCCAAGTTATTCCAATTATTGAATATTCAACATTTCTAGGACTAGGGATAAGCTTCCAACATGGAGGAAGTCTTCATGCCTATTATACCATCTAAATTGACAAAATCTTGTCTCTTATTGATCAGTTCCTTATATAATGAACAAGCAATGTTTAAATTGTATTTTTGAAACATTGGGAAAATTTTATTCAAACAATCCACACCAAGAGAGCATGTCTGTGGGCATAAAAAATTCTTAAATCCTACTACTGATTTGTCTAATATTATTTGTTTGTAAAGTAACGATTCAAAGTGAGGCTTCGCTTTAAATGGAAGAAAATTTACAAGCCTTACCAATAACATTTACAGCATACTAGTTAAAGCTAAGGATGGATTTTGAGGAATGGATTCAATGCTGATTAAGAAAAAGATGAAGGGATCACAAGAAAAAGGACAAACATTAGGCCAGTATGTTATCAGTCATTACATATTAAAAAGAATAGAAATACCTGTACAACGTCTGGAAGTAAAATAAAGATGAAAATCAACTTATCCAGATACTACAGAGTAGTAAATGCATTTTACACCACAGCATGTTATTGGAATATTGTAAGGAAAATTAATCAAGGGCATACCGTACTTGCAGCAAAGGCTCCCCAGAATAATCGTGGACAGTTAGATCCCTGCATCATAAGTAGATAACTGATCAAAGTGTGATAACCAAGGAAGTTTACTAAAAATTTCAAACTTTAAAGAAAAGAAGCAGTTTAAATTTGTAAAATGTGATACCTGGTTTTGACCCCAAACCCAGAGTCTGCCCACTGACATGTTTCCATCATTCTCACGTGGTTCTGCAATAGCGGCTGTACAGTGTGCTCCACAAGATATAGATCTTACAAACTCTGTCTCCAATTGCTTCACTTTCTTTGGAAACTTCCTACCCTCTTCAGTGCCATCTCCCAGTTGACCAAACTCATTAGCACCTAACGAATTCTCAAGGTAAGACCCATAACGCCATTAGAACAAACAACCAACAAAGGCAGTACTTTAGCATTGTAGGAAATGTAGAAACAGGCATCCCACAAGTGATTAGCAGAGGTACTCGACATAAATATCTCAAAAACATAAAAGGGGATGAGGATTGAAAAATACAAAGACAAGAACAAATCTCCAAGTTAGTCAAGCTCATCAAACTTAGGAAGCAACCACAAGAGGCAATAGCCAAAAGTTCCCATTCCATAAACCAACAATAACTAACAAATGCAGATTGTAATGCTAATAATATTTGGCATTTGGCATTCATGTCGAAGCAAATTGCATAGGCACATTCAACCAGGATCCTTACGTTATTAAGGATTCAAAATCAACGAAATCTTGTACCCAAAGCAAGAAGAGGAACAACATTAGCAATATCCAAAACAAGTGAAAGGGATCGAACCCCAAGTGAAAAGGGACCCATCAGAGGCAACAGCCGCAGTATGCTCACGGCCACAAGCTATATCCAACCACCGAGCATTACCACCGGCTGGGCATCCAAAGAGCTCAGGGGAAAGCTGCTTTGGAATTCGCCATAGCCGCTCTTTGCCATTCCTGGCTGTTTGTCCACTCTGGTTATATCCCCAAGCATAAATTGCACTCTTTGTTGGCAGATTCATTGACCTTGCGGTCTCCCCCATTATCTCGTCAATATCCATTTCTTTTACACAATTTACGTACGAACCTAGCAAGTACAAATGGCCTACACTAAATAAACAAAATTATCAAATGAAATGGCAAGCGAGAGTGGAGACTGATCAATATGAGAAAAAAAAATCAAAATTTCCACGAAATTGCAGCTAAAAGTTACAAACGCATTTGACCCATTTAGACTTTCAACTGAAATTCGCTAACCGGTCAAAGATTTGCACAACTTGAATCCAAATATTTAGTGGATCATATTCATGAGTTTGGGTCCGGATAGTTTCAGGGAAAATGGGGAGAACAGAAAAGGAACAGAAGTTCAACAATCGGGGAACCAACGCATTAGACAGTCATAAAGAGAGAAATATGAGAAACGAAATGGCGTACCTCTATATTTAGAGGGAAGAAAGACGAACACGAGGCCGAGATTTGTTTGACAAAATGATCCTCAACCGTGCTTTTCCTCACCGTGCGTTGGACCTGGATGACTTACAATGAATGCGTGTGGGAGAGAGAGAGCGCAGACACAAAACGTGAAATAAAAGTGCAAGTCTGACGTTTTGTTCCGAGATATTTGGAACTGGTCGGGTCGGATCGAGTCCATTGTCCGAATCAAATCGTAGCTACAGAACTCGAATCTTCTAGACCGGTTGTCTTGATACTATGGACCTGAGACTGGATAGTCAATTCACAGTTTGTTTACATTGAGGAGGATATTTTTTCCCGTGAGACAAAACGAAACAAGAATTTGGAGACAGAATATAACAAAAATTAAAGATAGTGAGGTATTTAATTGTGATGGACAAAACAGATAAAATTATATACGTCTCAAGGATAAAAATGTGTTTGATTGCAGTTAACAAAATATAAAAAGCAGTGTCAATGACTAAAGTACCCCTACAATATAATACGATTTGAAATATATAATTTACCAATGATTTTTATTAGTAAAAAAGTTAACAAATAATAATAACAAGAAATTAATTTCATATAATAATAATAATAATAATAATAATAATAGAAGAAGAAGAGGAAGAAAATTAATTATGTATACTAATGATAAAAAATAATAATAAGAAAATTAATCTTGTATAATAATAATAATAATAATAACACCACCACCACCACCACCACCAA
>JAOQMP010000008.1:14303441-14357046 GCA_027563575.1 Erythroxylum pedicellare
ATTATTATTATTATTATTATTATTATTATTATTATTATTATTATTATTATTATTATTATTATTATTATTATTATAAGTTTAATAATATAATTAAGAATAAAAAATTGCTTATGTAGGAGAAGGGGTATTTCTGGAAGTTGCTTATGTGTTTTCTTTCGGAGACGGAGACAAAAAATTTTGTCCTTCAGTTTTGGAATAAACAAAAATTTATGTTTTTGTCATCCGAGGACTAAACAAAAATCAGTTGGGACAGTAATCAAACACGCAAAGGGAAAGGATTTTTTTGTTTTGTCACCTGTCTCCATTAATAGAGACAGCAACCATACATTACGTTAGTTTCAATTTCATAACTAACAAGAGTGAATTACATTATAAAACACAAAAGTCTAAGACCACACAAAATCAAAGTCTTTTGAACCAAAAAAATGAGCGATACCACCACGAGCGATAACCATCAGCAAATTGATCACGGCGGTCACACTGCAAAAAAAGTGCACATCCGGGAACGCGAAAAAGACCCGCCTCTCATTCCGTCTTCCCCACCTCCTGCGAGAACCAACTACCAAGCAGTGGTCACAGGCCAACTGAACTCCGACGATAACAATTTAACATGGCCTACCGAAGACCCTGTAGAAATTGAAGAGGGAGACATAACTATGGTACCAGGTGAGTTCTGTATGAGAATCGAGCTTTCAAACTCATTCAAGAATAAACTAAACAAACAATGGGAACATGCAATTGTAGTCAAGCTTTTAGGCTGATGAATCGGTTTTAACGTGCTGAAAACCAGACTGACAATCATTTGGAAATTAGTTGGACCTATGAAAATCGTTGACATAGAAAACGATTTCTTTCTAATTAATTTCCTACAACTAGATGACTACATCACCGCACTCACTCAAGAGCCTTGGATTATCCTAGGACACGCGTTATCGATACAACCTTGAACCCCTGAGTTCCTACCCTCCTTTAGTAAAATCTCCCAATTCGTAGTGTGGGTTTGATTTCCTGAGCTTTCGATAGCCCACTACCATCCCTCCATACTCACTGCCCTCAGTAATCTAGTCAGTCGCACAGTCAAAGTCGACGCCACCACCCAACTTTCTCAGTGGGGCAAGTACGCCCGTGTGGCAGGAGACATTGACATCAACAAGCCTCTGCATTCTATCATCGAACTCGACTAAGAAAAAATTAAAGTGTTGTACGAGGGATTACCACAAATTTGCTTCTCCTGTGGGCGGGTTGGCCATGGTGCTGCGATCTATCCCTCCCGACCTTCGTCCTCAACGATTCCCACTACCACTCAGGTCGACATCCCTTCGAAACCTCCATCGAACCAACTCTCTGGCACCCCAACACTGAAACCAAAGTCAGAGGAGTACGGATCCTGGGTCCAAGTACAGAGATGAGGTTGGCGCCTAAACAACCCAGCAACGGTAACAAGACAAGATAAGAATAGACTTACCTCTTCAGACGACGCTTGAGGCTTGAGATTCCAGTTGCTGTCAGAAGACATCTGCCCTGAATCAGCTACGCCCGCCCCTCGTCCTCGACCTATCGTCGCCACCCAAGGTTCTCAAATCCACAAGAAAATGGACTCCTCCTAGCAATTGCATACCGAAGGGTCTCGAATCCGCAAGCACGTGGACCATCCACAGCAGTTGCATAATACGACTCTCCAAAGCCCGCGTCATGGGCTGTCCGAATTTCCAGCACATGGGCCAGCGGGCTAGCAAGGCCAATCCACCTCCATCAGCAGCCCAAGCCTTCCCTTCAACATGCCATTAGCCCACAGTCCACCCAAAGCCCTCTCCACTGAAAAAAGGAAGGAGGTTGATGCTCCTAGGACCACAATTAACCAACACATAGCAGTTTCTATTCCTTTATACAATGACATAGTGATCCAAGATCCCTTCTTAGCTCTAACTATGAACGAGAATTTAAATTATAGAGCTATGGAGGGTGACATGGATACTGATGACCCATCCCCTCCACATTTGACCAACCTTCATCTACTACCTCTATCTAAACCACCAGACCCTACGGATGGCGCTACTTCGGTTAACATAGACACAGTGATCCTAGATTCCCAGATGGAAGAATTGTCGCAACATCATCTGTGTAACACTAATGCTTGGCAAATAGATGCCCTCGTAACCTCTCCCGGCCCCTAGTGGTCAACTTCCTATTGCCCCATTTTATTATGTCAATATTCATCTGGAATTGTCAAAGGGCTGATGGTAAGAAGTTCAAGCCAATTTTGTAGAATTACGTCAGTATTTATAAACCCATGCTCCTCGTACTGATTGAGACAAAAACTAGCGGGACTTGTGCCTAAAAAATTATCAAGTCCTTGCCTTTCCCCAATTCATATAGGGTGGAAGTTAACAGATTCTCTGAAGACATCTGGCTACTATAGACCTCAGATATCACGGTCAACATCCTTCTTGCTCATTGCCAGTTCTTACATGTCAATATTGAGTGGGCACATAAGAATTTTTTTACGGCCATTTACGGGAGCCCCACTTATTCCCTTCAACATTTCCTTTGGAAGTACCTACACAAAATCGCCAACATCACCTTGCAGCCGTGGTTGATCAGGGGAGACTTCAATATCAAATTAAAACGCAATGATAAATGAGGAGGAGCAAGAATTAACCCCCAATTTTGGGATTGTGTGAAATGCTGTCATCTTCTAGATCTGGGATTTATCAAGCCCAGATTCACTTGGCGACGAGGCCCGACTCTCGCTAGACTAGACCACTGTTTTTGTTCTCATGCTTGGTTCACACACTTCCCCAACACAACAGTCACACATCTCCTTTTCCTTAAGTTGGATCATCGACCTCTTTTAGTGAAGTTCCATTAACCAAATCACTGGCCTCGACCTCCTTGACCTTTTCCCTTCCAATCTGCTTGGTTGATGCATGAAGGCTTCACCCAAACTATAAAAGACCATTGGAACCCCTAGACTCCAAATTTTAGTGGAGCTCTCAGGAGTCTAGGGACAAAATTGCAACATTGGAATCACTCAACCTTTGGTAATATTTTTCATCGCAAAAAGAGACTCATGGCACGCCTAGGAGGCATTAAAAAATCTCTAGGTAGAGGACTCTAACTCTCTTCAAGAATTGGAAACCTACCTTCGCCATAAGCTAGAACAAGTCTTCTTCCAAGAGGAACTATATTGGCATCAACAGTCACGTTGTCAGTGGCTAGCTCATGGCGACCGAAATACGAACTACTATCATGCAGTTACCACAACGAAAAGACGAAAGCTGCATATTGTTTCTTTAACAGGCGAAACTAGAGGTATTAGCTCAAACACGACAAGCATCTGACTAACCGCTAAGACCTTCCTTGCAAAACTTTATACGACTAAGTCTTCCAATCTTACGAGTCTTTAGCTTAAAGGGTACTTCCCCTCCCTCCCTACCAGAGAAACGCAAGACCTTTCAGGTCCTAGCCTTCCTACAGAGGTCCGGACGGTATTTTTTGACATGGCTTCGAATAAAGCCCCAGGATATGATGGGTTCAACGCTTATTCTTCCAATCCCAATGGGACACATTGGGGCCTTCTCTGATCAACCATTTCCAATAAATCTTTCAACACGAGGTTTGAGAATCAGAACTAAATCGTATAATTATGGTTCTAATACCCAAAATTTTCTCCCTGACGTCGAATACATAATTCAGGCCTATTGCTTCGTGCTCTGTAGTTTACAAAGCCATTACGAAAATCATCGTCAACTAGCTGAAACCTTATCTCGATACACTGATAGCCCCAAACCAATCCAGTTTTGTTCCTAGGTTATTAATTATTGATAACATCATTATTGCCCAAGAAATTATTCACACCATGGAAAGGAAAACTGGTAAGAATGATTTACTGGCTATCAAAGTAGATCTTAAGAAAGCTTACGATAATCTCTCTTGGGATTTTATCTACGATACTCTTATTGATGTTAGACTCCTTGGATCGTTGATATCCCTCATTATGAAGTGCACCTCCTCAGTTTATATATAAGTAAATTGGGTCGGGGAACTCAGGGATACCTTTACTCCTACCAAAGGAATCCGACAGAGGGACCCATTATCGCTTTAACTTTTCGTCCTGTGCATAGAAAGATTAGGGCACCTCATCAACCACTCGATTGCTCAAGGCCGATGGAAGCCTATTAGACTAAGCAGAAGAGGTCCCCCTGTCCCATTTGTTTTTTGTAGATGACCTTATCATGTTCACAGAAGCCTCGGTTGATCAAGCTCACATTATTCGGGAAACTTTGACTTTGTTTTGCACAGCCTCAGGATAACGGATTAGTCACACCAAATCCCGCTGCTTTTACTCTAAAAATGTTCCTCATTCCCTAGTACGACGTATGAGCCACAAGCTGGGCTTTAAACAAACAGCTGACCTAGGACACTACCTAGGAGTTCCTTTGCTACATGAGAGAGTCCACAAAAGAACGTATCAGTACATTCTTGACAATGTTCAACAACGCCTTTCAGGCTGGACTGAAAACCTTTTATCTCTGGTTGGCCAAGCCACTTTGACTGAAGTAGTTATCTCGACCCTCCCTATCTATAATATGCAGATAGTTCGACTTTCCTGTCGTCTTTGCGATGACGTGGAAAGATTAATGCACAACTTCTTGTGGGGCTCTTCTTGAGACAAACGAAAAAAGCACCTTGTTAACTGGGATACTGTTTGTCAACTAAAAGAGATGGACGGTCTCGGCATTCGCAATATCTAGGAAAATAATGATGCCCTCCTAACCAAACTTGGATGGGCAATGATTTCGCAGCCTAACACACTCTGGGTGAGAGTCCTTTCCACCAAATGCAATTTTGATGCCGACAATCTTCCAACTTCCCTCAAAGCGGGCGATGGCTCTATAACATGGAGGAGCATCATAGGTATTTGGCCTAACGTGCTTAGAGGCATGAAGTGGATAATATGTGATGGTTTTAAGGCCCGCTTTTGGTTGGATCCTTGGGTGGAGGATATGAGCCCGCTCATATCTCATACTATATATCCTATACCTCAGACAGATCGGGAACTGCGGGTTCAACACTTTGTGGATAATTCAGGTAACTGGATGTGGGATAAATTCCAATTTGCTTTTCCTCACTCTATTTGTTTATGCGTTGCAGGTATCTCACCGCCCAGGTCTCACCTAGGGCCTAACAAAAGGATATGGGGGAAGATCGATTCAGGGCAGTTCACTACTGCTTCAGTGTATTCTTTGCTTATGGACCACGCCCCTTATGATTCGAGAAGTGTCTGGAAGAACATTTGGCACTAGGACGGCTCACAACGTATCAGATTGTTTCTTTGGCTTCTAACATAGGATCGGTTACTCACTAACCAACAACGTCTTCACTAAGGCCTCACTACGAATGTTGAGTGCTACCATTGCAGGGAGGACTCAAGTGGTGAGGGATTGTCCTAAAGTGAGAAGTTTGCGGCTCCAACTTCCCCTGCCAGCCAACTCTCTAGACTTCTTTAATCTTAATGCTCATGACTGGCTGCATTACAATCTTCAACAGCACAAGATGGTTACTGGTCTGGATTGGTCACTGCTTGCTAGTTCCTCTGGTCCTGGAGGAACTTGGCCCTCTTCGATCCCAGTTTTCTTCGCCAGTTTCTTCAGCTCATATTGTCCGGGAATATGTACATCGAATCCACAATGTTGTGATTTGGTAAAACAGAGCGGGTCTTGGCCATCGACCCCACCAGGAGCACTTTATTGGATAGAGTAAACCTAATCTGGGTTAGGTGAAGCTGAACACTGACGGGGCCTCTAAAAGATCATCCTCTTCGGCCTCAACGAGGGGACTTATTAGGGACAACTCCGGAACTTGGATGGGAGCCTTTGTACAAAATCTTGACTGGTGTTCCTCGATTTTCGCGAAACTCTTAGGTGTCCTTTCTGAACTAAATCTGACGTGGGACCTTGGATTTCGCAAGGTTCAACTTGAGCTGGATTCTCAAGTAGTGATGAGGATGATTTCTGACTCCACTAAAGGAACAACGTCGTCCAATCATTTAGCTATGAACATCAATGAGTTACTCAATCGCAACTGAGTTGTCATCCCTCACCATACCTATCGCGAAAGTAAAAGGTGTGCCAACTGATCGTCAATTTTGCTCTCAACTATGGGCTAGGGGCTACCACTTTTGTAAATGCACCCTCAGGGTGTCTCTCGATCCTCCTTGAGGATATAGCTGGGATTAGTCTCCCTCGGCTAGTCGTGTAATCTTAATAGTTTTCTCCTTTTATACAAAAAAAAAACACAAAAGTCAAACAATAGTATTATCAAAAACATATATCTTTAATTTATTTAAAATAAAATATTATCAACTTAATATATACTAACTTTATGGAAATAACATGTAAATATAATGATTTTTAACACAAATAATTATATTTAAAATAAAAGTGATACTAACAAAAATATATTTATTTGTTTAAAGGATTAATTATTATATTATTTCATTGATAACATTAATAAATAAAGGAGTTACTATGCATTATCTTTTAAAATAATCTAGATCGTTGTTTCAGGTACTAACAAATAAATTTATGTCATAAACATTTTTTATAAGATATTAAAAAACATAAATTATTGTTATTATCTAATTAAAATATTGGTTACGTTTTCACTCGTTGTTCTTATTTTAAATTGTACAAATTCATATATTGTTTAATTATCCAATTAAAATATTGGTTAGATTTTCACTTCTCATTCTTATTTTAAATAGTCAAAATTCATATATTATTTAGTTATAAATAATATAAAAACACTTTTACAGATTTACGTAGTGGGTAAATGATTTTAATTTTTTAGGATTAAATATAGAATTTTAAAAAATTGAAAAATAAGGTATTTGTATTTTAAAAAATTGTAATAATGAGAGAACTTATAAGATATGTAATTTTTAATATATCTAATAATTTATATATTATATATTTGAGAGAGATAGAACATTTAAAGAGTACGACGGTCCAAAGTACTTAAGGCTAGAGAGAATAACGAGCCAGAAGATGAAGCAGTGGCGAGGAATTAAGTGTTTGTACCAGATCAGATGATACCAATTGACAGGAAGTGAGAGAGCGTTGAATATCTTAAAGGTAGAAAAGTTATTGAAACAAAGAAAGGGATGTTAATGTCATAAAACTTTGTTAAGGTTGACAAGTTATGAAAGAGAATTGTGGATGATGTCTAAAAGTTTGGAAACTAGAAATCTTGCTGATCATCTCCAAGGCCTCTTCATTCACAATGTGATCGCCATCAATTCCCGACATATCAGCTACACCTCTTTCTGTCTTTCTCCCTACTGTAAAGGTAAAGCTAACATTTTTGGATTGCAGATATGTATGAATTCTTATAAAGTTCCTCATTTTCTTTTTCCTATTGATGACTACAAGCTAAGCCCTCCTTATATATATATTTGGTTTCAATGTTTTGATTCCTAAAAATGCTCAAACTGATAGGTGGGATTTTTTTTAGTAACTTAGGTTACTAAAAGAATGGGAAAAGGGTGATGGTTCTTTCATTGGATGGATATTCAGCTAAATCTTGGCCGATATCATCAAGTGACATCTAATTTGATAATTGAAGCAGACACAAAATTCACACTTTATGTACTCTGATATTGAAGAGAAAGTCAGTGCTTTTTTTCACTTTTTTTATAATGACAAAATGAACTCTTCTACTCAGGGACGGATGCACATTAGGAGTAAGTGGGGGCACTTTCTCCTACTTCCTCCAAAAAAAATTTATATAAAAATATTATTATTTTAAGTTTTAATCTCATAAAAAAAATTGCCCCCACTAATTTTTATTTATCAAATGTACAAATATTTGTATCTTTTTTAATAATATAAAAGTACTTTAAATATTTTGCCCCTATTAAAAAAAAATTCTGGATCCGTCCCTGCTTCTACTGTTTAAAACAATACCAATGTTGTTAATTCATGCCCTTATATTCAATCACTTGATTATAATTTAATGTATAATATTATTATTTTAATTAATAAAATCAGTCTTTATTTTTTATATTTTTAATTATATTTGATATTTTAATACTAAAAGTAAAAATCCATAAAATACTTAATGGTAACTGAAATTATGATGAAATTATAATTATGATATTTAATTTGCATTTATACATTATTCCTAAATTATTTATAATTGTAGTTTCATTAAAAGGAGATATTGATGGAACAATAAAATTAGTATATGTTATTCTTTTTTTCTTATAAAAAAGTAATCAATCTTACAAATTAAATAATGAAGATATTCAAACAAACGTAGTGGTGATCATTAGAAAATAAGTTTACTTAATTGACTCAAATATAATGATCTCAAATAGAATATTATTTGTAAGTATGTGGATTTTTTCATCATAATAGTTGTATAATTAATCCTTAGACTTGAGATTATCAAAATATCTTATGAGAGAATGCAAAAGATATTTTGTTATTGCTTAAGTGCTCTCCTTTAACAATTGACTTCATATTGCCCATGGCATCTATGGACACTACATATTGCTTAAGTTCTCTCATTTGGCAATTTACTTCATAAGAAAATGCTTTACTATCTAACATACAAAACTTTTTAAGTATTTCGCCAATATACATGTAGCTTATAACAGGAATAATGCTCTACTTGAATGATACTTAACAATCATACAATAAAGGTGCATATATCCTTATCTATATTCTTCATTTTGAACATATTTGGAGACTACTTTAGACCATAAATTAACTTTAATAATATGAGTATGTATTGCTCTTAGTCCTTCTGAATGAAACCTGCTAGTTATACTAGATAGATTCTGACATTTAATTCTTCATTTAAAGAACACAATCTTTACATACATTTGATGTATATTAAAATACATTCCAATTAAAAAGGATATAATCATTCAAAATGGTGTAATCCTCACAAAAAATGATAATTTCTTCTTATAATTGATTTATTCAATTATGTGTATCCTTTTGCCATTAAATACGCTTTGTATCTTTCAAATCTGGGATCTGCCATTAGTCTTTTTCTTAACATTTAAAAAGAAATTATTCATAATAATTTCACATCCTTTCATAATATTATCCATGGCATAGATTAAACTCATTAAAGTTCATTCTTCTTCTATTGCTATTACTCGTTCATCCTAAGCAAGGCTAGGTAGAGTCTTTTCATATTCCTTGACTAATTACTTTCTTTTGTAATTACCATAAAGGTTATCACTTTCAACTTCATAACTATATAAGGAATAATCTGCTCACGATATAGGTATAATGAAATTTTGAGAAACAAATCTCTCTATATTCATATTATCCCCAGTCGAATAAGATAATGGTAAAGAGTTCCCATTAGGTTGCAATTGTCATTAATCATAAACCAATTCATCATCTCCTAAATTGCTCCTAATACCACTCAATTGGTCTTGTCTTATAAGATCATTTTAATTCAAGTCTCTCATAGGGATAACTTTTGTACTATCTCTTTTTTTTAAAAAAATCATTATCTAAAAATGAGATATCTTGTGACACTAATTCAATTACTTATTTATTACCTTGTTCACCTTTGAACATATATCCTTCGAAATGTTCAAAAATATCTTCTAAAGACACTCTTCTTCCCTATGGAACATAAATTCCCACACTTATAAGAGGGACCATGAATATATGTAAGAAACACATTCTCAAGAACTCAGATATGGTTAATTAAATCTCTTACCTATCTATATCTCATATGATGTTTTAGGATATGATTTAATAGGCACCTTATCAAGTACATATGTGGCCCTCAATGACACGTTACCCTAGTAGGTAAAAAGTAAATTTGCTAGTGTCATTATAGACTTAACCATAGGAAGTGTTATTTCTCATGTCTACACTGCCATGTTATTGGTGGATTCATATCATAGTCTTAGCTATCAATTAAATTTTCATTACATGACCTCTTGAAGTGATCAAATAACTCTTCTTATACTTAATCAATTTTTGAAGTCTTTATCGACTTTATCTTGTTGATTCTGAAATAAAGTCATATACTTTTTGAAACAATAGAATGTTTCAAATTTTGAGAAATCAAATAAATATGACTACACCGAGTATAGTTATTGATAAATGTTATGAAATAAGTACTTTTATACCATACTTTCACATTTGCTTAGCCACATACATCTTAATGAATTACATGCAATATCTTAGCAGCTCTTTGCCGCACTTTTAATGATTTTCATGCTATTATGTTATTTAGACAATGTTCACAAATAGACTATTATACTTTATGCAGGCCTTTTAAACAAAATATGCTTGACCAATTAATTTATTTGATTTTATCCAATATGATCAAGTCTAGTATGCCACAAATTGGCATAGATATTATAAGAACCATGTAATGTTATTGAAAAACTAATTTTATTTATTTAATATTGCAAAACCATCCAACATGAATCCATGACGATTATAACTTCAAGAAATTTGTCCTTTCCAATATTATGGAAATTAATATTGAATCAAAGGCTAACTAAAGCATGAAATAACCAAGACTTTTCTCTGTGGGTGGACCTTTTGCTTTCCCATTTTAGTTGGCCTTATCTATTCTTGGAATACTAAGAAGTGTGGAAGGCTTTACTTCCACTATTCATTTAGACTCATCATAGCGCTTCCTCTTTTTAGTTTTTATCTCCTTATAAGCATAACTTAACCATATATTCTTAGTATATGGATTAGAAGCCTCAAGATGTTTATCGATAGGTGACTCACAACATCCTATATCTTCTTGATATTCATATTATGAGTTAAGTGCATTCTTATATGCTCCAAACATGGAGGCAAGAATGTGTAACAACTTACACTAGCTTAGTATAAGATAAGATATAGCTAACATCCATCAGTTTACTATGTTTGAAATTAGCTTTACATGCCTCAACATTAAATTCTTCTATCTCATATTCTCATTTTGTGATTTATTTATTTATTACGGTCTCTATGTGTGCGTGTGCGAAATATAATAGTAGGTGATCATACTATGGTCACTAGGATGCCATTACAACATGTTACCACTGTGGACCGCATATCCTTGTCATAGTCATACCTCTTGATCTTTAGCATAACATCATTATATAAGTTATGTAAGTCAAATATTTCTTCTTTTATATGAGCAACATACCTCATAGTTTTCCTATTTTGAGAAATAATGTACTTTCTAAAGTTTATCATGATTTCATGTAACTAAACAAAATTCTTTTGCTCTTCCAATACATATTGGATTTTCATAATTCCAAAGTTGTAAATTGTCATTATTAAACTTTTTTCTTTAGTGAATTCTATAACAAAATTTTAAATATAGTCATCATTTTTCTTAAACATAAATAATGATACATTTAATATGTAATTGTTATCAATTTCAATTTATTTGATGCAATCTCCTAAATAGAAACTTTTATTGTTTTCAAATTATCTATAAAATCAGAATGTCACTAAGTTTCGAATCATTATTCATGTAATATTTAATCATTAATTAATCATTCTATTTAGGTGTATTTATTTGCAAATATCTAAAGTATGATATGTATAGCACATACATATAAAACAATCATTGAAAGAACAATGCATTTCAATAAACATATAATATTCATAATTTAATGGTTGCTAAAACAAACTAATACTATGTAAGTATCATTAAACATCAAATAAAAAAGTGACTTAACACTTTTTAACTAAAATTACATAATTCAATGAATCCTATGAATATATAATTCGATGAACTCTACAAGGAATTGAATAAACTAGTTCTTTAGATAAATCATTGAAATTCATATATGTTATTAGTTCTATAATACCCTTTAATAAGCCATTAAAACTAAGACCTCTAAACACTTCTCTTCTCCTATGCTCTTTCAAGAAAGTTTACATAACCCAACTATATTTGTGAATATGATCTGATTAAGTATTCCATATTTTGATCAACAAATCTTTATGTTGGGGCATAAGAGTTTTAAAAAGCAATTCATATGTGTTCATAGTAGAGTAGAAGCCCTAATAACCATAAAAAATGAGACCTTGTATCACCAGTATAACAGGTAACATTAGGTCTGCCCCAGGCACCATATGAAATTGATCTAATTGTGCCTTCGTGAAATTCACACGATTTTGTTTAGAGGTCGAATTGAAATCAAGATTCTCATTACAACCATTTTCCTAAAACAAATTTGAGAAAAATAATATTCAACACTTTTGAATAATAAGTTGAAGTATGTCCCATAATATGAGCATATAATTAAAGCCAAACATTTAAAAGAGTATAAAATGATTCCTTTTAAAAATTAAACCTATATTTATTCAAGGTAATTAAATAAAATATGGACAAGTAGTTTAGAAATTAATAAAGGAGAACAAATCAAATAAACAAATTATTTGATGAGGAGTGTCTTAAAAAACAAATATTTTTTAAACATTTATAAAACGTATATAAGTATGTCTACATTAAGCTTATACAAGTTGTAATATATAGATAAATGGTTAAGGATTCTAACTTTAATAACATAAATCAAATGTTTAAGTCTTTGAACTAACAAAACTCTCTCTCGCTCTCGCCTCAATAAGCTGATGGGTTTAGCTCATAATAAATTAATCAAGGCTTATTTCATACTCACAATATGTTCACTTTTTCTTATATCTAAATATTGATTATTCTTACTGTAGCTTTTATTTAGTTTAGCAACCAAACACTTATCTTCTTTTTATTTTGAAAACTCTAGTCACACTTTTAGAAAGCCTCGTAACTACAACTGCCACTTTAAATGTTCATAGATGTTTTGTCAATTCCAACTTACATTAGTAGTGAGAAAAGTGACAAGTGATTTGGAAAGAAGGAGCGATAACTAAAACCACCATCACCACCAGTTATATCGACATTCTGATAACAACCTCTCTCTTACCTATCTATATCTCATATGGTGTTTTAGGATATGATTTAATAGGCACCTTATCAAGTACATGTGTGACCCTTAATGGCACATTACCCTAGTAGGTGAAAGGTAAATTTGCTAGTGCCATTATAGACTTAACCATAGGAAGTGTTATTTCTCATGTTTGCACTGCTATGTTATTGGTGGATCCATATCATAGTCTTAGCTATCAATTAAATTTTCATTACGTAACCTCTTGAAGTGATCAAATAACTCTTCTTATACTTAATCAATTTTTGAAGTCTTTATCGACTTTATCTTATTAATTCTCAAATAAAGTCATATACTTTTTTGAAACAATAAAATGTTTCAAATTTTGAGAAATCAAATAAATATGACTACGCCGAGTATAATTATTGATAAATGTGATGAAATAAGTTTTATACCATACTTTCACATTTACTTAGCCACATATATCTTAATGAATTACTTGCAATATCTTAGCAGCTCTTTTCCCCACTTTTAATGATTTTCATGCTACTATGTTATTTAGACAATGTTCACAAATAGACTATTATACTTGATGTAGGCCTTCTAAACATAATATTCTTAACCAATTAATTTATTTGATTTTATCCAATATGATCAAGTCTAGTATGCCACAAATTGGCATAGATATTATAAGAACCATGTAATGTTATTGAAAAACTAATTTTATTTATTTAATATTGCAAAACCATCCAACATGAATCCATGACGATTATAACTTCAAGAAATTTGTCCTTTCCAATATTATGGAAATTAATATTGAATCAAAGGCTAACTAAAGCATGAAATAACCAAGACTTTTCTCTGTGGGTGGACCTTTTGCTTTCCCATTTTAGTTGGCCTTATCTATTCTTGGAATACTAAGAAGTGTGGAAGGCTTTACTTCCACTATTCATTTAGACTCATCATAGCGCTTCCTCTTTTTAGTTTTTATCTCCTTATAAGCATAACTTAACCATATATTCTTAGTATATGGATTAGAAGCCTCAAGATGTTTATCGATAGGTGACTCACAACATCCTATATCTTCTTGATATTCATATTATGAGTTAAGTGCATTCTTATATGCTCCAAACATGGAGGCAAGAATGTGTAACAACTTACACTAGCTTAGTATAAGATAAGATATAGCTAACATCCATCAGTTTACTATGTTTGAAATTAGCTTTACATGCCTCAACATTAAATTCTTCTATCTCATATTCTCATTTTGTGATTTATTTATTTATTACGGTCTCTATGTGTGCGTGTGCGAAATATAATAGTAGGTGATCATACTATGGTCACTAGGATGCCATTACAACATGTTACCACTGTGGACCGCATATCCTTGTCATAGTCATACCTCTTGATCTTTAGCATAACATCATTATATAAGTTATGTAAGTCAAATATTTCTTCTTTTATATGAGCAACATACCTCATAGTTTTCCTATTTTGAGAAATAATGTACTTTCTAAAGTTTATCATGATTTCATGTAACTAAACAAAATTCTTTTGCTCTTCCAATACATATTGGATTTTCATAATTCCAAAGTTGTAAATTGTCATTATTAAACTTTTTTCTTTAGTGAATTCTATAACAAAATTTTAAATATAGTCATCATTTTTCTTAAACATAAATAATGATACATTTAATATGTAATTGTTATCAATTTCAATTTATTTGATGCAATCTCCTAAATAGAAACTTTTATTGTTTTCAAATTATCTATAAAATCAGAATGTCACTAAGTTTCGAATCATTATTCATGTAATATTTAATCATTAATTAATCATTCTATTTAGGTGTATTTATTTGCAAATATCTAAAGTATGATATGTATAGCACATACATATAAAACAATCATTGAAAGAACAATGCATTTCAATAAACATATAATATTCATAATTTAATGGTTGCTAAAACAAACTAATACTATGTAAGTATCATTAAACATCAAATAAAAAAGTGACTTAACACTTTTTAACTAAAATTACATAATTCAATGAATCCTATGAATATATAATTCGATGAACTCTACAAGGAATTGAATAAACTAGTTCTTTAGATAAATCATTGAAATTCATATATGTTATTAGTTCTATAATACCCTTTAATAAGCCATTAAAACTAAGACCTCTAAACACTTCTCTTCTCCTATGCTCTTTCAAGAAAGTTTACATAACCCAACTATATTTGTGAATATGATCTGATTAAGTATTCCATATTTTGATCAACAAATCTTTATGTTGGGGCATAAGAGTTTTAAAAAGCAATTCATATGTGTTCATAGTAGAGTAGAAGCCCTAATAACCATAAAAAATGAGACCTTGTATCACCAGTATAACAGGTAACATTAGGTCTGCCCCAGGCACCATATGAAATTGATCTAATTGTGCCTTCGTGAAATTCACACGATTTTGTTTAGAGGTCGAATTGAAATCAAGATTCTCATTACAACCATTTTCCTAAAACAAATTTGAGAAAAATAATATTCAACACTTTTGAATAATAAGTTGAAGTATGTCCCATAATATGAGCATATAATTAAAGCCAAACATTTAAAAGAGTATAAAATGATTCCTTTTAAAAATTAAACCTATATTTATTCAAGGTAATTAAATAAAATATGGACAAGTAGTTTAGAAATTAATAAAGGAGAACAAATCAAATAAACAAATTATTTTATGAGGAGTGTCTTAAAAAACAAATATTTTTTAAACATTTATAAAACGTATATAAGTGTGTCTACATTAAGCTTATACAAGTTGTAATATATAGACAAATGGTTAAGGATTCTAACTTTAATAACATAAATCAAAGGTTTAAGTATTTGAACTAACAAAACTCTCTCTCTCTCTCTCTCCGTCTCTGTCTCTGTGTGTGTGTGTGTGTGTGTGTGAATTAAACAAGGCTTACTTCATACTCACAATAATTTCACTTTTTCTTATATCTAAATTGATTATTTTGACTGTAAGTTTTATTTAGTTTAGCAACCAAACACTTATCTTCTTTTTTATTTTGAAAACTCGAGTCACACTTTTAGAAAGCCACATAACTACAAATGCCACTTTAAATGTTCACAGATGTGTTGTGAATTCCAACTTACATTAGTAGTGAAAAAAGTGACAAGTGATTCGGAAAGAAGGAGCAATAACTAAAACCACCATCACCACCAGTCATATCGACATTCTGACAACAACCTCTCTAGCCTACCACTTGCTACATATCCAGACCAATCCTCGCCTACACAAACCACCATTGACAATGTTTCATAATGTTGCCAAATTCTACACCTAAACAATTTTAATGGTCTAAAATAAATGGCATTTTCGTTTTCACCACTATTGGTTTTACAAATATAAAATGAATGTATATTTAAACCATGGTAACATATTCAGATTAAAAAATTTAAAAGCCTAGTTGTTAAAATGTGGAAGAGGACGATCAAGAAGATGATTTCCTATCAAGGGCTTAATCAAGAAAAAGAAAGGGAAACCAAAGAAACCACACAAAACATAAATTTCATCAAAATTTAAATCTAATCTAGGATGTAGAACTCAAACATTAAAAAGAAACACCATAATTATTCAAGTCAACTAGTCCAAATGTATATGTAGTTGTCTTTTGAAAAAGATATACTCTTAAACAAACCGACATAAATGAAAACTATACGTTATTGTTGAGTTATTATCAATGATTGTTCTTACAATCAAACACTTAAATTAAAATAAGAAACCTAAATTCAAATTAAATAAATATATCATATTTGAGATTGAAAAATAATTATTATGTTCTTCTAAAAGTTTCAAACAAAATTAATGGATAATCTCATTCATGATAGGAATTTCAAAACTAGTGGATAATTTCTTTCATAATAGGAATTTTAATTTCAAATATACAAGGGATAAATCTTTTTTATCAGAATTCAAGTAAAAATTGCTTTGTTAGAAAATTTTATTTGCAGATAAAGTGGTAAGATCGAAACATACTTGTATCACTGATCAACTGAACAAAATTACTTACAAATTTTTGCTATATCACATAATAAGAGGCTTGTAGTATACCAAACTTGTAGAACTCTTTCAACGTGTTTTTCATTGATTTCAAAAAAAATTTATCCAACACACACTTAAATCTTTATACTAAATCATATCTTATATATGATTTTCTAACAATTGTGACATTTACAATTATAAAGCTTCATATTATTAACTTGTTGTATGTACTTATCCATTAAGAAGCGTTGGTAATAGGTGAAAATGGGGATAAAAGGGATGAAAGTGTTGGCATTGGAGAGGGGCTTCAAATGAGGGCAGTAGAGGTAGAAGTAGTTAATGTGACATTAAGAATAAAGGAGGAACATCTTGTAGGAGAAGGAGGAGCATGGAACACAATGCTAGTAGAGGTCTCTATTATAATAAATGAAACAATAGAAATGAAGGACAATGGACACCAAATAGAAGATGAGACTTAAATTCTAACGGTGACAAAAGTCTAGTGTAGTAAGTGTAAATTTTAGGAATTAGGGTTAAAGATTTTGGGGATAATTAAAAATAATCTGATTATAATTAAATAATATTATTTAAATAGTAAATATAATTATAATATTAAAAATAATTTTAAATTTTAAATAAAATTTAAGTCCCAATATATCATTTGACAAACCAAAATTTAATTCCATTAAAATTTTCTTTCACTTGAAATATATTTTGGACATAATGACTTAAAAACACTATGAAAATGTTCACCTTAAGATTTGTTCACCTTAAGACGTTAAATTTTATCTTGTATTTTAGTGAAATTTGTAGGGTCTAAAATTTAATTTTGGCCTTTAGATCCAATTATCTTCTTTGGGAAAGTCAGTAGAAACATAAACATCTTGTCTCAATTAATTACTAGTAGCACTAGGAAATTAAGATTGACATCATCTTAGACACTATATGTCCATGATGCTAATGGAAAAGAAAAATTTAGACAAAGCTGTGGCTACATTAAGAATAAATACGATTTTAAGGTACTATCTGTTGGGAAATTGAAATGGGAATTGATCCTGACAACAGGGAAATAATTAAAAAACTTTTTTGTATTTTAATTTCTCGAAAACTAAGATCACTTTAATTCTATAAAATAATTAATGCATAAATCATAAAAGGCATGAATCTTAATTTGTATCTTATTTCGAAATTTGATCATATTATTGTCGTATCCCTCAAATCATTTCCGAAACTGACTCATCTTAACCACTATAACTGAACAAATGTTTGCCCTATAATGTTATCCACTGAATAAGTTGAGAGAATTCCGTAACTCTTATAGAGAGGGTTAAACAAGGAGTGCTAACTTTATTAAAGCTTAAGCCTATTTATAATAGGTTTTGGATACTTTAGTAATTTAATTGAAATTATATTCTAATTTAAATTTAAATTTAATTATAATTAAAAATAATTCTAATTAAATACCTATTATGCCTTAATAAGATCTAATATCTCATATTTAATCATAAAGTTTTTCAAACCTTACAATCAAGTCTAACTTGATTAAAATATCTTTCCTCTTTTTAACTCGTTCTTTATTTGTGACCCATTAAGTTCCCAAATATATTAGACATGGATGCAAATAGAATCTTAAACATTTTTAGGATTAGATAAATTAAATTCCTTTAATTTATATCTAATTCTCTAATTAAATAATATATATCTTTGTATCAAGATTAACGTCTAGCAACACATCATGATTACCCAAATATTTAAGAATATCAAAGTAGTTTTCACTAACTTTTTTGTACATGGTTTTTTCGTATAATTCAATCATTTCATCATTCAATGTTTAAATTAGACATAGAATATGAAATTAATGTCTACCCTATTTTGAGTCTAATTATATTAGTTATCTACCATTAGTTATTGATTCAACTAATGACAATTGTAAACTATTTACAAAATGTCATTCCACGTTGACTAAGGATTTCTCAAATCAATACTAATCGAGAACAATAAAACATTTTGCCTAATTACTTTAAGGTGATGAATCCTATCTTGATTACTCAACTACCTCCATATAGTTTCATGATATATTTAATGACTACTGACTAAGCTATCTTTGACTAGAATAGGTCATAAGTAGTATAAAAAAATAATGTCAATACAAGACAACTTTGGAGATCTCAAGTCAAAGGACCACTTATACAATGATCACAATAAGAATTAATTCCATAGATATTCAAGTAATGTTCCAAATAGATTTCTCATATGGGGTCAATTTAGTAAACTTGTTCTCTAACAAGCACCCATGCGCTTCTTTAATTAACTCCATTCTTTAGCCTATGTTATCAAGTACTTCCTTTATAAGAAAAAACATAACACGTGCTAGTCTTTTTATATTCTATTAATGTCCAATCTTAGTAAAAAATGACAACGAAGAATTTAGAGATAATACATAAATGCAATATGAATTTCATAATTATAATCTCATCATAATTTCATTAACAATGTATATTTATCTTATGGCCTTTATTGTATACATCTAAGTATTTATAAGATAAAGAATGCTATTAAATAGTTTTCATTAAACTACAACCAATCGATTAACTGTAAGACATAAACTAGCACTCTCCTCTCTCTCTAGCACTTCATTGTTATAGGTTCATTTGACTTCATTAGTTTCTACTTTTAGAACAAGTGGCATCCCTTCTTTCTTGATCCCTTTGCTCTAAAAGAAGGCATTGAAGCTACACTTTTATAGGGGAAGTTTAGATCTCAGGCTGATGGACTGGTGTCAAGGATAAGAGAGATATTAGTCACTCTAACTTCTTTTTATTTCCATCATATGGTTGTTACTGTATTTGAAATCTATAGATTTCATTGATATGTAACTTATGCGTCATGAACAATGTAGATTTATAAGGGTTTTGGCTTGGAGTATAATATTGGGAAGCTTATGTAAGCTTATTTTTTGCTCATTTATTGACAAATATGTGACGAAACAGAGTTGTAGATTTCTTTAATTGCAAATTTACTGTTATCTTTGGCATAAATAGTGACAGTACTCTAAAAAACGACATGATTTTATATTTTTTTGGCCAACAGGTTCTTAATAAGTAACACAATATTGCATACTAGTTGTTCTTTGGTTACCTTATACAGGCTAAGTATATAGTTAATAGGTAAATGTAAGTCTAAAAAGGTCCTTTTATTCTCACATTAGTATCAGTAACTGTATTTGTATCTATGATTGTTATGATTTTCTTTTGCACTTCTCGTGTCATTGCATGGTCTTCCAAATGCAACATGTTCACGATATGATATCCTCTGAAGATTGCTTAACAAGTTGTTTCATAAATTCTCTTTGTTCTTTTGGTACACAAATAGGTTAAGTTAAACTAGTTCATTGGATACCTCAAATTTTAAAGATTTTTCTAGACAACTTGTCTATGACTTTACCTTAGGAGAAAGTAGTAATATTTTCCATTTGCATTATTTGATTAATTGAAATCACTAGCCAATTCAACCAAACAAGTTTGAATATCATTAATGACCGAGATATTTTGGAGTGTTAATAGCCATCAATGTTGATGGTGAAAGCATTTGGGAAAGGTGAGATTGACTTGCTAACCTTGATTCTAACAAATAAACTAAATCTAAATTAATTATGAATGATTTAATTATTAGTTTATGCCCTACAGTTAATCGATTGATTGTAGTTTAATGACAAAATAATCTAAAGATATTATTTTTCTTATACATATTCAGATGTATATTACAAACTTTATGAGGTAAATGTACATTGCAAATGAAATTATGATAAAATCATAATTATGAGATTTATATTGTATTTAAATATTATCTCTAAATTGGTCATAGTTATTTTTATTAAGATTGGACATTAGTAGAGCATAAAAAGACTAACACACTATGTTTTTCTTATGAAAAAAGTAGTTGATCTTATAGATTAAGTATGAAAATACCTAAACAAACATGATCCTATATGAGAAATTCATTTAGAGCATTACTTGTATATCGAAAAAAATTCTCATTATGATGATTGTATAATCAATCATTTAACTTGAGATCACTAAAGTATCTTTATAGGGATTGTTATATTTTGATACTATTTATGACCTATCATACTCAATAAGAGCTCAGTCAGTAGTTATTGAATATAGCAAGAACTATATGGAGATAGTTGAGTGATCAATATATTTTTCATCAACCTAAAATAATTAAGGAGAATATTCCATTATTCTCATTAGTATTGGTTCGATAAATCCTTGGCCAACATGGAATGACACTTTAAAAATAATTTTCAAATCTCATTAATTGAATCTATCACTAATAGTGAAAAACTATTAGGATTGGACTGAAATCGAGTAGACATTAGTTTCATGCTCTATATCTAATCGAAACATTATATGATAAAATGATTGAATTATTGAAAAAAATAGTGCACAAAAAGGTTAATCAAAAACACTTTAATATTTCTAAATATTTGAGTGGTCATGATACTTTGTTAGATTTCAATCGGTATATGAATGTTAATTATTTAATTAAGGATAAATTAAAAGACTTTAATTATTTATTCGCAAATGTGATTTATGATTATAATTTATATTCATTGCCAACATATATGGGGATTTAATAGGTCACACATAAAGAACTAGTTGAACAGAGAAAAGATCAATTAATCAAGTTGGACTTAATTGTAAAGTTTGAAAAACTTTTATAATTAAATACTAGAGATATTTAATAAATAAGTATCATTATTGTATCTTATTTGGGCATAATTAATATTTAATTAAAATTAAATGTAGTTCTAATTAAAGTTTAATTAAAATTAATAGATAAGGAGTGTGAGCTCCTACCTAAGCCCATTTATAATAGATTATTCTAATCTAATTAAAATTTAATTAAAACTAAAATTTTATTTTATTTAAATTACTAAAATACCCAAAAATCTATTATAAATGGACTTAGGTAGGAGCTCACACTCCTTATCTAACCATTTCTATATCAGTTTTAAAGTTTTCTCAATAAACTTGTTAGAGACTAAATACTTGTACATTTGTGATGGCTGAGATTAGTTGATTTCAAAAATAGTTCGAAGGAAATGATAAAAAGGATCAATATTTATAATAAAGTATGCATTAAGATTTATATTTTATGTGTTAATCATGCTATAGAATTTAAGTAAACTTGTATTTAGAAAATCAATTATAATATATGTTTCGTAATTATTTTACTATTTGTGGGATGCTATGGTATTCCAATTACTTATACTGAAACTTCACATATGATGTAATCAAACTAATTTAGCCTTTTGCATTATATCACTGGTAGTGTTATAAGGCGTGCCCCGTCACAAACAAGTGTATGTATTTGTGTATGTGTTTTTGTTAGGAATAACAATTTTTGATTCATAGACATAAATTTAGTTGTTTTCAATGAGTTAATTTATAGGTTAGACTTAGGCACAAACCGACTCGAGACTCAATTATTCTAGGTAAAATAACTTCGTTTTATTTAGAAGATTTAGGCTTCGAGTAAGTCTGAGCTTAGGTAGCTCAAGTCTGGACCCAATTAAAAAAATTATTAAAAAATGTTTAATCATGTTATTCTATAATTTTAATTTTAAAAAATTTATTTTAAAAAAGTTGATATGGGTGTGTGAAATAATGCACAGTGTAATAATGGATTTGCTAGTTAAACAGTAAAATGAGTGATTATATGATTAATTTCATACATCTCTATTCTTGAGCAAAATAGAGTTGCCAGTGAAACATGTTGGTAAAAGAATAAGGTTATGTCTCACACGACGTGGTGTGTAACAAAACTTCTTTGAGCTTACAGTTGGAACCATACCTATACATCGACCGACAAATGAGAGGCATAAGTTATAGAAAGGTGGCCAGGCTCCCTCATTTTTCGAGAGCAGCAAATTTGTTGTTTCTTTGCTTTTGCCATGAAAAGCTTTTTCACCTTCAACTAAAAGGACCTCACCTCCTCCATAGTCATTATAAATGATTTAAAGTAAGTTCATTCCTTGCGTCATGTTAATCCAGTTTCCAGTCAGTTTAATTTCGCATGAACATGAAGTTGACGCAATACCAGCGGTTTCTTATATCACAAACCACACCTTTTTCTAACCTTCCCAGTAAGAAACTGGTATGGTCCGACCTAGGATCTAGTCACATGACGATACTTCAAGGAATCCTTTTCATTTCTCTGGTTGGAATTCTTTTCCTTTTTAGAGGACCCTATATTTCTATGCAAGAGAGAGCAAAGTCTCGTCCTCCAAGCAATATTATTATGATAATTTGTCTGATACTTTATTCATAACTACCGTGTAGCCTTATATAAAGGCTGATTATATCAATTTATTTAAGGTAAGACTTTTAACAAGAATAAACCTACTAGTTTATTTTATTTTGGATAAGACTTCTAAAAAAAATAGACCTATTAATTATGATACTAAATATTTAAATAGACTCTTTAACATTAAAATATGTAAAATTAATGCTTTAACATAAAACTATTCTTGTACAGTCACCAATGATAGAGGGACTCGAAAGGACATAATAATTGCCGAAGAGAAAGCATGGGATTTACAGTTCATACAGGGAATTTTTTGCAGCATTGATGTGGAATATATGCTGTCCATTCCATTGCTCAGGACCGACTACACGGACAAGATGATATGGTTCTCCTCAGTTTGGTCCGGATATAGAGCAGCCCTCAAATGGTTAAGCATCACATAACACGAGCATCATGTTGGCCCGTGGAAGAATATTTGGAAACTTTCGCTTCCATCCAAACTGAAAGAATTCCTTTGGCGAGCTTGTCGAGGGATTCTTCCGGTGAGAAAAGCCTTAAAAAGGAGGGGAGTGGACATTGGAGAACGCTGCCCATATTGTGATGAGACAGAAACCATTTCTCATGCCCTGCTAGAATGGGAACATGTTATAGCACAGGGACACTTTCTCAACTGTCTCCCTAGCTTTGTGATGTCCAACTTCACACCAATTCTAGCAGAAGCGGTGGCTTTCAAGAAAGCTTTATCCTGGTTAACTCATACGGGCTTTATTTCAGTGGAGGTGGAAACCGACTGCTTTCAGTTAGTTCAGAGACTTCATGGTACCCATCAGGACAATACTGGATGACTGTAAATTAATTTCTAGTAGATTTCATTCTTGCTCTTTTAAATGGGTTCCCAGAAATGTAAACAGGGTAGTCCACTTGTTAGCCAAAGCAACTACTGGTTGTCCCACTAGGTCTAGTTGGGACATACCGGAAGATTTTTTGTTAAACACTCTACAGTGTGATGCCGAATTTCATCAGTAAACCCACTTAGTTTTAAAAAAAAAAAACATAAAAGTTGAGTACTAAAATGACACAACGGTCCGAATCAATTAAAATGTATTTGATGATAGTCTCTTTCGACTGCTGGCGTAGCAGAGGCGTCCTCTATCATTAATAAATGACAAAAAAGTTTTGATAGATTCCAATCCATTGAGCGTATTTTATTAAGTTACATTTTTCGGGATGGACACGATTTCTAGTTGTTTCACGTCAAGGCATCTGATACTTGTAGATATGGCTGATTAATCGTATTTACCGTGCGGTGTAAGCAAAGCATTACTTTTGGAGAATAAACGATCTGGTTATTGCATGAATCACACTAAGGCTACTTGGAATTTACTGGAGACCAAAACACCAGCAGAACATAGTTCCATGATACCATTGTTCTTAACCAGAAGAAGATACATAGTTCCAAGTGCTTACATTTTAATGTACTTAAACAGGAATTGCAGTCAAGAAACTTGTTAACGAGACCATTATTGGAATACCATTCTCACCCAATTCCATTCCATGCATTCCAAAACAATACATGACATCTAACTGTCAAAACACAGGAAGCAAGCACGAAATGCAAGGAAAGCTCAATTTACATATTAATCAAAACTATAGCAGATTTTCACTCCTGTGCAACGAAAACTATGGGTAGGATCATGTTGGAGAGAATGTGCTTTACATATACGTATGCTGCACAAGTTTTCAATATTTACTATAGATAACAAGACACTTTGATCTGCAATATTCACAAAGAATCATGCTCGAATCCCTTGGGATTTCTTTGGCTCTCCTGTTGCTACTGATTTACATCCACAACACGATCAAGAGAAAGATCAAGTCGTTTCATCGAACACCATTGCCTGAAGCGGAAAAACCAGAAAATATTCACTTTATTATTCAAACTAGAAATATAGTGGATTCTGTTTTATGATTATGTTTTAAAAAGCATAAAAAACATCTTTAAAAGTTGAATGTTCAATTATAAGAACTTATGGCAAACATCTCAATAGGCTAACTATAGAAGAGTTCCACAAAAAGGGACTCTCCGTATGCTTGCCAAATAAGAGCTTTTATCAAAATTCACGATCCAAGATTGAGAATAAAAGGGCTTCTTGATTTATGCATTCAACTAGAGGAGATATGCATGCTGTCAAGATATCATAAACAAGCCACAGTAGGACTTTCGATGATATAATCTGAAAGTTGCCTTAGGTGTGAACTGTCAAAGGCATCTAATCACATATTTAGCCTTGAACACTTTATCTAAGCTCGTGCAACTTCTTACTACTAAATTAACCCACCAAAATGTGGAAGTAGCATAGAAATTAGAACCTTTTGGTATCATCTAAAGGCAGAGTATGCTTTCTTCTAGGAGCCTTGCAGTTTAGTTGAAAGTAGGACAAACATATATTGAGTGTGCAGAGAATTAAGCGATATTGTAGTGCCAGTAATTACTCAACATAACCAATCAAGAAAAACAAATGAAAATCATATCATCTTGGATCCCAAGAAACCAAACCAAGAAAACATGGTTAAGATAGTCTTTCCAACTCCCACAAAATCGAGGGGCTCATTATCGAGTAATGATAATAAAGTAAGCAAGGTCTACCACAATTTCACAACTCATTTTCCTCTGGTTTCGTTTACCACAAATGATAAAGGATTGACCTACCTAACAAATCAATAATAAATGTTTATCAAATTCAATCGTTCAGGAATTTACTATATGTTTGGAAGAGAAGTGACAAAATGACTTCCCAAAAGTACATCACGGAACAACAAAAGCCTCAAAACTTGGAATAAGTCATTGAAAAGAGAAAACTGCAAGGCCTCGGGCATTTTAGTGAAGGGGAAGCTACTAGCTAGTCTATTAAGAAAGTAACACTAATAGTTAATCTATTAATATTTAAACAAGTAAGCTCTCAGAAAAATAAAAGGAGTTACCTTGCCACAAACTGGGCAGTTGTCACTTCTCTCCATCCACTCATAAATGCAACCAAGATGGAAGTGGTGAGAGCATTTTGTCATTATCCTGGGGTTCTCAGGAGTATATTCTGCACATGAAAGTAGATTTGAAATGATAAATAATAGAGTTTAGAAAAACCATTGTGAGATAAATTTGCAAATCACTCCAAAAATTTATGAGAAAAAATTATACTGCTGTCAAATACACATTTAGAATTCAAGTACAGATTTTAAATACCTGCCAGGCGGACCTGGTCAAAATCTTGGACAGTTGTGACAGTAACAATAGATTAGTGGAGTGCATTCAAGGGATTTGTCCCTTTGTTTTAAAAGGCTGTTGATGAAGCTTTGCATCAAATTGCGCTCTCGGAAAGTAATGGGTACAGCATTTTGGCCCACACTTTACTGAGATAGGAGGTTTTAGAAGGTACTTTTTAGGACATTCAATCATTTTACTCTGCTCTCACTTATGTGAAATTGGCAGATGCTGTTTATGGCTAGCTTAGTATCTAAGACTACCCCATTGATCTTCAGTCCTTTCACAGCTAAAACAGCATACTCAGTCCTTTTGCTTTTCAACTACTTTTACTATGTTTGGGTAGAGTGTATGGGAACAATCAAAACATCACAAATTTGGTGATTTTAAAAAGTGCAAAATTTCTATATATGATCAATCAAAGCACCAACCAATAATATAAACAATATCATTTAACCTCCAGTAAAACAAATAAAGACTCTTCATTGTTGGCAAATTTCAAGATAAGTGTGTAAACATGTTAAAATAAGCTAATACAGAACTAAACATTGTAGTTATCATAAAATAGTTTCATAAGAAAAACATCAAGTAAAGATGAATTGATTGCCTCCAGAACATGTAGACAGGCACCCTTGACAACAAAAATTGTTATGATACGCACACTTTGAAGGTAGAAATCAGTCAAAGTGCAGCAGAATATATTACCTTCAAGACACGTTGGACAAACATCATCATCTTCTGGTGATGAATATATGTATTCCATCCCAACTATTGATTTGGCAGAAGAGAGTTTCAGAGAAGATTTAGTGCGCTGTTCTTTGGACCCTTCTTCACAAGATGCATTCCATTTGTCTCCTGTGCTCAGGGACTCTGAATCAGCATCATTATCACTTCTTAATGGTTCTGTTTCTTCATGTGAATGACTTGATCCCTTTTCACGCCTGGAAACCAGACCATCCCGCTGCAAGCGGAAGTATCTGGGGTCTGCATCATAAGGCAGGGGCCTTGGAGGTGAACGATACATGTCAGATAGAGAATTGTCAAGAGATGCAGATGAAGTTATAGATGCTGCCCCCTGAATGGATGAAGGGACAGCATGCATTTCCCCTCTCCGAAAAAGCGAAGAATACTGCATGCAATGAAGAAGATAATGAAGGTAGAAATATAGTTGGAGTTGTCACCCGAAATTCTAAACGAAGACTTCCATCGACAATGTTTCCTGGGCAAAATTTTGCATTTATATCTAAATGTCATGCAAAGAACAAAACAACAAAATGATATTTCTCCTGTATGCACCTCAAGGGCTTTGATTATTTTCGGTTCCAGAGAATAAGGTAGTTATCACTATTCTGAAAACATCTACTACCCATTTTGCTATGGTCCAGATACCAATCACATAGAAAGGTGTCCAGGGCTCAGGCCTAGACCATAAATAATTCTCTCCCAGTTTAATGGGTCAATTAACTCCGTAGCACATATATGACCCAAAAATTAGCCTTCAAATTGTGGCAAACTCTTTACTTAATGCATCTAATTTGTTTGGCATCTCAAGTTGAAGAGGTAAGATCAAGCCTAATTACATAATTCGCTTCCCTTCTTTAGGTACCATTACCTCCAAGCTTTAGTCCCTCAGCCATTTTGACTTTGACACTAATGACCAATAAGTTCATGGATGCCAAATCAAAATTTTGTATTACCCATAATATTGCTTCATCCATACAAGCGATTCACTATTGGCTAAGAAGTCTGAGACAAACTAGATGAATGTTCAGTATCACACGTACAGACATGCTGTAGACTTGGTTAATGACAAAAGCCTCTACAACAGGAAGCTACATTACTTCTATTTGCTATTCGAGCGGTACAAAATGCAGACCTCATTTGTAAATAAGACGGAAGAATAAGTGGAAGAACAAGTGCGAACAGAGTAGGTTTTGTAGGATTAAGGGAAATATTAATAAGAACAATATACATACCACATGTAGGAAATTTTGGATGAAGCAACTAACACACATGCAGTTTCTATATATAGAACTGTTTGGATTTATATAATCTTCAAAATCATCTGAATGCAAACAGCAACAAACAGCACCCATCTTATCAGCTGAAGAGACCCTTCTTTCCAACCAATGCCTTCCACAAGAGTTCTCTCCACTCTCGCCCACAAGCTAAACTCCACCGAGCAAAAACATCAAAACTGGCGAATACAACAACACAAAGAGAATGAGAGAGGACTCTAAGCTCGCAGAAGGGCCCGCGAACCAGTACCCTCCCTCTCTAGTTTAAAAATGCCAATGCCCCTTTATCTGGCTTGGCGGTTTGTAGGCGCCGATCGACACACTTTCACCTATAAAGTAGAAGAGAATAATATACGAAACATTAGTCCAAAGTATAATTTCAGAGATCCGTAAAGAAAAACTTGACCAAATCAAAATCATGAGCTAAGAAACATGCAGCGACCCTCTGATGAAAATAACAATATGACCGAAAGATATCTATAGCTAAGATAAGAAACAATAAACCATCCATCTCACAAAAGTAAAAATATTGTGGTCAAATTCCTATCAACCATTAAGACAAACAGCACAGACAGCAAAACAGTTTCGTTTACTAAACCAATTCAAGCTGTAATTGCAGGATCAGTCTAGGATTGACCGACAAACTGAGTAATATCAGAACACATTTGCAACAATCAAGCAACTCGTCAACGAAGTTGACGACTCTATGTCCAAAAATCAGCCCCCTTTTGCATAGAAACGACAGGATTTAATATTTCCAGAGAAATTAGGAAACAAAAAAGGTTCTTTTCTTCAGTGAACGGGCAGCACTTATTATCTGGCAATCAAAAATTCATCTTCTGCGGAAAAAAAGGTAATACAAAAAAGTACGATTATAATCCCACAAATGAAACTCATGCAAACAATTCAATTCTAAGAATTCCACAACCCAGAAATGATATCTTTTGAAGAGAAGAAAATCGAAGTCAGCAGCAAATAAGAAGATCGACTGGGAAAAATCCACCGATCATCAAAACAAATGAGACCCATTTCAAAAGTATGAATATAGCTTGCCAGAAACGTTTAGAAGGCAAACAAAAATAAGGACAAAGGAAAGGAAAAAAGGAAAGCACCCGAAGAGGAGAGATGAGAAAGAGACAGGGATAGAGTCCAACCCAGCAAATCCGGTTCGGTGTTTAGGGGGGGGAGAGAGAGAGAGAAGGCGAGTTTGAAAATGGGACTTCAAATTAATATGTATGGGCGACAAAGGCTATGAAATATGAATGCGCGGAAAAAAAGCTGACGTCTCTCTCTCTGTGGTCTGCGGCCCTTTTGGGGGGTTGGGGTGAGGGTGAGAGAATCCAATCAATCCACTCCTTTTCATTTCTTTTATTATTTCTTCACCTGTTTAATTATATTCTTATTTGTCAAAAGTAGCTTTTAAGATTTGTTCAATGAAAGTGTCCATTGTCCATACTCATCTTAACCATAACAAGGTTCTAGATTCTCTCGTATTTAAAATACTCTTTTCCATGACCGACCCTATCTTAACTGTTCTATTCTTCGAAGAGTTAAATGGTAAACGGTGATATATTGCAGTAAAGTGAAAGGTGTCAATTCATTCCTTGGGTGTGCAATTAGTTAAAACAAGTTTGGTTGAATGGTCCATCGATTCCAACTTTGAGGATGCTTTTATAATAATAATAATAATTACATTGGAAATGATGATTGATATCTTGTAACACTTGAATGAAAAGCCGAACGAACACGAAACAGACCAGGCAAAGAAAGCGGGACCTGCATTTTTTGAATTTCTCCGTCGCTCTATCCCTTTCATCTTCTTCTTGCCGGCTACTCAAATCAGTCAGATCTGTTTGTCCTTTGTCTTCTTTTGTACTTCTGCCTCTCCAATGCAGTGAGCCTTGGCTCCTGTTTTAATGCTATAACATCATGTTCTAGTTTTACGTACTAGAGTTTGGCGGTAAACTCGGTAATTTTATGGCTATCCAGGCCTTGGAGACTGAGAATCCATACAATAGAAAAATGCAGAGCTCGGCGCCGCAACCTGAGACCCTATTGGAGTGGCTGCACAAGGAAATGGGGTATTGGCCCTTAGGTCCCTCGTCAACAGCGAAATCGCAATTTCCGTTAATAGATTCCATCAGGAAGATTTGCCGCGCGAACATGATTCCAGTGTGTAGTTTCTTGATTAAGAGAGTGAGATCGTAGAAGACGGGGGAGAGTTTTAGGAAGAACATTTTGGTGCATGGCGGGGGGGTGATAGGGGAGATAATAGCATTTCGGTGAATTTGGAGGGTAGGAGTCGGCGGAGGAAGGAGAAGGCGGTGGAGGAGAGTCGGGAGGCGGCGTTGCAGGAGAGGGATATGGCAGTCAAGGAGGTGGAGAGGTTGATGAATATGGTGAGAAGGCAGAGGAAGTATTTGAGGGCCAGGATGGTCGAGGCTTCACGGGAGGAGGCTGAGAGGAAAAGAGTGCTTGATGAGCGTTCTAAGAATAGGTTTCTCTCTCTCTCTCTCCCTCCCTTTAGTCGCATCATGTCAAGTTTATTTTGCTATTTTATCTGTTTGTGGTTTCGATGAAATGTGATTATTGTGTTGTGGAATTGTATGGAAAGGGCTTTACATGGATTAGTGAAATTCATTGGCATAAGGAGAAGCCAACGTATTACTAGATATAGGTTCTTAGGTGCTTTACATAGAAGCACATGTTTCAAATGCGAGCGAGCACTTTGTTATACTCGTCTTAAAAATCTTGCAGTCCCTGAAAAGTTTTCTGGAACAGGCAACTAACCAATTAGTGACATCGAAATTATCCTTTTTCAATTTTCTACTTGACAAGACTTTGGACTATCTTAATGCTTGAGATGTGCACTGTGTTTGCTTGTGCTCCTACTTGTGTTGCAGGCACAAACAGGCGATATTAGAGGCTTATGATCAGCAGTGTTATGAGGCAGCAAAAATATTCAGAGTATCACAAGCGTCTCTGTCTTTACGTTAATCAAGCGAGGGATGCACAAAGGTTGACTGCTGATTATTCCACCGCCGAATTTGTTGGCAAATTGAGCGGAAGTAGTGAGAAAGAAGCTGTTTATTCAACTGTTAAGGGCAACAAATTTGCTGATGATGTCATTCTTATTGAAACAACAAGGGAAAAGAATGTTCGGAAGGCCAGTGAATCACTTGCTGCTAATATAATTGAAAGGATACGCAACACTTTCCCGGCCTATGAAGTGGATGGTATTCTCTAAAGTCCTCAAATAGAGGCAGCCAAGTTGGGCATTGATGTCAATGGAGAACTACCTGATGATATAAAAACTGTGAATTGCTTGAAGAATCCTCCTCTATTACTCGGGGCTATGACAGCATACACCATGCGACTGAAGTCACTGACGACTAGAGAAATTGAGAAATGTTAGCTGATGCAGAAACCTTAAGGTATTGCCAGGTTGTAGCCATTTTCTTCTTTTTACTTTATATTTCTCGACAGTTACTTATCATTCCTATTATTCGTTCTTTACCAATTTGAATATGTATTGTATTCTTTTTCTTGAATGTTCTTGCCTTATTCTGATTAATAATAATGCATTTCTTCACCAGATACAAATATGAAAACAACACAGTGATAGATGCTTCGTCTACTGATGTGAACTAACCATTGCACTGTGAACTTTATGGTAATAGGAAGGTTGGATTGGACATGTCTTCTAGAGGAAGTCAAAATCAGCTCCTTGAAAGACAGGTTTTCTTTGAAACTTTCTCTCTTCTGTATCAAACTATTAACAACAATGGGTTTGTCTTCTTTTCATCTTTGAGTCCATGCCCTTTCCCTTCAACGTTGTCGCTGATGTATTTTCCATCTTCGGGTGCAAAACTCATACCAGTTGTCCTCAAGGTGTAAAACTTTAGTATTTGCGTTTCAAGTTCTACTGATTTGTTAGTTTTCAATTATCTAGCTACTCATTTTGTTTATTTTAAGTCTTTCAAATTGTTGTGTTCATGTTATTGGTTGTAGAAAGCTCATGTCCAGCAATTTTTGGCTACTGAAAGCGCACTTAACAAAGCTGCAGAAGCTAGGGATTTGTCCCAAAAGCTTATGAAGCGGTTGCATGCAAGTGGTGATATAGTTTCTTCACACTCAATCGATGTTGGAGGCACGTTAAAGACATGGGTAGTCTAAGGCAATTTGAGGTAATTTTTCTGATGGATATTTTATGCTTAACTGTTCATTTTTTAAAATCATTGCCACGCTAGGGTGTTTGTATAAGTACATCTTTTTCCTCTCTTCGTGTCTGTTTTAAATGTTTGATTTGTGAATTGTAGCATATCATTTACCATATGTTTTCTGCGACTGGCTTTAGTGAGGGCAGTAGTTTCATTTGCTTTATTTGCTCATCTAATTCTTGGACATTACTGAGACAGCTTGCTATTAGTTCAAATGAATAATTCAGAAATCTCATCCTTAATCTTCTTAAGCAATACTTTTAATGGGCTTGAAGTTTGTAAGGTAGTAGGTAATCTTGGCAATTAAATTACAGTTTTCTATCTTAAAATACTGGTTAACATCATGCATCTCACTCGTGGTGAGGATGAGACACATATTGGATGGTGTGTTTGCATCATTTTGGGGTGTAAACATAATTGGTAGTTTTCAAGAAATGGGTCCTAAAGTATTGCCTAACACCATTTGGTTACTTGGGTCATGCTTTTGTGTTCATTAATTATATCTTGAACCAATTTTTTATCTTGCAGTTACTATATCAGTAGTACTTATCTCAAGAGGTCAGTTATCCACTTGTCTGACCATCAAGAATCCAATCAAGAACCCAAATTTGAAACTTTTGTTATTTACACTTAAACATCACGGTTCTGTCTTCATCAATAAACTGACCTGATCTTGAGGCACTGTCCTGAGTATAACTTTGATGTTTAACGTTAGTGTAGCTCAAGGTATATGGTATTTGATTAACATTTTAGACATCGTATGCATTTGAGGTATCATGAAAATCTCACTCATTGCTAGAAGTTGCAAGCTCGGTGTTCTGACCAGTGCCTGTATATGAAGCATGCTCAGATTTCTTGTTGGACTTGCTATTTTTCTGTAGTTGGAAGTTTGGTCCAAGGAGATAGAAGCTGCTGGATTGAGAGCTAGCTTGAATACCCTAATGTCTGAGATCCAACATTTGAATAAACTGCGTGCAGAGTTTGAGAAAGAAGTGGAAGAAGATTGAAGAGTTTGATGCATTCAGATCTGAACTTGAAGCCATTTATACTGCTTTACTGAAGGCTAACTTGGTATTGTATCCTCCCCTTTGAATTTCTAGTGGAACTGTCCATTGACAGTACTACTAGGTTTGGAAAGTCATCCACCACCCTTGTTGTTTTCTAATTCAACTTACCTGACAAGCTCATAATTTTACATTGTAAGGACTCCGATAGCAATTTGAAAGGAAACAAGTCCTGAGGATGGTGCAAACTACTTGATAATCCTGTTAATAAATGTACTAGTAGTATGAGATTATATTGGAGACAAACAAATCCTTTACAAGCTACACAGTAGATTCATCCACCCAAAACAGAACCACCTTTCCATCTATCACTTTAGAATATTATAGATGCAGCACCCCTATAGTGAAGGGCATTTTGTGATTTGATGTGAAACCTGAGCTGGTGTAGTTGTCTAGTAGATTTTTCCAAGTGGTAAGTGTTGGAGCCAAAACTTCATTGCTATGCAATATGGAAGTAAAATCTAATATATGCTGCATTTTTCTTTGTTCCAAAATATTTTGAAGTCGATGCTAACTATAAGAAATAACAATGAGTGAGCAAAGTGTTCCTACATATTAAGTAATTTCACAGACTTTGCAGGATGCAGCAGCATTTTGGAATCGACAGCCACTGGCTGCACGGAAGTATGCTTCATGTATTATTATTCCGGTGTGTGCAGTTGTGATGGATGTTGCAAATGATGCTAAAGATTTTATTGATAAGGAAGTTAAAGCTTTCTCTCGAAGTCCAGATAGTAGCCTTTACATGCTTCCTGCAACCCCTCAGGTTTTTACACCATCAGATATGTTATATATTGATTATCACGTGGGTACATTTCTACTCTTAAAAGTCGATTATGAGGTAACCTAGTTTTTCTTTAAAAAATAATCTGGACATGATTTATGTTCTTTGTGCTCTAAGGTTGACACCTAGTAATTTCTTTTATTTTCACTGTTCCCTTGTTTGGTATGTAGCCTAATTTGTCTTTAATGATTTTTAATTGTTCATTCAAGTGAAATATTCATTTTTCTCTGTGAATTTCTAGTTTCGTTCATTCTTGTTCATCTGAGTTTTTTGATCTAAGACTTTATGATGCTGCTCTTATGGTTTGTTGCATATCTGGTTTGAAACGTCAAGCTAATATTTGTTGGGCTCTGACCCTAATACTTCTTTGGTGCTTGCTTTCTAATAAATCTACCAGGCACTTCTGGAGTCCATGGGATCTAATGGATCTACAGGACCTGAAGCTATTTCTGCTGCAGAGAAGAATGTTGCTATATTAACAGCAAGAGCAGGTGCTAGGGATCCATCAGCAATTCCATCTGTTTGCCGTGTATCTGCTGCCCTTCAGTATCAGGTGGGTGAGTTATTATTCATCCAACTTTGGTACAGGATTTGTTAGATTAGTAGATCAAGTCTCTTCTTAGGTAGCTATTGGGTCTTGTGTGGGGCTAGAAGCTGAGATTGCAAAATGGCTCTAATATGATTACCGAAAGGACTTGCCTTATAAATAGTTCTGTCCAGCTGGAAGAATAGCAAATAATCTGACTCTTACTAAAGATGGGTTGTAAAGGATTTTCATGTCTTTTGGCATTGTTGTGCCAGTAAAAAATGGGGAATTCTTTGGCTTTATTATTCCAACTTATTTGATAAGTTACTGGTTACTTCTTTGAGGAAAAGCTAGGGTGATTGTAAATTTCCTGAAACTTTTGCCCTCGTTCAAGAAAGATTTACACTCATTGTTATTAACAAAAATTTTCTTGCTCAAAATTCAGTAATTGTTGAGGGAATGCTAATTCACCTCAAAGAGATATTGAATGAATGATGAACCATATTGCCTATTCTAGGTGTTCTTCGAACCTTGGAAATGTTGCTTCCATGACATTCTATTCCCTTAATTGTGATGTCCAAAACTTGCTATCCAATAATTCAAATTTGGGAAAAAGTTACACAAGTAATTTGTTAATGCTTTTTATTTGTTCTATAACCACCAGGAGTTTAGCCTCTCCATTTATCAACGTTTAAACTTTAATAGTTGCAGATGGGGAGGATTTAAAAGGGTGTCTATGCTTTCAATGTATCATAAAGCTTTTCTGTGTTCTATGCAGCCTGTTAGTGAGGATGATATTTAACATCACGTACTGTGTCCCTAACATTTAGGTTGATTTCTCTAATTCATGCTATTGGCTTGTAATATATCTCTAGGTTTGGAGGGGTCAGATGCTGGTTTAGCGTCAATCCTAGAATCCCTGGACTTCTGTTTGAAACTTCGTGGTTCGGAAGCTAGCATTCGAGAAGACTTGGCAAATACAATTAATCTGGTCCATGTCAGGCAGGAGCTTGTTGAAAGTGGTCGTTCACTTTTAAATCATGCTTACCATGCTCAACACGAATATGATAGGAAAAGCTAAATGCAGCCCTTGTTTGTTTTTGATGTGATCTTCTGATTATGCTGAATATTATTTTCAGCTCAGTTTTCATAATTGATTTAGGTTGCTTCCCTCTTTAGTAATGGAAATTTGCCGGTTATAGTCCACTTACTCGCTCTAATCCAACTCTGAGTCATTGAATCCTTGCTCTTTTGCATCTGGTACTTAATAGTATTATGCCCGTGAAGTGTCATTCAGGGGATGCTTTCAGTCTGAAGTGTCAGAATCCTCCCCATTTCCATGCATAAAGAGATCCAATTGTTAACATCAACAAGAAGAATTGGTCAAAAGATCTTAAAATCATAACTTATCATTTAGCTGGTTCATTTCTCTTCTCTGATGTATATGTGTGCTCCACTTAACATGCAAAGAAAGTGGAGTGAATTCTTAATATTTGTTTATTATGCCTCGCAGGACAACAAATTACTGTTTGACTTTGGCCTCTGAGCAAGAGAAAATTGTCATGGAAAAATGGTTGCCTGAATTGAAAAATGCACTTTTAAGTGCTCAAAAATTCCTGGAAGATATGGGGTTGGTGAGTACATGCGGTCACTCGAAATCATTGTGATCATATTTAGAAATTTAAATTTGTGGGTTAGGCCTGCAACTGTACTTAAAAGAGCTGATCTGTGCCCTTATAGTTGAGGTCCTAGTGAAATGTCAGGCTAATTTTGAAATTAAGTCAGGAACTTAAACATTTGTTTTCCCCTTGCCGTAAGGAAAAGTGAAAAAGCTGTGGCAGAGTAGAATCAAATCAATCTTTCCTGAAATTGAATGGCATAGAAAGAAAACAGCCCTTCAGTTGTGAGCCTTGTTCTACTTGTATTTCTCATTGCTTAATGATGCTCAATATGTTTCATTGTTTGCGTGTGCTGCATAAATCAGTTCATGTTTGTAGATAATTGTTATACTTAATTATTTTCTTTCTAACCTGTATACTTTTTTCCGGCTCACCAACACGAGACTGCTGATACTATAATAACACAACCTACAAATTAAAGTTACAAGTACCTGCAGCAACTAATGTAATGATGACATTTGAAAATAGTCCACGAAGTGACTTCGGTTTGATACAGTAAATTGAATGTCACTTGTATTTGTTAGTTAAGGTCTGTGTGCAATATATTTTTGTCAAAGAGACATCATGTGCATTGGGAAAGATTAGATGGATTAAATACAACTCTAGTTTTAGTCTTTGCTTGGCGTCAACTACCTTTAGTACGTTGCCTGTAATTGCCTATTATCCTATTAATTATCAAGAGCTTGAATTCAACATTGTTATTGCAGCTTGATGAGTGGTGGGAGCTTGTTGAGTGGGTGACTGTCGATGGGCAGAGCGTTTCTGCCTGGCAAAGTCTCGTCAAGCAACTTCTTGCATTCTATGGTGAAGAGCTTCTGTGAATCTGACTTTTCTGCCTTTATGAAATATTCGTTGAAGGTGTTCCTTGTTTGCATGTGCTTTGACCACTTGTCAATGTGCAAAATTACTTGGAATGTGGCTCATCTTGGACTCGTTGGCCATCATTATATCCGCAGATACTACTGAAGATACCTTTAAGAAGTATATTCACTTTTGTTGGCGGACGAGGATGGCTGCATGCATTTCATGTGCCGTCAAGGTTTCATCCCTAGGAAGCAAGAAAGTAGCTTAGCATCATTTTTGGAAGAAGCAATTAAGAAACCAACCTTCTTGGTTCGGACGGCTAGGGGTGATGGAATGAGGCTCTTCCTTTTTAAGGTGCATGTGACTGGTCAAAAATTTCCCCCTTCCCCGTCGATTTTTGTACAGAAGTGATTCTAGGAACAAAATTAGTTTCTTGTATATTAGTCCATTCACTGTCCGAGTTATGAGTGTGTCTTCTACACTGTTCACATTTTTGCGGGCTCAATAATGTCATTGAAAGGGTTGAATGTGGCAATTTGCGTCTATAGATCGATCTCTTCTTCCATCTTTTCTCTGATGTAGCCGAAGTGAACTGGGAAGCATCTTTCTAAATTGGAAGGCAGTTTCTGTCGTCAAGTCACATGACTTGTGCTCTGACATTGGATGTTTAGGAAGTTGATACCCAATTAAGTGCTATTCAATTAGGGATTGTAATTTGGGACAGCAAACGGTCACAGATTATCAAGTAATGAAGAAAAGACATAAGAAAAGAAGTTAGGGAGAGAAAATATGAGATTATTTTCTCGTTAGGTTGGTTACCAGTCTTCTAATGGCTATTATAGTTTTTCCGTAATGTTCTAAAAACTAGACCGAACATCGAACAGATCGAAGGAAAAGTTTAGGTTTAGAGGTTTAATCGGTAATGAACCGTTATAAAATCGGTATATAATAAATAAGAAGTAAAACTTATAAGAATAAGTAAAAATAAAATATTTTATTGAAATAAAAATACATTAATGTCTATTTTTATACAATAAATTAATAATAAATAAATGTTTCCATTTATTTTAAGGGTCAGAATTTATCCGCAAATAAAATGTTTTGAATTTCTTAAAGTAAATTTTCGATAATAACTTTATCTAATAGAGGTGTATGTCAGACTACATAATGTGCTTTTGAGAAATAAACTTTTAAAGTAAAAAGTGAATAAAGACTGAGTTCGTTACGTATTAACTTAGATATCACGTTAATGACATAGTATTTTCTTTTATTATTTAAATAAAACTGAGTTTATTGTCATATAATTACCCTTTTAAAAGCTTAATACTTTAAATGGATGAAAAATTTAATAGAATTAACTCTTTTTCAGTTAAATGTCATATCAATATTGATATAATATTATTTTTATTTTAAACGAAAATAAATCTACCACATAATTGACTTTTTAAAATTAATTAAAAAGTGAGTCTTACTGTCAAGTGATAGTGAAACTTACTGTTATATATTTCTAATAATAGAGCCTACTTGCTATATAACAATAGAGTTTAATTTTTATTTAAAAATAAAATAATATTATGTTAGCATTAATATGATATTTAAATAATAAGGAGTTAATTCCGTCAAAATTTTCATATTTTTAAGCTCTATTTTAGATTTTTAAAGTGTTAGTACTTAATTTTGACAATTTAAAAAGTTAGGAATTATTTTGTATTATACTGTAAATGATGAAATTTGTGCTTACAGAAAGTAAGAATAGTTAATGATGACAAAAACAAGACTCTCAAGCAAAGCTTGCTCGATAAAGACGGACTATATTTGTTGTTAAATATCCCTCTGTTGAGTACCTCTCTCTTCGATCTCTACATTTGGACTATAAGTTTGAAGAATAATAAATGATTAACAACTCGTAATTGACTACCTGAGTCTTGTTGGGCTGAAAAGATAATAACATTGCATACATCTGCGACTGTGGCAATTCCTTTCCGCAAATTAAGGTTTCAAAATTAGTCAGATCAGATCGTCCAATTCGACTGAAAAAGTTTAAACCAGTCAATTTATATATATATAAATTATTAGGTAAAATTAAATCGGATCATTAATTGGTTCAAACGTTTTTTAATCGAACCAAACGGTCCGATCCGATTTTTAAAATCTTGGTTGTTGGTCAAAATCTGTTATTTACATATGTACATTCTTTTAATGACGTCATTCTATTAAATCATACAAATCAATATCATTTTATCTTTTCCCCTGTAGCTCACTTGACGATGTCTCTTTATACTTCTCTATTTTCATCATATTGTTGCTCTTTTGACTGAATCATGAGCTGTATCAACAACTTCAATCACAAGGTTGATATTAGTATATCATTGTTGTAAATCTTACAAGAACTCCTATGAAGTATCTGTTCCGTCTTTTGATCACTGGACCAAAACTTGCTTTGTTGGCTTATTTCGACAACGAATCATTCTCCTATTAAAAGAGCCAACGGTTGTTTAATGTGTAGAATAGTCGGAAGAAATGAGGCTAAATATGAGAAGTATCTACCACATGTCTCTTTAAGTTGAGAAATATGAAAAAGGTTATGAATTTTATACTCAGCCGATAAATCCAATTTATAGGCTACTGCTCTCACACGTTGTAGAATTTGGAAAGGCCCAAAATAATAGGCTGAAAGCTTTTGGTTACTCCATTGATGCACACTAAGTTGTCTATAAGATTGAAGTTTGACATACACTCAATTATGAACTTGAAAGGTTCGATCAAAACACTTCTTGTCCGCTAGTTAGTTCATATGATTTTGAGCTTGCTGATTGTGAAATTTAATCATTTACAGAGCACCATTATGATCACGTGATGATTAATCCACTATTAAATCTATCAAACACCAGCCAAATAAGGAATATGGATAGGAGTGTAGCTACATAGAGTTTCAAATAGAGAGCAAGGAAGAGTAGAGTGAAAGGTGGTATTGTATCACAATTCAGCCAAGAATAACCATTTATTCCATTGATGTATGCAATCTTAAGCCATAAAACATAAATATGTTTCTAGGGTACAATTTAAGACTCGATATGACCATTTGAGTGTGTTAAGTGAAAGAAGAAACCAAAGAACTCCTTCAATCTTAAAGAACTCTTGCTAAAACTTACTTAAAAATCTAGGATCATGATCACTGAATATTGTGAAAGGCATGTCATGAAGTTTGCAAACAAAATTAACATAAACTGAAGCAAACCTGGCAGTAGAATAAGGGTGAGCTAAAGGCATGAAGTGCGCATACTTTGTAAATCTATCCATAACAGAAAATATAATACTATAATATTCAGACTTTGGCCAATTTCATTGAAATTCAAGTTGAATAGAAGTAAGAATTCAATTTTTTATAAGTAGCTATGAATCCAGAATGACCCTAATTGCTAAGGATCAGCTACCACAATTAAGTAAATTTTCCAACATAGTAAGTCTTTGTTCCATATATATGATGATTTTAATTTCTTACATGTTTTTAGTTTTTGAATCAAGGTGCCTATCATAGAATCAACATCTCTACTTTTGGAGTAACTCACTTTGCATTGAATACAACTCTCCACTTTCAACCCTTGATAACCCATCAACCATTGTACTCTCAGTCCCTTTCTTATACTTTATTTCAAAATCAAATCCCAATAACTTTGGCATCCAAATTTGTTGAAATGGATAGTAATCTTCTGCTTTGACAAATATTTCAAACTCTTATAATATGTTTACACCATAAACTTCTTACCAATTAAGTAGTGTGACCAATGTTAAACCTCTACCACAGAGTTCAACAACTCATTCTCATAAATGGATATATGACGATATTTTTCTGATGACTCTTACATACATATGCTAATGGATGGCCATCTTGTAGTAAAACAACACCTAACTCATTTCTAGATCATCTAATCCTACTACAAACTCCTTATCAAAATTAGGTAAAAGTAAGAACAAAAGCATAAAATAATGATGCTTGAGAGCATAAAAGCATCTTCAGTCTCCTTCTGCATTTAAAAGCATTTTTCTTCAATAATTTTGTCAAAGGTGTATTTAATTGATCATAAACCTTGATAAATCTTCTATAATACCCAACTAAATCTAAGAATCATCGAAGCTACTTTAATGTTTTTATAATAGGTCATTACTGAACTACTACTTTCTTTCTTGGATCAGTAGATACTTCTTTAGACATAATATGAACAAGATACTCCACTTTATTAACTCCAAATGAACACTTACTCTTATTAACAAAAAGTTGCTACTCTTTTAAAACTTCCAACACTTGTTGAAGATAATGCAAGTGTTGTTGGAAGAAGAACTATATAGTAGTATATTAAAAAGAATATTAGTACAAACTTACTTTAGTAAGGCTTGAATATATAATTTATAAGGCTTCGAAATGCTGCTGGACCACTGGTTAAGCCAAAAGTATACCAATAACTTATTGTGTCTTGCATGAGTTCTAGAAGTTGTTTTGTGCACTCTCCTTAAAAATCTGTATTTGATGATATCCAACCCTCAAATACAACTTTGAAAAATAGTTAGCTCCTCTTAGTTCATCTATAAATTCTTTAATTACTGGAATTAGAAACTTTTCCTTCATAGTGCAACTATTAAAGCCTCATAATCAACATATGTTCTTTATGAGTTATCCTTTTCTTTTCACCAACACAACCGATAATGAAAATGGGCTAACACTTTCTTGGATAATATTTTCCTTCAATATATCTTTCACCAATTCTTCAATAGCTCTTTTCTGTAATCCAACATACCTATAGGGCCTCTTATTAATAGTTTTTGATCCTTTTGTTAATAAAATTCTATGATCCTGTTTCCTTTTTAGTGACAATCTAACGAGCTCTGTGAACACATCTTGATATTGCTCTAACAAGGTTTGCAACATTTAATTGCTCATCTTCTTATTCTTTACTACTTATCCCTTCCATATCTTGTATTTTGCAATTAATATATTGTTCCCATTTAAATTGGTCTTCTTGACTCAACAATCAAAAGGTATATACAAAATCACTCAATTTTCCTTTCTTACCCAATTAACTACCAAATATCCATTTATTTTTTGTCTTATTGGCTCATAGTTAACTTCACTCTCTTTCCTTTCTAATCAAACTACATAGTTCCTTCTTTAAAATTGAACACCACATTATTCAAGGTGGCTAACCACTGCATCAAAGAAAAATAAATAGTCATTTATCATCCAATTCATATTTATATATACCAGGTTGCACCATATTTTTAATCCTCCTCCTACTACAATAATCATAGGTTTAATCATTTCTACTACCCTTTCTTATTTTTTCACCAAGGACTCATCAATGAAATTATGTGTTCTCCCTCCTTCAACCAAGATATGCATTATTTTTCCATTAAAAACTCCTTTTACCTTCATCTGTTTATATTCAACATCAATCATACCAGACATGGCTTGCATTTATATAATATGAGATTGATTCGATACTCCTTCTTCTTCTTCCCCTGCATCATCATCTTCTCCCTCTTGCTTTACATATATATGGAACTACCACTTCTTACATTTATGTTCCGATGTAAATTTTTCATCACACCAAAAAACATAATCCTTTAGATTTATGTTTATCTATCTCTCTGCTATTGGTTGCCTTTGTATTTTCTACTTTAGAATTTACTAATGTGTGTTTTGGTAACAAACCCTATTAGTTCTTATTAAAGGCATTTCCTCCTGGTATTCATGATTGTAAACCACTACATTGTCCCCAGTATACTCCCACGCAATGTTGGAATACCAGCTTTTGCTTTTTAATTGCTTTATATGCCTATTAAGGAGTTTTGGGATTAAACAACTTCACTAGGCATTCTATCTTTAGCTTTAATGCCTTAAAAAATAAGCCTATACAGGTATCCGATGTTACCAACTTATGAGATAAAAAAATAAACTTCCCACAATAATCCTTCATAGTGGATCTCTGTTTCAGCTCTTTTAATTCTCCAATAAGGTCATCAAATAGCAAGTCCCCAAATCTTTGCTCTATTGTAATTAAGTACTCTCCTCAGCTAAACGACTCTATTGACATTTTATTCCTCAGACAAAGTTGATATCATGATAAAGCCTCGCCCATCAAATGCATATAGCAGTAATTCTTACTTTTAATTCTACCAGTGTTCTGTCCAACATAAATAATTTTTCAATTTTGAAGATCTAATTCTCAACCCTTTCTTAGGAAAATAAAGTTATAGTAGAAAATAAAACTTATCAAACAATTGTGTTGTGGTATTGCCACTGCCTCTAAAGAAAAATTTGGCATGATTATGGTATAATTAAAGATTTGTATGCATCCTAAGGTTAATACAACTATACTAAGAACTTGTTCACTCGAAGTTGAAGATTAGAACTCGCAGAAACACTATCTCCCAGAGAAAAATGTCATCGGGTTTTGCAAAAAGTATAATGAAAATCCTCTACATATGGGAAGAAAAGCTAGAAAACCCTAATATATAGAATTGTATAAAACATTGTAGAAGAATCCTTAAGTGAGGCAAAAATCGTGGAGACAAATCCAGGAAACTTTCACAATGTTTCTGTTATGGCTAGTTGTAAGAAATAGATTAAGCACTATAGACATGTTGGATTATTTTAATTTAAATCAAATTTGTCTCCTATGTAAAATGGATATTAAGAGCAGGGATCACTTATTTTTGGAATGCCCATACACTTATACTACATAGCTTCAGGTTATGCTATTGTGTCATTAGAATTTGAACAAGACAGCTTTCTTAGGCATTTTCCAATGGTTTTTAGACCATCTCAACCTTTCTAAACTAACTAGGGCAACATATATGTTTTCCCTGGGTACATATGTAAAAGAATTCTGGGACAATGCAATGAAAGAGATTCCAGTGTAAGGAAAGAGAGTTAACTAAGTAAATTAAAGAGAAAGGACTTGCATACAAATACATTAATGACTTTGATTAGAGAATAGCTATCTGCTGGAGGCTATATAGAAGATACTAGATGAATTTAAACTTCAGAATTATTGCCTACCTGGACCCATTCACCATATATACAATCTCCAAACTGATGGAGGAAGAGCAATATGAGAAGACCCATAAAGTCATAGCCCTCTCTTTAGTCTAGAAGATTACAGGTGATGGTGTGATGTGAGAGAATGAGGAAGCCAATTGGCTTGGAGAGTTGAATTGTACCTACAACCAAGTCTGATGGCCCATGTACTAAATTGGTTTCCATTAAGAAGATAGATAAGGACATATAAATTAGTTTGGAAAATAATTACAGTGAAGGGAAGTCTTAATACTTACTAGTTTTTGTGTGAATGAATATGTGTGGTTGTGAGTGGTCTCTAGTGTTGAGGTTTGGTGTCCTCATGTAAGCCTCGCATGTGGGAGTTAATGTCTATTACATTTGTAATTTGTTTTGTATCATCAAGTAATGGTTGTCTCGCCTAGCATTTGTACATTTGTAATGTTTGTCTCTTAGCACGTGGTGATGGTTGTCTCATTTGGTACCTTATATTTGGATGTACAAAATTTCATTCATTAATTAAATCACTTTAATTAAAAAAACTAAAAGAGATAAAAACGTGTGAAGTCCCAATGAAAGAATAACTCTTTAGTGAAAAAATAAGCAAATTTTGCACAAAAGGATAGGAAATAGCTCAACCCTAATCAATTGTTAGAGTAGCGTCTTTAGTGCATTTTGTACAAAGTTATGTATAGACTTTATTTTCAATAACAAATAAAGACATATTTCAATAATTTGGTGTTCATTATTTATGAATTGATATTGATCTATAAGCAAATTAATGAAGTCCATGATATATGACACAGCATGAAGGAAATTATGATATGATCATACTATTGAGATTCTTATCATGTGCAATTATGTCAGTATCTAAATCATCTCTAGTCATAGGATTAATGAGATTAGACATCGTTAATCCGGATGGACTAGCACATGTCCAACTCCTTAATTTGATCAAGTAGTGGATCTCAGAAATTGTAAACATGAGATGTTTAGAGTTAAGATGTGAATGCTTACTAGAGGTAGTAACTACATTGGATGACCTACCATGAGATCATCACATGGATGTCCTCTTTTAATGTTATTGATAATCTCATCATAGCAATGGTGCAAGTATCCTTATACTTAAGGTACTTAAGGAACTTGGATACTGATTATATGCTTTGACTCTATTCCTTATTACTTTGCAGAGGTTGCTCATAGGATAGTGATTGGGTATAGTTTAAGGTATTCAAAGGTATTGAGTAGCTAATAGAGGATTCACTACTTCTGTGATAGCAGAAGATGATATACACAACCTCTTGTTGGGGTCATCGGTTGGAAATCTTTGGTCGGAGTACATTTGTCATAAAGAATGTCTTCATTGACTTATAGAGTAATGAGTCTTAGGATGAGAACTGATATCACTTTGACTAGATTTGATGTAGTCAGTCTAGTGAGAGTTGATACTTTGCTCATATTCATAACCAAATGGGGTATAGCATGATGAAAGGATGAAATGCACAACAATTATCTATGGGAGGGTTGGTGATGAGCACGGGTTCATTCGTCAAACCACATACTTTCCGATCAATTGGTGGTCATAATATGTTGCTAAACGTCACTCATGACTTGCTTGGATTAAGTGTTAATCTAAGTGGCCAATATAACCGGAAACCTAATGTGTTACATGCATAAGAGTGACTTGGAGGATTCATAAAATGATTTTAGATAGAGATCCATTATATGGATAGCAATAGAACCAAATAGATCCCAATGAGATCGGGATATGTCCCGATGAGATCGAGACATCGATATTGCTGAAACAAGTCTCCGGTATTTTTCCACACCCGAAATCCGGTAAGACCAACCCCAGTGTGACTGGACCACCTCAGCATTTATATATATGTGTGTGTGTGTGTGTGTGTAATGTGTAACATGAAGAAGATGAGTTCTCTAAAGTGTTGTATTTTGTCTTATTGCATTTATTGTCTTTAAATGATAAAAGACAAAAAACAATGAAAGCAAATAAAGAAGATGCTAATTGTGAGAATTTTTTAACAAGTTTAGAAAACAAGTTTTTAAAAGGCCATCTTCACGATTCTCTCTCATCTTTCTTACCTTCTTCATATTCTTCCTCTCCTTTACGTTGCTCTCCATAGAACAAAGGTGAGAGCTAGCACTCTTGTCTTTGTTCTAGCCATTTTCAGATCAAAGAATTTGATTTGGTTCATTTCTCCAATCTCTACGTTGATATCGTTGGAGATTATTTGTTTTGTTCGTTGTAGTTTGCGGCAACCCGACGAGTAGAACATTGAAGAACAAAGGAGACTACACATAAGGTATAAGATTATTATATGAATGATTGATTTATGTAAATGCCATGAATTCCTATATATATATATATATATATATATATATATGTTATGAACATGTATGTGAATTAGAAATATTCAGCTAAGTTTTATGGCATTTCCATTATATAGGCACATAGATCTTGGACTTTGGGAAAGTCTTAGAACAAATTTCAGGTTTAAAAGAAATTTCTCTTAATCATCAAAAACACCTTTTGGGAAACTTGTAAAATAGTTATGAATTAAGTTTTTATCAAAGAAAAGATTTTCTAATCGTTGAAAGAACTTAGAAGGTCAAAAACTTAAGTTTGGATGACTTAGCATGTGAATAGGTAATGCTAGACATTGTATATAGTTTAGACTTTTCAATGTTTGGACTTTATACATCGGTTGTATTATTTTGGACTTTTCAGTGTTTGTACTTTATACATTGGTTGTATTGTTTATGAACCAAAACAATATTCATTGAATAGCCAATGGCAGGGTTTGAAAATTACATAAAGGTTAGGTTCTATCTAGATGGGGATCCATTTAGCTGATACCACATTCGGTAATTGTCCGGCTAGCCTAATATATTAAAAAATTAGTAGTTGTAACAACTAATTCGTGTATGTAATGACTATTTAAGTTAGTTCTGGATATAAATAGACTAGAGTTGAATTTTAGAAAGAAATTTTAATACATTAGAGAGTTGTTAAGGGTCTTAGAAAGTTATATATTATATTTGTACATTACATAACAACGTTGAATTTAATGTCATTGGTGTGAGCAAGAGAACAAAGTTTGGAGTTGTATGGTTGTACAATTATTACAAATAGAAAAATTTCTTTAGATACGCTTTGTGAGGGCTCCTCTTGATCTTAGACAATATTTGTAAAAGATTTCTCATCATCTATGATAAAACAAGACGTTTACAAGAGTTTTTCGTCACATATGGCAAAGAAGATGATACAATGAGAGTTCTTATTTACTTATCGGAAGAAGAAGAAGATAGTTAATTTCTAAGTAAACTTAAGCCGAGGGTTGGCCAAATCATTATAAATTAGTTTTGTCCTTTTTCCATTACTCTCTTTTATTATTGTTGTGTTTGTTTTATGATTATTTTATATGAATATACTATAATCATTAATTAGAGTAGAGAATTCATTCAATTTTCAAACATGTCAAAAAGAGAATGTACATAATTTACTCCTCTTGCGTGTCATTTGTAGACTAGTAACGAACTTTAGTATATAAATTAAATTGAGTACCTAGTTTTAATCTCCAGCTCGCGAAATAATTTACCTAAAATAAATAGTTTAATGACTATTATGTGTAATCAAAAGTTAATCCAATGCATATCTAAAAGATTGAAGTTGTGGATTCCTCCATTATTAAAAAACATCAATTTTTAATTATATAATTAATATATAACATAAATGTTATTAAAAATAATTATTTAAGTTACCGTTGAAATAATAATAATATTATTAAACATAAGCAGTACATTAATTATGATTTTATCAACATAAATTGGAAAATAACAATTTAAGAAATGAATGATGTGGTTTTAATCATAACCGAACGGGTAACGAAGGTTAGGTATAAATATTAAAGAATTAATTATCAAAAAATTCAAACTTTACTCAACTTTACAATAGTAACTCAGAACTTAAGAAAGGTGCTCTAACTTTTAATTTTTAGCAAAACTAGTCTAACATTAAGTTTTTTCTTAATATGACCAAATCATATTAGTACTTTTGTCATGTAAATGTTAATATATTATATTTGCGTCATGTATGAATTTTATTATTTAATAAATTAAAAATATTTAAAACTTGGTATAATTATGTGATTTGATTAGTCTAATGCATTTATTAAGGGTTTTGTAATAGACATCAAATTGTTATTTAGACATATAAGTGTCCCGTTTCAAAATACTGAAAATTGCTTAGGATTTTCATCTTTTTAGCTTCTTTTTTTTCAACGTTCATAAAGAATTCAAAATGTTGCATTTGATCTTTAAAATCTATAATTTCCTTATTCTTTTCAGAATTCTTACATGTTAATGTAGAAAGCTAGATATTTTTGGTTTCTGTATCAACCATTGAAGAACAACATGCAAGCCCTAATTTTTTATTTATTTATCAAAATGAACATTTTATATATAAATTATAAATTCTGACAAACTTATTTCATTTTTCGGAGTTGATTATATTTCCGTATAATGTGATCTAAATAATATGTAAATTTTATGTAAATATGTATTTTCAGTTACTAGTCTTGACAATTTTACTGATTTTTTGGTAAACTATTTAAATAGTAGTTCCCATTATCACCAAAACAAGAAGTCTATCATGATTCCACTCTTGCTTGGCAACACGGAAAAAAGATCTTCAATCTTGGATTAGCGGGGAGGAGACAAGCTTCTGTCATACCCGTGAACATCGAAATGGCCCCCATACGACTGTCACGACATTGCGTGTCCGTGTCTCTTTTTCACATCTTAATTAAGTTATGTCAAGCTTATCACCAGCTACTGCTTCAACATACATTTCTTTTTAGCCAGTTCAGACGAGCAATGAGGTTCTGTTTTAGTACAAGAAGAATTGAAAGGTTAATGTCTATCCAGTAGTTCACATGCAGCTGTGCCGCTGATGGCAGATTCTTCTCTAGTGATGTGACTTTTGGTGGCTTCTACAACGTCAAACTGAGATCCTGAGCCGATACCAATTTTCACGTGACTAAAGTTGATAATTAAGGAGTGAATATGACAGCAATAAGCAAACCAAGCAATTAAACAACATTCCTATAGAATTGGTTAATACTGCCTAAGAGATGTAGTGCTTACGAAAAAAAAAGATGTAGTACGTACATGGAATATTTTATGGCCACTCTGCATGTCTCGTGAACCAACAGGGGCACAACTATCCCTATCTGGCGAACTAAAGAACAAACCTAATAAATGGAAATGAACAAAAAGGCAGCGGAAGGGTATGCTTTGGAGCCTTTGTTTATCTACCCTCTATCTTCAAATCACCTTCCTCTTGTGCCGTTTGGTGGTAGGCAATAGCCCCACAATCAGTGCTACCCTCTAGTTTCAGTTGACTGGCTTTTGCATGAATCACATAAAAGAGGTCTGGTGGGGGCATAAGAGTTTTAAGCTTTAGAAAGCTTAAAAGGGCATCTTAAAGAGTAAGAAACAAATTTACAGTAGCAGGTGAGAGAGAGAGAGAGAGAGAGCAGAAAAAGAGAACAAGAGTCAAGATGCCTTGGTTTTTCTTACTATTCCTTCTCAGTTCCAGATTTTATAATGAATCAGAGGCCAGACATGTAAAAGAACTTCCATCTTCCGTTGTTGTTGGCACTGTCTACTGCGACACTTGCTTCCAGCAGGATTTCTCGAAGAGCAGTCACTTCATTTCAGGTTCCTGAAGAGCTTCCTTGATTCTCTGCTTGTTTAATATCTGTGATTAATAACTCTTGTGGGTTTTTTTTTTCCCTATATAGGTGCTTCTGTGGCAGTTGAGTGCAATGATGGTAGTTTGGGACCAAATTTTCATCAAGAAGTTAAAACAAATGAACATGGAGAGTTCAGAGTTCATTTGCCTTACTCAATTGGCAAACATGTAAGAAAAATCAAGACATGCTCGGTGAAGTTGCTAAGAAGCAGTGAGCCATACTGCTCCGTGGCATCAAAAGCAATATCATCATCACTCCATCTAAAGTCAAGAAAGGAAGGAACGCACATCTTCTCAGCTGGTTTCTTTTCTTTCAAGCCCCAAAAACAACCAATCTTATGCAACCAGAAACCAAGCATGCAAAACTCCGTGCCGTTTCATGCCAAGAAAACATCACTACCCAATTTGCCAGAAAATCCTAGCTTCCCACCTCCACTTAAAGACCCAACAACACCTGAATTCCCCACTCTTCCTGATCTTCCTCTAATTCCACTTCCGCAATTACCACCATTGCCGCAACTCCCCCCTTTACCATCTCCTCCAGGACTACCCAACATGCCATCATTGCCAGGCACACCATTGCAGACAAAACCTACTAATGGTGAGCCACCAAGGAATAAGAAATTATCAAATAATGATGACAAAGTAGTGAAACCTCAGGCCTTTTTTCCAACACCACCACTATTTCCACCAAACCCTTTTCAGCCACCTCCACTAATTCCAAATCCATTTCAGCCACCACCGTTGTTTCCTCCATTACTTCCCCCGAACCCTTTTCAGCCTCCACCGTCGCCGTTGATTCCTTTTCTGCCAATTCCCGGCCTGACACCTCCACCACCACCACCTTCCTTGCCGTTTTTACCTCTCCCTCCGTTTCCAAAATTTCCTCCATCACCTGGGATACCTCCAGCTTCTTCAAGTCCTCAGAAAAGTTCTCCTTAGACATTAGCTATCTTTCGTTAATGTACAACTCTTCAATAATGATATGCATGATAAGTGATAACTAGGCACAAATTTTCTTTTCTCTTTATTTTTTTTCCTGTTCAATAATTTCTATTATCTATTAATCATTGTATATTGTTGTTATCATGGAGTTACATGTTTATATGGTGTGTTAGCACATAGTCAATGTGCTTGGAATAAGAAATCATATATTTTAAACGCTTTGTGCATGCATAAAAAATATTTTTTATTGTTAATATAGACTTTATTCTTTAAATGCATACTAATTAACTTTTAAAATAAAAATTTAAACTCATACAATAATTATAAATTATTTGTTTTCTAATTCACTTAATAAATCAAAAGTAAAACTAAATTAAATCCAAATAATAATTCATGAGTCTCATTGAAAGATTAAAAAAGTTTTAATTCTTGGAAATCAAAAAAATCATCCTACTTGGAGATTATTAAAAAAAACTATCTCTAATCAACTAATCACCCTTAAAAAAAGAGAAAAATAAACAAATTTACAACCACCAATTATGTACATGATAAAAAGTCAAAGTCATCGTACCCAGTGCACAAGTTTCCTACTTTGCGGGAGTCTGGAAAAAGTCATAATGTATACTTCCCTTTGTAATTTTATAAAAAGGTTGTTTCAAATGAGCAACTTTATCAATTATTCCAAAACTTACCTTCAATTACGTACATGATAATAAAAAGTAAATATTGATATAGAATTGTAGATGTGTATCTATAAAACCCACGTAATTGTAGATATAAAAAAGTGTAGTAATTGAAAACGCCTAAGTTGGTGTAGCAATTAGAAATAAGAGTCTCTAACTTTCATATGTTTTATAGTCTTCTTTTTTAAATAAAAGTACATATAATGAAAAGATAATAATGCCCGTGTACTCATTTCTTGCTTTCTCTCTTTTTATTTTTTTCTCTCTTTTCATGTCAATTTGATGTTGATCTCATATTGTTTCAAGTTTTCAGTGGTAGTTTTAATATGGCTGACTAGAGAAGCAACAGAGAGAGAAAAATCAACCACTTGAAAAGTGCAATAACCCAAGCCAAGATAAAGGTGAAGGTGTGAGAAAAAGATGATTGTTTGATCTTAATGAAGTTCCTCATGATTCTGATCTTGGTCCAAACACAACAATAAAAGATGAAGATTGAGATTTTTTTTAGGTACTCTCTCAACTGGAAAACAATGTTTCAACAAAGAGCAACCCGGTCTTTGTTGAAAAGATTATCAGTTTGAAATGTGTTTATGAAAGAAACTATTATTAGTGTTCTTTCACGGTGTAAGTTAAGAGATTTTGATGCGATTCATATGGGTTCTACAACAAAGAGCAATTCGGTCCTAAGAAATATGTAGATTAGGTAGTCATTTTTTAGTATGTCTAGTGTTCCGGTAGAAATCTAAAATAGGCCATTTCGATGGAAGTTTTTACCTTATCCAATTTATGTACAAGAACTCTTAATTGATATTATAATTGAAAATTTTTGTTTTCTGAATGTGCAAGAAGATGTTTAATGTTTTTACGCTCATACAAATTATGGATCTACTTCTATATTATTATTTAATATTTATTAATGATCATTATTATTATTTTAAGATTTTATTTTGTTAAAAATATTTAATATTATTTATAATAATAATTACTAATAATTATTAAATCTTAACATTGAACTTTTTTAAAATTTACATATTTTCTGAAAATTTTGATATTTAACTATTAAACATATTGATCTATTGAATCACTTTTAACATGTAATAAAGCAATTCTTTTTTAAAAACTTACCATTATATGAACTTGCTTGGAATGTAAGGGGAATGAAGTCCCCTTCTAAACAAGTGGATCTTGGTGACTTTATTTTAGAAAATAAGCCTTACATTATAAGCATTTGGATTATAGGATAAAAAAAAAAAGATATCTTGTAACTTATTAAGTCTCTTGTCAAACTAATGGAGAATGATTACAAACTACTCATGCCACCTCAATGGAAGGATACTAGTACTATTAAATGAGGTAAAATAGAAGTTCTTGGCAATTTGATTAGTGATTGTTAGTGTCTTTATTTTCTATCTTTTTGTGTGTTAATTCTCTTTATTCTTAAGGTTTGAAGTTATACTTAATGAAATTAATCTTGTTTTATGTCAAGGTGTATTTTGGAACTAAATAGAAAGAATCGCGACAATT
>JAOQMP010000008.1:14357146-14402079 GCA_027563575.1 Erythroxylum pedicellare
CAAGATCGGAGAAGGGACGAGCAGTGGGCGTGCGTGCGTGGAGAAGAAGGAGAAATCAAAGAAGAAAGAAGAAGAGTCCAGAAGCCAGAAGGTCGGGGTCGGGGGGGGGTAGATTTTTTAGGTTTAATTTTTGTTTTTTACAAATAGGTCCCTGAAGAATTCAAATTTTTGCGAAATGGTCTGAAAAATTCTGGAATTCTTGGTACCAGCCGGTACCGACCGAAATTTATGACCGATATTTTTAAAGCAGTACCGGTACCGGTACCGGTTCCCGGCCGGTACCGATCGGTACGGTACGGTATTCGTTTCTTTGAATTTGGGTCCTACTTAATGATAACATTTTAAAATATTAAGTTAAAATTGACGTGACACTTAATTAATAAATCTTTAATTTTATTAAAAATTTCATCAATTTAAATAATTTTAAAACATTATGGATTTTTCTAAATTATCTGTAATTTGTATTTAATATAAACGTACTTTTTATTGAAAGATTAAATTACTATTTACTAAACTCGAAAAAGAGCCCAGGCCCAAGAACTGAATTGCTTGGTAAACATTTAAACACATAAATCGTGAGATAGGGCCGTACAAGTAATACTGGGCTTTAAAATATAATTGCTCAGTGAATTGGACTTTCCCAAAATACCCCAAAGTAAAGTCCAACCCAATTTATTTCTTAATAACACTATTCTGTTACACATTTGGTTAGGGTTTCCACCTGTCAGTCCTTATAAAAACCTAACTTAGAGCCGCGTAGCTCAGTCCGTGCCTCTCTCATTCTCCTTCTTCTCGTCGCCCGCGTTCCAATTAATTCATCCATGGTAAGGCTTTATGATTCTTGGTGGATTCCATTTTCGATATTTAAAGATTAAGTGCTCATTCATTTGCATTTTGTTTCTCGTTCTATGCTGTACTTTCTACTGGGTGTTTGTAATATTTAGTAGAGCTTCGTTATTTCTATTTTACATGTTATTATAGGCTTTGTGTCACTGGGTGTTATGTAAAATAAGAGTCTTTTTCACAATCAAATGCTATCTTGATGTAGCTGCTTCGAGTGTGAGGCTTAGTATTGTGGCACTGAATTGTTGAATGGTTTGCTTATATCTGGATGTTTTATGATTCTTGATTAACGATTCTCTATTGCAACTTTAAATTTATTAATTTCTACATTTTTTTAAATTTATGTGGTTTATGTGTATGATAGGCACCCAAAAGACCTGTTGGAAAGGCCCCTGTGGCAACGAAAAAGAAACCTGTAAGCATTACTTAACCCCATTTCCTCCTATAAAATTAGTAACCCCACGTAATTTCCCTTTTAGTGTTCTGTAGATCCTGAAACTACTGTTTTGCACTTTTGACGAATTTTTATCTTTGTTTTGTGTAAACTACAATTTAGGAAAAGGTTGTCAACCCTTTGTTCGAGAAGCGACCAAAACAGTTTGGAATTGGTGGTGCTTTACCACCAAAAAAGGATTTGACCAGGTTTGTTAAGTGGCCACATGTTGTTCGTATCCAAAGACAAAGGAGGATCTTGAAACAGAGATTGAAGGTTCCACCTGCTGTTAATCAGTTCACGAAAACACTTGATAAAAACCTTGGTAAGATCCAACAGATATATAACTCTGTATTGCTTTGAAATGTTCTGCATGTTGGTTGTTTTATTGACTATTTGTTTTGTCAATGGCTGGATAGTTGAAGTAGCCATTTAGATTACAAACTTTTATTTTAAAAGGATATTAATTATTTTGGTAATCAGATCATAAACTGTTTTTTATTTATTGTTTGTCCTAGCTACACAGCTGTTCAAGTTGTTGCTCAAGTATAGACCCGAGGACAAGGCCGCTAAGAAAGAGAGGCTTTTGAAAAAGGCTCAAGCTGAAGCTGAGGGCAAACCCGTGGAGTCTAAGAAGCCAATTGTTGTTAAATATGGGCTTAATCATGTCACCTACCTCATTGAACAGGTATAGACAATAATTGGTTGTGCTTATCTTTTATTTTAGTTGTGGCACTTCTCATCGTTGTTCATCAGTTTATAGCTTGTGTGGTTTTCATCCGATGTATGCAGAACAAGGCCCAGTTGGTGGTTATTGCTCATGATGTTGATCCAATTGAGCTTGTTGTCTGGTTGCCTGCCTTGTGCCGGAAAATGGAGGTGCCTTATGCAATTGTGAAGGGGAAATCACGACTTGGAGCAGTAATTATCTGATCTCTTGCTATTTTTTATGTTTTACTTTTTAGCTGTTTGGGAATCAGCTTTTTGATGTGTTCTTTAATGCTGCTGTGATTAATAACAGATTGTACACAAGAAAACAGCTGCAGCTTTGTGTCTCACATCGGTGAAGAATGAAGACAAGTTGGAGTTCAGTAAGATTCTAGAGGCAGTCAAGGTAATTATTCATGGTTTTGATAAAGCATATGAATTTTACCCCTAGAATAACATTCCAGTTCACATATAATTTGTTTGTCGCGGCTTTATATCTTTGGGTTTAAAAGCCAGCAATTCTGAGCCCGAGAGTATGATCCTTAATTCTTTCTGGAACAATGTTTTCTAATTGTACTTTCTTTTTCAACTAATCAATATTTTGTTCAACTAAATCCTAGGCCAACTTTAACGACAAGTTTGATGAGCACCGCAAGAAGTGGGGTGGTGGCATCATGGGATCCAAGTCTCAGGCCAAGACCAAAGCTAAGGAGAAACTCTTAGCAAAGGAAGCGGCACAGAGAATGTCTTAAGAATCTAAGAGTTTACAAAGAGCCCCCGAAGATGGATTTGCGATTGTTTTATCTTTTTAATCGTTGTTTGGACAAGTTTTGCAAGTGATTATGTAGCCGAGACATCTGCCCATGTTGTTGCTAGAATTCGTGGATAATTAAATCTATAGCTTTTTATTTTGCTAAACCTAGCTTCATACATGTGCTGGGATGTTTTTCACCTGATCGATATTATCTTCCCTTTGCATTCTGGAAGCAGTCTCTTTATTATATAAAGGTCAGGCTACTATATTTTTTAAAATTTTGTAGGGATAAAGTTGTCTATTATCATATTTTTCAAGATTTAGCTTCAACGATGACGACGGTGATGATTAATATATAATCAAATAATAATAAATAGATAATTCTAAGTAAATTAAATCTCACATAAACATAAGATGCATAAATTATCAAAATAAAAAAATATAGAATAAAATGAAAATACTTTATTAAATAAAAATTAAAATATTAACATATATTAATATAAAATTTAATAATGATAAATTAAATCAAATATAACGTAAACATTTGGTAGAATTAGCCATTATAAACTTATTTCTTGAAAGGGCGGCAACTAAAAGTGAAGAGCAACCTAGTTTTCATCGACATTAAGGCTGTATACAAGTACCGTCGGTATAAAATATCTTTTTGGTAAAACTTTGAAGGAAAAGGACACGTGTATTAATTAACTCCAAATACAAAAGGAGTATCTCTCAACGTATAGATTATCGTATTGTATTGCATGAAAAATGTTACTGTAATCTATAATAAAATAAAACACCGATACCAATCAGTATTCAATATTAGACGAACTTGTCAATTTTATAAAGTATACGACTAAATTAAAAAGCACGCAGCAAATCCCTCCTTTCCCTCTCTCCTCGTTCATCTCTCTCGCTGACTTACTCTCAGTCTCACTCGCTCTCATAGCACGAGGCACAACTTCATCGCCGTCATCGTTACCATGCTAAGTTGCCACTCTCACCGTCGCTAACTCGCTAAGACCTGTTTGTCATTGTCTTGTCAACTTATAATCTAAGCCTCCAATTATATCACCATTGCCAGCTCCCGCCAACTTTGCCACCACCAACTCTCGGCTCCAAGCTTCATCACCAACTGCAAGCTGGCGAGCTTTGTTAAAATCGTAGGTTATGTTTGGTTAGGCGTGAAGACGTGAAGTTTTTAATAGAATGAAATAGTTTATAATGAAATAGAATATAAATTGATGTAATATTAGAAAATTGTTGTTTGACAGAGATAAAAATATTCATAATGTAATACAGTGAAATATTATTTGGATGAAAAGTTTATAATATAATTGTGATGAATATCATTCATACTCCATCAATCAACACTCAAAATCAACATGAGTGCAAAAAGAATAGAAGACAAGAAAGAACTGAAATGTGTGAAGGTATCTGTAGGAGTATCGAAGAGAGAAGATCGCAATAGCTGTTTCAACAAAGACACAAATGACTTAGACTCATTCACGTGACACAAACACAAACACATTTGCTGGAAGTCAAGACGCTATCGTTCAATTGAAGCTAATAAACACAAGATGCAGTCGTTTCAATTACATGTCCGAAGGGTTTATATCAAAACACAGCCATTTACATTAAATCAGTGGATACACGCACAAAACGCAGCATTAGAGTCATAAGCAATCTAAAGGAGAGACTCAACATTCAAATCGCACAGCATTAGGATATCTTTAATGACTCACGTGAGGCACATGTCAATGGTGTCATGAAGCATCCGAAAGCCTCATTCTGCATCTCCTTCAGATATAAAAAGGCAGAAGCATCACAGTTAGAGGAGAAACAACACATACAAAAATTTCAGACTTCATTCACTTGGATTTTTCCAGTTTTTGAGAAGCGCAAAATAATCAGTGTGAGAAAAAGAAATCAAAGAGTGCTAGAGTACCAACCTGTTTTGGGTACTAGTGAGTTTGAGAGGCTCTTGTTGCAGGTGTTAAAATAACACTCAATCTTTGTATCTTCTTCTTCACTTTCTTCTGCATTAGTGAAATTTCTCCACCACTGTCAAGTGGAAACCTTGGATGTAGATAGTTTCAAACTATCGAACCAAGTAACTTGTGTCTTCTTTATTTTCTGTGATTGATTTACATCTGCAAAGTTAACCAAGATTTATCAGTTTTGTATAAAAGAGAACAGATAAGCAGTAGAATATCTAACAATAATATAATGTAAAATTATTTATCATTTTATATTCCATCATGTCATAAACCTCCCAAATTGGAGGTTTTTCATTTTTACTGTTTAGGATGGAATGAGATATAATATGAAATCTTTCTCTTCCATCTCATTCCATTATAAACCCTCCTCACAAACAATAGAATAATATTACATTTTATTTCATTCTATTAATAAACTCCTAACTAAATATAGCCTTAGAACTAGACTCCGATTCCATCAAATTTGGCCTAGCATAATCGAAAATGGTTCTTAATTGGTTTGCCATAATTCTTGACATTTCAGTATCAATTTGACCTTTTAATTCCTGTACTTGCCAATCTACCTTGAATTCTCTAAATAAGGCCCTTTGAAGAAGTCATCCTTTCAATTTCTGGATCTTCTTCAAATAAATGAGAGAGATTTTCTGGGTCATAAACTAACCCAAAAATTTGTAGATATGAGAAAACCCAAAAGTCAACAAAATAATTTAATAAATTAAAAATAAGTAAAATAAATAATAAGAATAATGGCTAAATTAAGAACAATTAGGTGTTAACATTCTAGTCCTAAAAAATGGTGCCAAAAACTTTATATGAAGGCTGATCTTTACTCTATAGATCTCATAGATAAGCGCACTTATTGAATTATAGTATACGATCAGTAAAACATCGAGTGTCAATCTCATAAGAACTACAAGTATTAGTAATAACCTATTTTTTATTATTTAACTGACAAATTGAATGATGACTTAATTTAAAACTAAACTAAACTAAAATTAATATAATAATAAACTAGACCATAGATAGCACTAAGATTAATCAATATCAAATAACTTGTGCCTAGGTAATAGATCCCCTAAGATTCTTAATATCGTGCAATTTTGTTATTGATTATTGGAGTATAGAAATTCATATCATATGTTAATATCTTTCTCTAAACTAGTAGTAACTAATCTTTGGTTGATTGACTGAAACATCTTTCTAGTTAAAACCCTTAAGATCGCATTTACTTGATTCGTGAATTTTACCATTACGTTTCTCTAATTCAGAAGAGTTAAGTCGATTTATTTTAAAATTTGCATGCAATTCTTTCCAATTAAGTTAGATCTATTTATGTAAAATAATTTCTCAATCTCAATCACATAAAATAATACATTAAACTAATTTCTAGGATGTAATAATTCATTAATAAAAATGAATAATTGAATCCCAATGAATGAATAAATCAAATTGTATTAAATAAAAGATAAAATCACAACATCCATCTCACCTTAGAGTTCATCACACCTAGGTACTAAACAAACTTAGTTCATAAACATAGAAAACAAAATAAACATCAAAAGTTCATAAGTAATCTTTGTGTTTTCCATTGTCCTGAGTTTAGAATAATGCAATCTTTGACTCTATTCACTTCTCCTTTTAGTTAGCCCTCATAATTTCCTTTTAGAATACAAAACTAAAGTTTCTAGAATCTACACAGTTAGTCACGAGATCATATGAGTTATTGTCTATCTCAAAAACACTTTTAAAATTGCAAATTTACACATTTTCGAGAGCTTAGATAGGCATAGGACATTGTCATGTATGTCACTTACACAGGTGTGTTTCTTAACACAGGCAAAACAATGCCTTCTAAGTTTTACACGTTTGTAATGACTTACACAATCCCCTATATGGTTGTGTGTATTACTCACGCTGGCAGGCACCTCCAAATAACTCCAATTCATTGATTTTCTGCCCCCGATTTCACACGAACTCTTCTCATATTAATCCACAAAGGCAATTGAGACTTGAAAACACACTAGAAATTAAATAAGTACAAAAATAACATAAAACTCTCAAATAACAAGCAAAACACATTAAATATAAGAATAAAAGCATAGTATACTAAAATATTTATCAAACATCCCCACATTTAAGCTTTTACTTGTCCTGAAGCAAATCATAATCCAAATCATTAAACTTAAAAATGTCCACCACTTATTAACCTTAACTTATCTAACCACACCATAAATTATTATATCATATTAATCAAATCAACATACAATTAGACTTAAATTATCCTAGATCCAACTTTTATAAGTCAATATCAATAGCAATCATATTGATAATCTTTTTGAAATCCAAATCACAAATTCCACATCCTCATAAAGGATTCACTCACTGCATTCAAAGTGTTTATGGTGGAAATTATAACAAATACCTCCACCTAATTTCTTTAGGTATCTTGTTATAAGTCTTTTCTAAGTCAATAAAAATCATATGTAGGTTAGACTATCTTTTCTTATAATATTTCATTAATTTTTTAAAGAGACGTATAACTTTTATCGTAAACCTTCCTAATATGAAATCAAACTGGTTCTCTAAGGTAGGTGCATCCCTTCTCACCATCTTCTCAATTACTTTCTTCCATAACTTTATAGTATGACTAAGTAGTTTGATGTCTATATAGTTTTTACAACTTTTGATGTCTCATTTGTTCTCATATAGAAGAGTTAACATACTAATTCTCCATTTATCCAATATTTTGACAAACTTTAGGATTACATTAAAAAGCATAGCTAGCTAAGTAAAACCCTCTTTCCCTAGGCTCTTCCACACTTTTATAGGTATCTCATTAGGCCCTACTATCTTTCCACTCTTCTTCTCCCTCAAAACTCTTTTAATTTATTCCTTTATGATAAACTAGTAACACAAAAAGTTACGATACTTTTCCGACGTGTTAAGGTCTCTTAAAAAGGCGTTGTCCTTTATGCCTTGATTAAAAAGGTTGTAAAAGTATCTCTACCATCTTCATTTGATTTCATTTTCAGCCACAAGTACCTGTCTTGCTTCATCTTTTATATAACGAGCTTGATATAAGTCTCTCCCTTTTTGTTTCCTAGCTCTTGCTAACTTAAATATACCATTTTCACCATCTTTAGTTTCCAATCATTGTTATAATTTCTTATAAGCTTTGTTTTAACTTTTAAGTCTATCTTCTTTGTTTCTTTGATTGTTAGTTTGTAACCTTCTCTATGAACTATCCTTTTTAGCTATGTGGTGCTATCTAATAGAGTTTTATAGACAACTTTATTGATCTTAACATTTTTAGCATATCTTTATTCCACCACCAAGACTCCATCTTTCTACCCTTAAGCCCTATAGAAATACCCAAGATCTCTTTACTGCATTTGTTAAAAGAGTTGTTACTCTCTCTTACATCTAGTTAACATCTCCTTCTAATTTATATTTTTCTCTATATGTTACTCTGTTCCTAAATTCTCTATATATTACTCTGTCCCTAAATTGTTCAACAGTAACCTTTCAAATTCTACCATTTGATTATGCTACACATCCAAAAACTTCTTTCTCTAACCCTTAATTATAAAATCCATAACCAACAATATAAGTTGAGTTAATAAGTAAGCGTTAAGTATCACCTTGCAATCTTTATAACTAGGTCAATCGCTCTACCTTATGAATAAGTAGTCAATTTGAGTCTTCACAGTTCTATACTTAAAAATCATCAGGTGCTCCTTGTTTTTCTTGAACAATAAGTTGGCTACTACCAACTCAAACGCTACCGCAAAGTCCAATAAAGTAGTCTCATTATTATTCCTATCTTTATACCCAAAACCCCATGAGCCCATGAATATTCGTCTGAGGTTGTCTTTATGTGATCATTAAAGTCTCCTATTAGAATAACTCTCTTATCATGAGGAATTTGCTAAATCACCTCATCTAGCTCTTCTCATAATTGACGTTTAAATTGTTCATCCAACCCTACTTGGGTTGCATAAGCACACACTATATTTAAAACAATAAATTTCACCACAATCTTTAAGTATGAAATTCTATTATTATTCCTCTTTACCCATACATCATAATGTATGTGTTTCTTGACAACCAAAACACCTACTCTATTTCATTGTCTCAAACACCCTAAATATAGAAGTTTAACCTATTAATCTCTTTTGCTTTAGTCGCATCTACTTTGCCTCATAGGTGAATGTTATATGAATCTTATACTTGTAAAAAATCTCTATTAATTCCAATGACTTTTCTGTAAGGGCCAATGTTCTAAAAACTTGTCCATAATCTCTCAGCATCTATATTATAAAACTTATCATTATTATTATTATTATTATCATCATCATCATTATTTTTAATTTTTAAAATTAATGTGTCAATTATTGATACTAATTAATATTTAGGAATTTTGATGATATATTTATTTAAATTTAAGAGTAAAGGAACATAATGATTTTCTCATGTAATTTATCAATCAAAATATTGTTATATTCTATTTATTTTCATTAAGTCAAGAATTCTCTTAGCATGCTACGTCTCAAATTTCTATTAACTTTACTTAATATTATATATATATATATATTTATATATCCATAGACAAATTTAAATGAATAAATTACATTATAGATTAAAGTATTTTGTTATATATATATACACAAACAATTTTAAATGAATAAATTACATTAAAAATTAAAATATTTTGCTTTATAAGAGTTTTGTTTTTTACATATAAATATGTAATAATTTGAAGAAATATTTATATATATTTATGATTATTAAATATATATCTTTTAATATTGGAGAATAATAATATATTTAATTAATTATAAAAATACATTGATTTTTATAAATGCATATTTATTAATTTGAAATATAACCTTTATTCAACATGTATTTTTAATTATTATTATCTTAAAATTAATATCTATTTAATAAATATTCATAAGTTCAAAAGTTACTTTTATTAGATTTTTAATATATTAAATTAAAAGTAAAAATAATGATTAAAAGAAAATTTAATAAAACTTGGTTATGATTTAAAAGTTTTGTGAGATTTTTCTTTATTTAATAAAAATAAAATTTCATTTTTAAATATTATTAAGATAATAATTAGTGAACACGTGACAATACCATATTATACTTACTTTATTAATGAAATAAAAAACCTTAAACCTACGATATTATTATTGCAAATATATGATTCTTACATATACTTGCGCAAATTACAAACTCTATTTTATTAACCTTGAAAAGAATGCTTAATAATTAAAGCAATACTTAGTTACACTTTTTGTTTTTTTTGGCTTTAGAAAAAGTTTCAAAAGATGAGGACCAAAACAAAACAAGTCCTACCGTCCTACTCAAAAGAATCACGTCATACTGTAGCACTTCACTTGCAAACAAAGCTAAGACCGCCTTTTTACAGTAGTTTCTTTTCTTCTTGTTAAATTTCCGATTTCCACGTCCTCTGTATTCCACTCCCTCTTTCCCTCACTAAACAGAAACCCAAAATCTCTCTCTCTCACTCATGGCCGAGGAGCACCTGACGAGACTCTTCCACTCTCTCTTTGAAGACCGTCTCTCTTCCGCTGATTTCCTTCTCCGCCTCCGTTCAGACACCTCAATCAGGCTTGGGCTCGAAAGCTTCTATCTCCTCCTTAAGCGCGGCATCTTGCCGATCGAAGACGATGATGATGGTGATGGTAACAAGAAGAAGTTAGGGTTTCAGCTTTGGAATGATACGCAAATTCGCTCGGTAATTTCGGTGGGTCTTGCCATCGCCTCCGTTTATAAATCCTTGTCAGGTAGTTTTCTCGCTTCGTTTTCGTTAATTTCCGCTGCTTTTTAGTGTGGTTCTACTTTTTAGCTTCCAGAAATGAGCACTATTATTGCCTTATGAATTACTATACACTCTGTTACAGTCGCTTACTACCATTCTTGTGTTTAAGTACTCAATAACTTTTATAATTGTTGATTATTGATAATTAATTATGGAGAAATGTGCAGTTTAACCTCACACTTTAATTTGGTTGTTTGAAGGTTTTTTACTCTTTTTAGTATCTCGAATTTTGCATTGTACTTATTGGCCTTTTCTTTTGGGTGTGTTTCAATGCACAGTGGAGCAAGCAGAACCTGTGATTGTTGCTGTTGTGCACCATTCGCTGGAATTTGCTGTTTGTTATTTTGAGAATTCGGATTTCAGTGGTGACGATATTAGCATGCAGGTTGGTGATTTCTTGGCAAGCTTTCTGGATATGGATGATCCTGTTTGTCACTCTAGTTTTTCCCTTTCCCTTTCCTTTTCCGTTCTTTCTTTTTGTAAATATGAACATTTTTGTCCTGTTACATGAAGCTGTAAGTGTGAATTTCTCAATTGGGTGTAATCTCCCTTGGAACTTCTTTTTTTATTTTTGGAGATAATTTCATCTGCTGGATTTATTTGCTCATCTTCTTAACGCTAGATCAAGTGTTGCTGTTGTCACAAAGTAGTCTATTTTTTGTTAGGAATAAGTACTTGTGGTTTAGAGAATATGATTCGAATTTTCTGGGATTATTTGCGACTAATGACCCTATATATTGATAGAGAAAGAGAATCCATCGTTTGGTTTGCTGAGGAATGTTGTCATGACAGACTTGGAAGATTTTTCTCTTGTTTCTTTGTACTACAGCAAACATTTATATGGTTATGTAACAGTTTTTGATGATTAGTTAAAAGTTATGCTCCATAAAAGAGGTTCAATATTTTCACAAGACTCTAGTATTGCTTCATATTTGCAAACTTGCTGATGAACTACTTACAATTCTTCTTCACACTGAACGACTATGATGTAAGAAATTAGAAAGTTATCTAATAACTCCTATTATTCTTGTAACTTCTCGAAAAGAAATTTAAGATGATCTCTTTAACTACAGGCCATAGAAATTTCAAGACAATATAAAATTTGACTCATTATTTTTCAAAAACTTTTAGCTGTTAACTACTTATATATCTAACCATCTACCTATCGAAATATGTAATACAATAAACCTAAAAATCATCTTCCTCGACTTTGTGGCATGTATACTCTAATTCTTGTGTCACTTATCTGCCCTGGAATCGAGTTTATTAGTTTAACATCTTATATTCAGGATTTCATAGCGATTGTGGTAGGGTGTTCGTCAATGGAGATTGACAATGTTGTGTCCCTGGTGTCCGGTGACCTTTTAATGGATCAGTGATCTCTACAAGGGAGAAAAAGTATGAGAGAGATGAAAAATGAAGAAAGGCCAGTAACAGTTTTGATTCAGGGAACTTTGGCTGTTTAGTTGAACATGTTGAAATTTATTAAATAAAATTTTTGCGAGCAAGCCAGGTGCAGGAATCTGTCCTAGTTGAGTTGTAAGCTTTTAAAGACTGATTTTACTTGTTAAGCACAAGGAACATGGTCAATTTGTATCATGAGTTTTGTTGATAAGCTAACATTCTTTAATCCTGCTGCCTTGTTGTTTTGGCCTGTTGTCCTTGTGTTTTGATTTGTTGTTCAGGTGTTTTAGCCTCTTTTTGGCTTGATGGATTGCACTAGTGTCATAATTTTTATTTATTTTTTGACTTTGATCATCTAAATTGAGAACTGTTTCATTGTTATATTCTTTTTGCGAGGGTTTGAATTTTTATTGGAGTAATCTACATTTGCTTTGGTACCTTGTGTTTTTTTACAGGATGATGTGATACTGTTTCTGGAGTTTGCATTGCTTAGTAGAATTGATCGACCTTATGACCGTCCAAGTTCTTGCTCTGTAAATAGCCTTCTAGAATTGTTGCCAATCATTTCGGGTGACTCTTGTAATTTTGAGGTGGACAAACTAATGAAATGCAGGTTTCAAGGTATTTTTACCAATGGTACTTCCATTTTCTTGTTTTAATTATTTGTTCTGATTGTTATGATATGCTTTCTAAACCCTCTTTCTTGTCCTCTTTGCCTCCAATAGGTGTCAGTTGTTTGAGTGATGACAAGCCAGCGAGTCATTTGCTATTTACATTAGCATCTGAATGCATACAGCCCGAGTTTCAGAGTTCTGGGTTTGGAGGGTCCACTCAAGATCTGAACAATTTCATATTTCTGTCTCAGCATTGGGCTGTTTGCCACATAAAATGCATTCCAAGACTGATGCATGGTTGCAAAGCATTGATCTATTCTCCAGAGGTGCTTAACGATAGATTGGCTCACCCAGGCTTTTGCAATAGGCTGCCCCTCTGTTTGAGGATTTTAAAGTTACTAGGAAATCTGGTGAAGGATATTCCATATGTCGAATATGATGCCTCGCTGTTACAGGAAGTTGCTTTATTAACAGAAGTTTTACCTAATTTGTTTAGATTTGGATTTGAATCTGCAAATGGCCCTACTACTGTTGAGGGCAGTTTGGAGAGCCTCATCTCATTGCTTCTTGAAGAGTTTCTTCATCTTGTCCAAGTTATTTTTCGTAACAGCAGTGCCTATCAAAACATCTTAGCATGTATAGTAGCTTATATGTTGGACCTCTTGGATTCTTCTGTACGGAGGTGCTATAAATCTGATGCTAACTTGGAGCCTCCTCTTGTATACTTATCCCAAAATGTCCTTTATGTCTTAAAACTGATTCAGGATCTCAAAAGGCAAACGTATCAGACTCTTGATTTGAGAGAGCTTGACAGCAATTTTTTTGGCAATTCTAGTAATTTTCCAAATGATTACCCTTCATGTGTTGTACGGTTCGAGAAGGTTCCCTTGCTCAAGCGATTCACAGCTGAGGAACTATTGAAGGTTATATTTGCACCATCAACTGAATGGGTGTATAATTTAATGCATCTTATTTTCTTCCTTTACTCTGAAGGAATAAAGTTGAAGTCAAAAGTTGAGAGAACAAATTCTGGTTGTGCAAAAAGTACTTGCCATTCAGAACCGGAGACTGCCATTTCCCATGAAGATGAAGCCCTTTTCGGAAACCTTTTCTCCGAAGGTGGGCGCTCAGTGGGATCTACAGAGGCTTGTGATCAACCTCCAGTTGCTGTTAATTCTGGCTCCACCAATTGCAATTTGCTAATGCAGGCTGCTATGGAGATGCTGAACTTCCTTAAGGAGTGTGTTTTCTCTCATGAATGGTCTCCATTTCTATTTGAGCATGCCTGCAAAGCGCTGAGAGAAAATCATATCGATATTTTGCTTTCCATGCTCAACTATCAAGTTTGTGGTCCAGAGACGAAGCCTTCTAATAACTATAGTGCTTTGGATGAAGATAGAAAGAGTGGGCATATCCCTGGACTTTGCTTTGAATTATTGCATAACCTCCTCGGTCGCCATGCTCTATCATATTCTCTTGAAGACTACCTTGTTGACCAGATTCTGATGGTTGAAGATGATACCTATAATTACAATGATATGACCTTATCCTTGCTAGCTCATACTGTATTTTCTAGGGTGGGTTTGGCTGGTGCTCAGTTGAGAATCAAACTTTACAAGGGATTTGTGGATTTTATTGTTGACAAGATAAATGTCATCCATTCAAACTGTCCTACCTTCAAGGCACTTATTGAGCACCTTCCATCAGTCTTTCACATTGAGATTCTTCTTATGGCATTTCACTTATCATCTGAAGGAGAAAAGAATGCATTTGCAAAACTAATTTTTTCTTCCCTTCAAGCAGTTGATGCTCTACCTGCTGACTTTAGTAGTACACAATTGTCTTGTTGGGCTGTTCTTGTTTCACGGTTGATCATCTTGATTCGTCATATTATCTTCTTTTCTCACGCTTGTCCATCATTATTGCTTCTAGACGTTCGGTCAAAGTTGAGAGAAGCTCCAGTTTGGGACTCTCTTCTGCATCATGCTGTGAATGATCAATTTCTGTCTTGGACATCAATTGCAGTGAAGAAATTACTGGCTCCATGGATTGAGGGAGAGCCTTTCTTGAGTACCTTGTTTAATCAATTGATTGATATTTCATCTCTTCCTCCTTTGCGTTGCCGAGATGATTTGGCCATTGAATCTTTGGGCTTGTTTTGGGATGATTTATCTGCAACTTTCTCAAGGATTCTAGGGCTTTGGAAAGGTAAGAAAGCTGCATTCATAGAAGATCTTGTTGTTGAAAGGTACATTTTTTCGCTTTGTTTCGATATTTCTGCTATGGGCTATGCATTAAATCATCAGCCTTCACTATTGAGCGAGTCCTGTACATTAGAGTTGTCCAATGTGCAATACTTCCTTAGCTTCAGTTGCCCATTTATAGGCCACTGTGATGATATCAGCAAGGGCTTAGATCTTCCGAATGCTCTTGTTGGAGTGTTGCATGAATTATGTAACATACCCATATCAGATAATTCCGAGGAACTGGGGTGGGATTTTCTTAGGAGTGGATACTGGTTTTCTATGGTACTCTCCATGTTAAACGTAGGCATTTGTCAGTACAATACAAAGAACAAGGTGAATCAATACTGTATTGAGAGCACAGCCAGGGACAATCAATTTACAGCTGCTGCTAAAAGCATGACATCAAGTTTGATTGAGGCTGGTCAACTTTCGGTGCTGCTGGATTCGTTGTCATACTTATTGCATCTATATTTACAAGTTTTTCAAAAGGCTTTTCTCACTACACTTGATCAAGGCCACTCCCTTACTAATGGTGCTTCTCTACTGCTCCTAAAACACTCCAGTTTTGACAAAGGTCTACAGGATGAGCTCCTGAAGAAGCTTGGGAGCAATTGTTACCAACTGAACTCTTTATTTGACCTCTTAACAAACTTGGAATCAATTGTTGACAAAAGATTTTCAGGCATCCAATCCAAGGTGCTTTGGGAATGTATGCTACATGGATTTCCCTCTCACATTCAACCACAGAGTTCAATCCTTCTTTCTTGTATCCTTAGGATAAGAGATATTGTTTCCGTATTGGATAAGTTGTTTGCAGTGGAGGAATTGAGAGAAAAATTATGTGCAGAGACTGAGTTACTTGGTCAGATTCTTGATTCATTGATGGCTGTCAAGTTTGATAGAATCTTTGAAAGCCTTGGAGGAAGCTGTGATGCTGTTATGTGCAACCTCAGTGGGGGGTTTGAACTGTCAGGCTATACTGATCTCTTCCTATTGAAGTGCTTGGAAGAGATTTTAAGGGATGTGAATGCCAGAGAAGTGAATGACAACAGTATTGTTGAATGTATAATTTCGAAGATCATTGATACTGCAGATGGCCTTAGAAAAGATCCAACCAAGGCTGTGAATTTGCGATATTATCTTGGTGCTGAAAATGTACCACAACCTGTTAAGCAGTTCTGTAAGTTGCAACATGGTGATTTGTTAGTTCTGGTTGATTCACTGGATGTTTCCCGCTCTGAATCAGTAGATGGGAAAGTGCTACGTTTCTTTGTTGACCTCTTATCAGGAGACTTGTACACTGATCTCAAACAGAAGTTACAGAGAAAGTTCTGTGATCTAGATCTGCATTGTCTGTCCAAACAGTTGGAGAGGTGGCTATTAGGTTGTCCTGTGGAAGTTTCCAGTGGAATTACCCCTGTAAAAGGGAATCCTGTTTCTGTGAGAGAAACAGCTATGAATTTCATTTTATGTCTTATTTCCTCACCTACTGAACAGTATATTGATCAACTGCACAATCATTTGTTTGAGGCTGTTCTGGCATTACTTGATGCTGCTTTTTTGCAATTCGATGTAAGTGTATCCAAGTGCTACTTCCATTTTGTTGTTCAACTTGCTAGAGGGGAATATCAATTGAAATTGCTTCTGAAGAAGACCTTACTGCTGATTGAGAAACTTGATGATGATGAAGTTTTTCTTCCAGGGTTGAAACTTCTCTTTGATTTTCTTGGAACTGTTTTGAATGATTGTGGGTCCTCTAGGAGGAACACACAGGAGAAAACCCCTGAAAAATCACTAACTGGAAGCAGTTTTGGATCGGGCGCTGTTCCTCTGAAATTAGCAGGATCTAGAAAGAACTCTAGCTCCTTGATTATTTCTGCAAGTCAAGGAAGAGGAGCTACAGCAATTGAATGTGATGCAACTTCTGTTGATGAGGATGATGATGATGGAACATCTGATGGTGAGGTTGCCAGCATGGATAAAGATGAGGACGAAGAGATCAACAGTGAAAGAGCCCTTGCCTCAAAAGTATGTACATTTACATGCAGTGGCAGCAACTTTATGGAACAACATTGGTACTTCTGTTATACATGTGACCTGACAGTATCAAAAGGTTGCTGTTCTGTGTGTGCAAAAGTTTGTCATCGGGGTCATCGTGTTGTTTATTCTCGTTTGAGTAGATTTTTCTGTGACTGTGGTGCGGGTGGTGTTAGGGGCAGTAACTGTCAATGTTTGAAGCCACGAAAATTCACTGGAAGTGACAGTGCACCCGCTCGTGGTGGTAGTAACTTTCAGTCCTTTCTGCCTTTTTCTGATGATGCAAGTCAGTTGCCTGAGAGTGATTCTGATCTGGATGATGATGTGATTGCGGATGCAGATAACTCACTCAAGTTATCTGTTCCTACGGATCTTCAAGATTGGATCCCAGTTTTACTTGAAGAACTTAATCTCGAGGGACATTTGCTCCGACGATGCTCTACATTGTTTCCATACATAACTAACAAGAGAGAGTCCAATCTTTCGAAAGATAAGAAAATAGTAATGGGTGAAGATAAAGTTCTATCTTATGGAGTTGAACTACTGCAATTGAACAAGGCATATAAAAGTGGATCACTAGACCTAAAAATAAAGGCTGAATATTCAAATGCAAAGGAGCTTAGGTCACATCTAGCCAATGGTTCTCTGGTTAAATCATTGCTCAGTGTCAGTAATCGGGGCCGACTTGCAGTTGGTGAAGGTGACAAAGTTGCTATATTTGATGTTGGCCAATTAATTGGGCAAGCCACCATTGCACCTGTGACAGCAGATAAGACCAACATTAAGCCTCTATCAAGAAATGTTGTTCGCTTTGAAATTGTACATCTTGCCTTTAATGCATTGGTAGAGAATTACCTTGCTGTAGCAGGCTATGAAGGTTGTCAGGTTCTCACCTTGAATCCACGTGGTGAAGTCACTGATCGTCTAGCCATTGAACTTGCTTTGCAAGGTGCATACATTAGGCGGATTGATTGGGTCCCAGGTTCTCAAGTTAAGCTAATGGTGGTGACCAATCGGTTCATCAAGATATATGACTTATCCCAGGACAACATTAGTCCTTTACACTACTTCACATTGCCTGATGGTGTAATTTTGGATGCTACACTTTTTATGGCTTCTCAAGGGAAGATGATTCTTGTTGCTCTCGCAGAACTAGGGACCTTGTTCAGGTTAGAGTTGTCTTGTGAAGGTAATGTGGGGGCCATCCCGCTGAAGGAAATCATTCAGGTTGGAGAAAAAGAAGTCAAAGCAAAGGGTTCATCATTGTACTTCTCCTCCACTTACAAATTGCTTTTCGTATCTTATCAAGATGGCACCACTTTGATGGGTCGATTAAGCCCCAATGCAACCTTTCTATCAGAGATCTCTTTTATATTTGAGACAGATCAAGAAGGTAAAATGCGATCAGCCAGTTTGCATCGCTGGAAAGAGTTACTAGTTGGTACAGGACTATTTGTTTGTTTTTCCAGTGGGAAATCAAATGCTGCATTTGCTGTGTCCATGGGTATGCACGAATTACATGCACAAAATTTGAGGCCTGCAGTAAGCTCAACCTCACATGTAGTTGGATTAACTGCATACAAGCCTTTGTCTAAAGACAAGATTCATTGCCTTCTCTTACATGATGATGGAAGCCTTCATATATATTCACATGTTCCTGCTGGGAATGATGGCAGTGCAAGTGTGACTGCTGAGAAAATTGAGAAGTTGGGTTCTGGTATCCTGAATAATAAAGCTTATGCTGGTATAAAGCCAGAATTCCCCCTTGATTTTTTTGAGAAAACTGTCTGCATCACAGCGGATGTGAAATTTGGTGGTGATGCCACCAGAAACGGTGACTCTGAAGGAGCAAAGCAAAGTTTAGCATCAGAGGATGGATTTCTTGAGAGTCCAAGCCCATCGGGGTTTAAGGTAATTTTCTTGATTTGATTTTGCTTATTCTGACATGTCATTTTCTTGATTCTCTGAGAATTCTGCATACCCTTTTTATGACTTTCTTATATGTTCTCTGATCTGCTTGTGGATGTGGACAATGCAATGTTTTGCCTATTTGAGCCTAGGTGCCATATTCTCTTTTGGTGATTGGTTTGGGTAGTGATGACTACAGCCCTACTAGATTTCTTTTAACCAAAAAACTGCTTTTACCAATTTAAGGCAGCCAGCATGTGGTTATATTATTGATATGTGGAGTTTGGTTAGCTAGAGTCTTTCAGGTTATGTATTATGATGTTGTGATTTGTGCTCATGAGATGCGAGTTTCAATTCTTCAGGTGTGCAAGCATATAAAAGATTTGTGATTAAGAGCAAAGGCTATACTTGTAGGGTTTGGGAGATATTTACTGATTAATATGGCATAAAGTACATCCTTTTTTTCTATGCCCTTATGTATGAACTTTTAAGTTTTGATGCTAGCTTCTTAGTTATCTGCTGTCACTTATTATGTTGCTAAGACCCTTATCTTTGCAGGTTGAGAGCATTTCTAAGATATTATATTCTTACTGTTCATCTGTATGATATGTTTACATTTTTTTCAGATATCGGTGTCAAATTCAAACCCTGATATAGTTATGGTTGGTTTCCGCATCCATGTGGGTAACAACTCAGCAAACCATATACCATCTGAGATTACAATTTTTCAAAGGGTGATTAAGTTGGATGAAGGCATGCGGTCATGGTATGATATACCATTTACAGTTGCTGAATCACTTCTAGCAGATGAAGAATTTGTTGTTACTATTGGGCCAACTTTCAATGGCACTTCACTACCTAGAATTGACTGCCTTGAAGTGTATGGTCGAGATAAAGACGAATTTGGTTGGAAGGAGAAAATGAATGCAGTCTTGGATATGGAAGCTCGTGTCCTTGGTTCTAATTCAATGATTGTAGCTCCTCTGCAGGAGCAGGTAATAGCAGATGGTCTTAAACTTCTATCCAAGTTATACTCACTCTGCAGATCTCAAGAAGATGACCCTAAACTGGAGCTGAGTCAACTCAACTGCAAACAGCTATTAGAAACAATTTTTGAGAGTGACCGAGAACCTTCATTGCAAACTGCTGCTTGCCATGTTTTGCAGACTCTTTTCCCTGCGAAAGAGAGATATTATCAGGTAATTTCTGGTGTTCATGCCATGTTCTATTAAAACTACCTCATGCACACGGTTGAGCTTATATAGCTTCCCTTACAAAGGTAAAGGATACTATGCGCCTTCATGGGGTGGTGAAATCAACTTCTATCCTCTCATCAAGACTAGGAGCTGGTGGGTCTACAGGAGCATGGGTCGTAGAAGAGTTTACTGCTCAGATGCATGCTGTTTCTAAGATTGCATTGCACCGTCGTTCTAATTTAGCCAAATTTCTGGAGATGAATGGTAGGTCCTCACTCCTGGTATTTGTTTTAAATGTGCATACCTGGCCATCTGACTACTTATATGCATGTAATTATCTACACCAGAGCCTAAGGTTTCAAATCAACTTTTTTGGAGAACTCATTTAATCTGTAGAATAATTTCTGCTTTTCTTTTCTTCTGCCAGTAAACATATTGCGTGTTGATTCACCCTCCTGGAGATTTCCATACCTAAGCTATTCTATAATGGGATGCACAAAACGTTCCACTATTGGATAAATAAGAATATTCTTATATTAAATACTAAATCTCCATGATCTTTAACAAATAAAAAGGTTTGTTTTAAAATGGTGAATGGCATTATGTGAGTTCTGTTTTTTTAGGATCTGAAGTGGTGGATGGACTTATGCGAGTTCTGTGGGGAATTCTGGACCTGGAGCAGCCTGATACCCAGACTATGAATAACATTGTTATATCCTCTGTTGAGCTCATTTATTGCTATGCTGAGTGTTTGGCTTTGCACAGTAAAGACATAGCAGGTCGTTCTGTTGCTCCAGCTGTTAATTTATTGAAGAAACTCTTGTTCTCCCCCAGTGAGGCAGTTCAAACTTCCAGCAGGTGCCTATTATTTTATCCCTTTGTTTTTGTTTACTATTATGGGTTTCTTTATCTGGCATTCATGATGCTTTCAATTTTCTCCAGCCTTGCAATATCATCAAGATTGCTCCAGGTTCCATTCCCAAAGCAAACTATGTTAGCTACGGATGATGTTGTGGATAGTATATCATCTGTTTCTGAGCCTGGTGAGACGACTGGTGGAAGTACACAAGTTATGATCGAAGAAGATTCAATTACCTCATCTGTACAATATTGCTGTGATGGTTGCTCCACCGTTCCCATACTTAGGAGAAGATGGCATTGTACTGTTTGCCCTGATTTTGACCTGTGTGAGACATGTTATCAAGTATTGGATGCGGATCGGCTTCCAGCTCCCCATTCTAGAGAACATCCTATGACAGCTATTCCTATTGAAGTGGAATCATTGGGTGGAGATGGGAATAGTATTCACTTTTCGACTGATGATGTAAACGATTCAAGCCTCTTACCTGTCACAACAAATGTCAGTGTACAAAATTCTGCTTCTTCAATCCATGTGTTGGAGCCCAGTGAATCTGGAGAATTTTCTGCTTCAGTGACTGACACAGTCTCAATTTCTGCTTCAAAACGAGCTGTAAATTCCCTGCTTCTCTCTGAACTCCTTGAACAATTGAAGGGATGGATGCGGACAACTTCTGGTGTTCGGGCTATCCCAATCATGCAACTTTTCTACAGGTTGTCATCTGCTGTTGGTGGGCCTTTTGTAGACAGTTACAAGTCTGAGTCTTTAGATTTGGAGAAATTGATTAGGTGGTTTCTGGATGAAATTGATCTTGACCAACCTTTCATTGCTAAAGCTCGCTCTTCTTTCGGGGAAGTTGCTATCCTAGTGTTTATGTTTTTCACCTTGATGCTCCGAAACTGGCACCCACCTGGCAGTGATGGTTCTATACCAAAATCAGGTGGAAATACGGACACACAAGATAAAAATGTTGTCCAAGTCAGTTCAGCTGCTTCTCATTCGTCCTTGGATGGTCAAGAGAAAAGTGACATCGCATCGCAGCTGCTCCGAGCATGTAGTTCTCTGAGAAATCAAGCTTTTGTCAATTATCTCATGGATATTTTACAGCAGTTGGTTCATGTATTTAAGTCTTCAAATACTGACTTTGAGGCAACACATGGTCTTAGTTCTGGGTCAGGATGTGGGGCTTTTTTAACTGTACGCAGAGATTTACCTGCGGGAAACTTTTCTCCATTCTTTTCAGACTCATATGCAAAAGCTCATCGAGCTGATATTTTTATGGACTATCACAGGTTATTATTGGAGAATGTTTTTCGATTAGTGTACAACTTGGTCAGACCTGAGAAGCAAGACAAGACTGGCGAGAAAGAGAAGGTTTACAAAATCACTTCTGGTAAGGATTTGAAGCTGGATGGATACCAGGATGTCCTCTGTAGTTACATCAATAACCCTCAGACTACATTTGTAAGAAGATATTCCAGAAGGCTTTTTCTTCACCTTTGTGGAAGCAAAACTCATTATTATAGTGTTCGAGACTCATGGCAGTTCTCAAGTGAAGTGAAGAATTTTTACAAACACATAAACAAATCTGGTGGTCTTCAGAATCCTGTTCCATATGAAAGAAGTGTGAAGATAGTAAAATCCTTATCTATAATGGCTGAGGTAGCTGCTGCAAGACCTCGAAATTGGCAAAAGTACTGTTTAAAATATGCAGATGTATTACCTTGTCTGATGAATTCAGTGTTCTATTTCGGTGAAGAGTCCGTCGTTCAGACTCTTAAACTTTTAAGTCTTGCTTTTTATTGTGGAAGGGAATTTGGCTACTCTCAAAAAGTAGAAGCTGTGGAATCTGGAACCGGTTCTAATAAATCAGGTGTGCAGTCTCTGGATTCAAAGAAAAAAAAGAAAGGTGAAGATGGAAGTGAATCTGGGTCGGAGAAATGCTATATGGATATGGAGTCAGTTGTGAATATTTTTACAGACAAGAGTGGTGATGTTTTGAGGCAATTTGTTGATTGGTTTTTATTGGAATGGAGCTCAAGTTCTGTGCGTTCAGAGGCGCGGTGTGTTCTTTATGGTGCATGGCATCATGGAAAGCAATCATTTAAGGATGCAATGTTAATGACACTTCTTCAAAAAGTGGAAAGCCTGCCCACGTATGGTCAAAACATTGTGGAATTCACTGAGTTGATAACCTGGCTATTGGGTAAGGTTCCTGATAACAGTTCAAAGCAACAAAACACTGAAACTGTAGACCGTTGCTTGTCTCCTGATGTTATTAGGTGTATCTTTGAGACATTCCATTCACAGAATGAACTGATAGCTAATCATCCAAATTCTCGTATATATAACACTTTGATTGGCCTTGTGGAGTTTGATGGTTACTATCTTGAGAGTGAGCCATGCGTTGCCTGCAGCTCTCCTGAAGTTCCTTACAGTAGGATGAAACTAGAAAGCTTAAAATCAGAAACAAAATTCACTGACAACCGAATTATAGTGAAATGCACAGGAAGTTACACCATCCAGACTGTGACAATGAATGTACATGATGCCCGCAAGTCAAAATCAGTGAAAGTTTTGAATCTATACTATAACAATCGACCGGTTGCTGACTTGTCGGAGCTGAAAAATAATTGGACCTTGTGGAAGCGTGCAAAGAGTTGTCATCTTGCTTTCAACCAGACAGAGTTAAAAGTGGAGTTTCCCATTCCAATCACTGCTTGTAATTTCATGATTGAGCTTGACTCTTTCTATGAAAATCTGCAAGCTTTGTCGCTTGAACCATTGCAGTGCCCACGCTGTAGTCGACCTGTAACTGATAAGCATGGAATTTGCGGTAATTGTCATGAAAATGCTTATCAGTGTCGCCAATGTCGCAACATAAATTATGAGAATTTAGATTCCTTCCTGTGTAATGAGTGCGGGTATAGTAAATATGGCCGCTTTGAGTTCAACTTTATGGCAAAACCAAGTTTTACATTTGATGACATGGAAAATGACGAGGACATGAAGAGAGGGTTGGCAGCCATTGAGTCGGAAACAGAAAATGCTCGTAGGAGATACCAGCAGCTTTTGGGATTCAAAAAACCCATTCTTAAGATTATATCGAGCATTGGTGAGAATGAGATGGACTCGCAACAAAAGGACAATGTCCAGCAAATGATGGTCTCTGTGCCGTCTGGACCTTCATTGAAGGTTAACCGCAAGATTACTCTTCTTGGTGTCTTATATGGTGAGAAATGCAAAGCTGCCTTTGATTCTGTCAACAAAAGTGTCCAGACACTACAGGGGCTCCGACGGTTTTTGATGCGTTACTTGCACCAGAAGAATTTTGAGGATACAGTGGGTGCATCAAGATTTGTTGTTTCCAGGTCTCCAAACAAGTGTTATGGCTGTGCAACTACATTTGTAACCCAATGTTTGGAGGTTTTGCAGGTTCTAGCCAAGCATCCTAATGCAAAGAAACAGCTTGTTTCAGCTGGCATCTTAACTGAGTTGTTTGAGAATAATATTCATCAAGGTGCAAAAACAACTCGTGTTCAAGCTAGGACAGTACTTTGTGCTTTCTCTGAAGGTGATTTTGACGCCGTGACAGAGTTGAACAATTTAATACAGAAAAAAGTCATGTACTGTCTTGAACATCATCGATCCATGGACATTGCTCTGGCCACACGCGAGGAATTGTTACTACTCTCGGAAGTTTGTTCCCTGGCTGATGAGTTCTGGGAATCAAGATTACGTGTTGTTTTCCAACTGTTATTCTTGTCAATTAAATTGGGAGCCAAACATCCTGCAATTGCTGAACATATTATTCTCCCCTGTCTGAGAATTATATCTCAGGCATGCACTCCTCCTAAAACTGATACAGTTGATAAGGAGCAAGGTCTTGGAAAATCCATTAGCTCGGCGCAACTGAAGGCTGAAGATAACTCCATTGCTACTGGATGTGTAGCTGGTCACAGCACTGGCACTAAGTCTGTAGCAGAACCTTTGGAGAAAAATTGGGACGCTCATAACGCTCAAGATATTAAGTTGCTGAGTTACTCAGAATGGGAGAAAGGAGCATCATATCTTGACTTTGTCAGAAGACAGTACAAAGTGTCTCAAGCAATCAAAGGTCCTGGCCTGAGACCTCAACCTCAGAGTCAGGAATACCTTGCTCTCAAATATGCTCTTCAATGGAAACGCCATACCTGTAAGATGACTAAGCGTGACTTATCCACCTTTGAGCTGGGCTCATGGGTGACAGAACTTGTTCTGAGTGCATGTTCCCAGTCTATCAGGTCAGAGATGTGCACTCTGATCAGTTTACTTTGTGCTCAGAGTTCTTCAACGCGATATCGATTATTGAACTTACTGATGGCTCTGCTACCAGCAAGTCTTTCTGCTGGTGAAAGTGCAGCAGAATACTTTGAATTGCTCTTTAAGATGATTGATTCAGAAGATGCTCGTCTTTTCTTGACTGTACATGGTTGTCTGTCTACAATTTGTAAGCTGTTAACCCAAGAAGTGAGTAATGTCGAGTCTCTAGAGAGGAGTCTGCATATTGACATTTCCCAGGGATTCATTCTTCACAAGCTTATAGAACTCCTTGGTAAATTTTTGGAGATTCCGAATATCAGATCCAGGTAAAATATAACCATATTGACCCCATGTTATATGTTGTTCTATTCATGGTTTAAACAATTGGATTTTGATTCCAGATTCATGAGGGACAATTTGCTCTCCAATGTACTTGAGGCTCTCATTGTCATTCGTGGCTTGATAGTGCAGAAGACAAAGTTGATCAATGATTGTAATCGCCTTCTGAAAGATCTTTTAGATAGTCTTTTGCTTGACAGCGGTGAGAATAAACGGCAGTTCATCCGAGCCTGTATTGGCGGTTTGCAAATCCATGGAGAGGAAACGAAAGGACGCACATCTTTGGTATGAACACCAATCTATCGTGTTGGTTATTGTTTTCACAATATTCATTGCTTTGGACAACTCTATGATGTTTAAACCAAAATCTGAGGGTGGGGCTGCAAAGTACAAACCATTTGGTTCTGCACTTACGGCTCCCTTTTGTTCTGGAATTTGCATCCTGTATTTAAATTTAAAGGAATATCTTTTTGCTGTTTCAAAAGCTATCCCAAATTACCTTTTATTGCCCAACTGTAACTTCAATTAATCCTCTGAGGGTTAAGATCCTTACAGTATCGCAGCGTATTTTTTCTGTGTTTAACTGTTTATTTTTGAATAAAACTGAATTCCAATTATTTTTGCAGTTTATCCTGGAGCAGCTTTGTAATTTGATATGCCCATCAAAACCAGAATCTGTGTATCTGTTGGTTTTGAACAAGGCGCATACCCAGGAAGAGTTTATGAGGGGTTCAATGACTAAGAATCCTTATTCCAGTGCTGAGATTGGTCCTCTGATGCGTGATGTTAAAAACAAAATTTGCCACCAGTTGGATCTGGTAGGCCTTCTTGAAGATGACTATGGCATGGAACTACTGGTAGCAGGAAATATCATTTCTCTTGATTTAAGCATTGCACAAGTTTATGAACAAGTTTGGAAAAAGTCAAATACTCAATCTCCGAATACCATGGGTAGTTCTGCCTCATTATCTTCAAATGCTGCGGTGTCAACTAGAGAATGTCCGCCTATGACAGTGACGTATAGGCTTCAGGTTTGTATATTCAAGCTCTGTATTAGTTACTTATTTTTGGTTTGTCTCATGACATTTATGCTTTGGGATTGGTGATAGATATATGCCATCACTATCTTTTCACCTCACAAGTAGCCGCATGATATCAAAAAGCTGCATTTACCTGTTCATCTTTGTGTATATGCTTGCCAGAACTGTCTTTGCATTCCTGTCTTATATTTATATCATGTGATAGTGCTTCTTAACATGGCTTTTCAACAATGGGTGGGTATAATTCTAGAAACAGTGAATTCTTTTATGTTCTTAGTTTGATGTCCATATTCTTTCTTTTTATTAGGGATTAGATGGGGAAGCTACTGAACCTATGATTAAAGAATTGGAGGAAGACAGAGAGGAGTCACTGGATCCAGAAGTTGAGTTTGCAATAGCAGGTGCTGTTCGAGAGTTTGGTGGACTGGAAATACTTCTGGGCATGATCCAGGTAAGCAGTTGCTTCATTGTTTTATAAAAAAGTGCCATGATAGCAAGAGCTTACTAATTTCTAAGTGATGTTTTACCTTTGGCATTTGTCCCTCCTATTAGATTTTGTTTCTCATGCTTCAGAATTCCAGGTTGATTTTTAAAATCTTATTGTATTACTTTTTTTGTTTGGTCTGATGTCTATTTTATATCAAATTTGGATAAAAATAAACAGGGTAACTAGTTATATTGATGATGCCGTGTGGAAATGTCTTTGTGCTTTTGGTTGGTAAAAGCATGTCAAATCGTCTGTTATGGAAAAATTGAGTCCTTGCTTTAACTATTCAGCAGCAATGTTTGTATTCATGGTTAATTCTTTGATCTACGTTATTGTGCAATTGTACTTCATAATTGTATCAGTTCCTTACACCATGTGGTTACCAGTTCTGGTACTGAGTTTTAACTGCAGGATTGATTAGGTCATAATTTTTTGTTTCCTTGATCTCTTCGCTTCACTTACCCATTATACTTTCTTATTTTAATACCCAGCGATTACGTGATGATTTCAAATCCAACCAAGAAAAATTGGTTGCAGTTCTTAACCTTCTTATGCACTGCTGCAAGATAAGAGAAAACAGACGGGCATTGTTAAGGCTAGGTGCTTTAGGCCTTCTTCTGGAAACAGCAAGGCGTGCCTTCTCAGTGGATGCCATGGAGCCAGCAGAAGGCATTCTTCTCATTGTGGAAAGTCTGACACTTGAGGCAAATGAGAGTGACAATATTAGCATCACACAGAGTGCCCTCACTGTCACTAGTGAAGAATCTGCCACTGGGGAACAAGCCAAAAAGATTGTTCTTATGTTCCTGGAAAGATTATGCCATCCATTAGTTCTTAAAAAATCCAACAAGCAGCAGAGAAACACAGAGATGGTTGCAAGAATATTGCCGTATCTGACATATGGTGAACCTGCTGCCATGGAAGCACTCATTCAACATTTCAATCCATTCCTGCAAGACTGGAAGGAGTTTGATCGGTTGCAGAAGCAATATGAAGACAACTCTAAAGATGAAAACATTGCTCAGAAAGCAGCCAAGCAGAGGTTTACAGTGGAAAATTTTGTTCGAGTATCAGAGTCACTAAAAACAAGTTCCTGTGGAGAGCGATTGAAGGACATTATCCTAGAGAAAGGTATCACAGATGTTGCTGTTAGACATCTTAAAGAGAGTTTTCCAATTGCAGGGAAGGCTGGATTCAGATCTAGTTCAGAATGGGCATTGGCTTTGAAATTACCATCTATTCCCCATATATTGTCTATGTTGAGGGGATTGTCTATGGGCCACTTGCCAACTCAAAGGTCTATTGATGAAGGAGGGATATTGCCACTGCTTCATGCTTTGGAAGGAGTTGCTGGAGAGATTGGGGCAAGGGCTGAAAACTTGTTGGATACACTATCCAATAAGGAGGGAAAAGGAGATGGATTCTTGGAGGAGAAGGTGCGTAAATTAAGGCATGCCACTAGGGATGAAATGAGGCGGCGAGCTTTGAGGAGGAGAGAGGAGATGCTTCAGGTACTTAGATTCTTGTCTGATCATGTTTTTGTATGCTTCTACTATACACTGTTTCCTTGATGGAGAGAAACCAAAGTTTCTGTCATCGACTATTTCTCTCTTTAAGGGAACATGTCCATGAGCGCTGAAAGGGCCGCTTTTGTTGCATATTCTATGGACAAGAAAATAAGCTGATGATACCTTTGCTTTTTATATGACAATCAATTGTTGATAATTTCCTCTTTACTTCATTCTTACAGGGACTTGGTATGCGGCAAGAACTAGCTTCAGACGGTGGTGAGAGAATTGTTGTTGCTAGGCCAAACCTGGAAGGTTTAGAAGACGTGGAGGAGGAGGAAGATGGATTAGCATGCATGGTATGTCGAGAAGGCTACAGCTTAAGGCCAACAGACTTGCTGGGTGTTTACTCTTATAGTAAGCGCGTGAATCTAGGTGTTGGCACTTCAGGAAGTGCTCGTGGGGAGTGTGTTTACACCACTGTCAGTTACTTCAACATTATTCACTTCCATTGCCATCAAGAGGCAAAAAGAGCAGATACTGCTCTGAGGAATCCGAAGAAAGAGTGGGAAGGTGCCACCCTCAGGAATAATGAATCTCTTTGCAATTCTTTATTCCCAGTAAGAGGTCCATCTGTTCCTCTTGCTCAGTACGTCCGATATGTGGATCAGTACTGGGACAATCTCAATGCTCTTGGTCGTGCTGATGGGAGTCGGCTTCGACTGTTAACCTATGACATTGTGCTGGTAAGAAATTGTCTTTGCTTTGTGTTATTTGTTTCATTTTCTTTTTAATTTCTCTACATGTGAATTCTACTAGAGAACAACTTCCTGTTTTATTTGGGAGTTAAACCTGATGTCTGCATTTTTTTATGTTCTAGATGCTTGCTCGATTTGCGACAGGAGCATCATTCAGTGCAGATTGTAGAGGTGGGGGAAGGGAAAGCAACTCTCGTTTCCTACCCTTTATGATCCAAATGGCACGTCACCTTCTTGAGCAAGGTAGCCCATCTCAGGGACGTAGCATGGCTAAGGATGTTTCCTCCTATATAAACGCTTCGTTGGATACCAAATCCTCACCTCATGTTGCACAGTCCACGTTAGGAACTGAAGAAACTGTTCAATTTATGATGGTTGACTCGCTTCTTTCGGAGTCATATGAGTCATGGTTGCAACATCGCCGGGCATTTTTACAGCGTGGAATATATCATGCCTATATGCAACATACACATGGGCGGAACACAGCCCGCCCAGCATCCAGTTCGACAGGCTTAGTTAAAGTAGAATCAGGAAGTAGTAGTACAAGCTCTCCAGCAGAATCAGGAGGTGCCGATGATCTTCTCTCTGTAATCCGACCTATGCTTGTCTATACAGGCTTGATTGAGAAGTTGCAACACTTCTTCAAAGTCAAAAAATCATATATTGCGGCTTGTGTTGGAACCGAAGGGACTTGTGCCGGATTTGAAGGGGATGATGAGAGTGTGAGCTTGGAAGGTTGGGAGGTTGTAATGAAAGATAGGCTGCTAAATGTGAGGGAAATGGTAGGGTTTTCGAAAGAGTTGCTGTCGTGGCTTGACGAGATGAATTCAGCTACCGATTTGCCGAAGGCTTTTGAAATCATTGGTGTTCTTGCTGATGTCTTATCCAACGGGAGTGGTCAATGCGAGGACTTCGTGCATGCTGCAATTAATGCGGGGAAAATGTGAGCAAATATCCAGGAGTATGGAGTATGTATGGTATGTGGCGCACTGCGGCAGTATTTGTTGGTTTGTATTTTATTTCGTATACCCATGTTGAGGATTGTGGACATATACTGATTCCTATGTTGAACGCATATTATATTACTCCTTGAAATGAAATCGTTTTCCCAGCAAAATGTACCTTGTTTTATTAGTAAGTTTGATTAGAACTGTACTTCTAATATACTTTTATATCTATAGATATTATTAATAAATTTAAGTATAATTGAGAAGCAAAATAGTGAAATCTGTTGGCAACGTTTCATATGAGCACTAGTTGCAGGTCATTTTGTATTTAATTGAAGGGCCTCGAAATTACTATCACCAAAACTGCCATTCACCCTCATAAGATTAATATAAAATGTTTAATTACAATTCTATAAAAATTGTCAAACTACACGTTGAATTGTATCATTATACGAGGAAAGTAATCACTTCTATAATTGAGCTGTTTTGAAACTCAAAACAAGTAGTTTCTCATCGCTCATAGGGATTATTTCGCATAAAGTAAAGAAAAAAGTAATTTTATCTGTCACTAATCTCTTGCTCCATATGGGGCCAAAAATAGGTCGCTGGCTTTTTATAACTTTTTCGTATTGTATATGGTGCTTACTAGTAGCTTGACATGACTGATTAGATTACTCTATGGCTATGCTCGAGGTCGCATCAATTTCTGACAGAGATGCTTTCCATCCTTTTTGTATTGAAAAAATGCTTCCTGATGGGAGTTACATTTCATCATCAAGACTGATCACCAGCCTTTGAATTTTCTTTTTGATTAGAAATTAACAACTCCCAACTCAATATATATTGTTTGCAAAGTTGATGGCATGTATGAAATCTAACACAAACAAGGCAAATCCAATGCAGCTGCAGATGCACTCTCAAGAATTCAATCTTCTGATTAGCCGTACATGCTCTATCGACTTTTTTCTGCAAACATTTGGAGCAATTTCAAAGCTTCCTTGATAGAGAGATCAACACCTGCTATTCATAATTCAACTCTTCAAATCTTCTCTCGTTACTCTTGATTGTATGATCAGCTATTATGCAAAGGGAAGTTGGTAGTGGGTCAGGACAATGCCCTTTGAAATCAACCGTTAGAACATTTCCACGGTACTCTTATTGGAGGACATTTAGGAATTCATGCCACCTATCACAGATTATATATAATCTTCTACTGGAAAGGTTTGTGGAAGTCAATAAGAGAGTTCATTAGACAGTGTGACATCTACCGGTACTACAAACTAGAGCATATGGCATAACCAGGCTTGCTTCAACCATTACTCATTCCTTAGTTCATTTTCACGGATATAACAATGGATTTTCTCAAAAGCCATCTAGCACATTTATGATTCTGGTCGTGACTGACAGACTTATTAAATATGCCCACTTTATTTCCTTATCTCAACATTATATTATACTACTGATATTATAGCCTAACTTTTCTTGGATAATATGTATAAACTTCGTAGATTTCTAATTACTATTATCAGTGACAGAGACCCCAGTTTTATGAGTAATTTTTGGCAGGAATTTTTCAAATTACAAGGGATTGATCTCAAACATTCCTGTTCTTACCACCCTCAAACTAATGCACAATCCTAGGTGGTAAACCTTTGTTTGGAATCCTATCCTTGATGTATGACAGGGAATTTATCAAAGAGTTGGTGTTCTTGGATTTCACTAGCAGAACTTTGGTACAACACTTCATATCATACCGCCGTTAATACCACTCTGTTCCCAGTTTTACATAGTATTCCTCCACCTTTACATTTACCTTATTTCCCAAAAGATTCCTCAATTGAGGATGTTGATATGTTACTACAAAATAGAGAAGCAGCAATCCCTACTCAAACATCATCTCTCTACATTTCAGCAAAGGATGAACCCACAGGCTAATAAGCATCGTATAGACTTTCCTTTAATGTTGGAGATATAGTTTATTAAAACTAAAACTTTATCGTCAAAGTTGTGTGGTTGCTAGAGAGATTCCAAAATCAGCAGCCAAGTATTTGGTCCCTATAAAATATTGGACAAGTATGCCAGCACTCCATATAAATTGGAGCTATTCAGTATGTTTTTCAGGTTTCTCAAATGAAATCAGCTCTCTCACGATCCTTTAATATTGGAGATATAGTTTATTAAAACTACAACTTTATCGTCAATGTTCTGTGGTTGCTAGAGAGATTTCCAAAATCAGCAACCGAGTATTTGGTCCCTATAAAATATTGGACAAGTTTGCCAGCACTCCATATAAATTGGAGCTATTCACTATGTTTTTCATGTTTCTCAACTGAAATCAGCTCTCTCTATTGCTTAGACAACTTCTCCTTGCCTCCGTCTGCTCTTCCTGCTGCCATGTTGAAACCAATGGCTATCTTGACTAGGCGAACAGTTAAACAAGGCAATTTAGTAGCCACTTAATGGTTAATTCATCAGTCTAACTTCTCTCCAACAGATGCCACTTGGGAATTCGCTCATGATCTTCAACTTAGGTGTTTGAATTTTCCTTTGAGGACAAGGGATTCAAATGGGGAAGGTGATGTTATGTAACTTTTATACTGTTGTTAATATTGGTTTCTGCCAAAATTAATTGAGGATAGCTAGTAACACATTAGACATAAGCAACGTGTAGTTTTGAAAGCAGTAGTCTATATTTTCCAAAAATAAAATAAAATGCTGGTAGAGATTAAATTTCTTGTTGTGTAGCCCTTTTTTATAACAGGAGAGGAGCAGAGAGCTACGTTTTAGGTGAACCATAGAAATGTATGGTGAAACCTACCTGTACCCGAATATGTAATGTAAGCTTACGTTATCTTCCTCAGGCTCTCTCTCTCCCCCTCCCCAGTTTCATGACAAGTAAAAACTAGTCTTCTATTCTATACAACAAGTGGAATTGACACCTATACTGTTATTAATAACTTCTTGATTCATAACCTAATAAATTAACCTATAGATATCAATGAACTCAGGATTAGGAGAAGGAAAATATAACTATCCCTATCCCATTATATATAATGGTGAATGGTGAATGGTGAATGGTGAATGATGAATGGTGATGCCTCTTTGCTACCTTTCATGCTAGTGGTGATTATAAAGTTGTAAAAGTGTAATTCCACCATTCATAAAGAATCTTCATGGTGGTGACATGGATTCACCATCTAGATAAACTTAAAACTTATCGTTCTATCTCAAAGCACAACCGAAATATATTTCCTCTCTCTTTTCCTTCCTCATATGCCACAAATATCCATGGAGGTTTAACTATTTAAAAAGGATCATGTGACAACCTCAGTGAAAATGAAACTATGTCTTGTGGGCCACAAAGTTGCCACAGTCATTAGCAATTCAATGTCTACTTATTCCCACAGACACTTACATGTAGCAAATGGAAAACGAAGTTATCCCAAGCCTCCTAGTCCTTCAGTTATCTTGTTTCTAACAAAGACAAACTAATAAGGAACAGCGAAATGAAAGGGTTCATCTCTCTTACATTTGTATGGTTTGGTTTGTGTGTTGCTTCCAAGTTTCACGTGCTGTAATATTTGCAATCAAAACTCACGCCTTGATAACGGCTTTGCCATTCATTTCCGTTCCTCCTTCAAACTTTAGCCTCTCTCTCTCTCTCTCTTCTTCACTCTTTTTCTTGTTCTCATTTCCCGACAAGTTTCTACGGCAAAGCTCGCCGGAATCTCGTCGGGAAAATAGGAACTGTGCAAGTCTTTTTCCACTTTGCCATCTTTCTTTATATGAAACCAGCATTTTCTTGTTTTGCTTCTACAAAGGACAACATTTCGTTTGTGAGTTAACATTGTGAATATTGAGCTCAAGCTTGAATTTTTTGAAAGATCTATCTCTCTAGTCCTTGGATATCATTTCTGGGTTTTGTTTTGTATTCAGAGTCTGTGATCTGTGAGCTGTGTAAGGAGACAAGGTTAGGTGTTTCTGTAGAATAAAGTAATAAGAAAATGAAGCTGGTGTCTTTATTTTTTTAATCTCGAACTTCAAAAGAATCAAGCGAGGTGTTTAGTGTTTCAAGCTGATCCAGATTATCTTATTTAAGTTTGAAGAATCTTGTTGTCCTTTACAGAGAGAACAGAGGCAAAAGATCGAGTAGCATCAGGTTCTGTTGTTTTTGAATCTGCCACTGAAGGAGTTGTTCAAGTGGGTTTGGTGAACTTGAGGAAAGTGGCTTCAAAAATGTGCAAAACAGAGGATTCTGATGAGGAGTGGGAGATGAAAGTGAAGCTACTGGGAGATGCTAAGAGCGACAAGTTGAAGAATTCGATAGTTTCAAGGTCTCGAATGAAGTTGTGGATAATCAGGGCAATCACCACAGCATTGCTATGGACTTCTGTAGTTCAGTTGGTGGCACTGGGAGAGATGTGGGGACCAAGATTGTTGAAGGGTTGGCCTTCTTGTTTTAGTCATCCTGATGTTGCGCTGTCTTCTGTTCCTGCCAAAGTTGCTCTTCCTCCAAAGAGTAAGTTTCAGCTTTCTTGTTTCTTTTTTTCAATTTCAAGTTACATATTTGGCTCTTCATTATGAGTACATTTAAACGTATGGTTTATCATCATCAATTTGCCTTGTTCGGAATTGGCATACGCATTGTTTTGTTGAACGGATCCATATCTACCTCTTATGCTGATGATCCTGTAATTCACCCTTTCCTGCTTCGAGCGTAGGGGCTTACAAGAACAATGGGTACCTTATGGTTTCTTGCAATGGAGGACTTAATCAAATGAGAGCAGCGGTGAGTAGGATCAGCTTTATAACTGGTTCTTTGCCTAATTTGTATTTATGTACTCATTAAATTTATGTTTTTGCATCTGTTAGCAGATATGTGACATGGTTGCGATTGCTAGATATATGAATGTCACACTTATTGTCCCAGAGTTGGATAAGACATCATTTTGGAATGATCCGAGGTATGCTTAATCAGTCTGCCACTATATATAATTCCCTTAAGAATGTCTATTACTCGTCTGATTGATTCTTTTTGAGGCAGTGAGTTTCAAGACATATTTGATGTCGATCATTTCATCTCTTCATTGAGAGATGAAGTTCGCATATTGAAAGAGCTACCTCCCAGGCTGAAAATACGAGTAGAATTGGGAATGTTGCACTCATTGCCACCCATTAGTTGGTCTAACATGTCCTATTACCTCCATCAGGTTAGTCGTCTGTAATTCTGAGGTTAGCATGAACCTTTTCCTTTCCCCGTACTTTGATATATATATCTAGTTATATTGAATAATGAAAATAACTCTGAAGTTATTTGCCTACAGATTCTTCCTCTGGTGCAGAAGTACAAAGTTGTGCAGTTGAATAGAACTGATGCTCGTCTGGCGAATAATGGACTACCAATTGAGATTCAAAAGTTGCGATGTCGTGTAAATTTCAATGCCTTGAGATTTACAAAACAGATAGAGGAACTGGGTAGAAGGGTTGTTAGGATTTTGAGGGAGAAAGGACCCTTTCTAGTTCTTCATCTAAGGTACGAAATGGACATGTTGGCCTTCTCAGGCTGCACACATGGTTGCAACAATGAGGAGGTAGAAGAACTGACAAGAATGAGGTATAGTCCTTTTATTGGTCAGGAGTTGATTAATCTAGATCAATACTGATTTGTTGTGTTTTCCAGATATGCTTATCCCTGGTGGAAGGAAAAGGTCATACATTCTGAAATGAAAAGGAAAGAAGGTTTGTGCCCACTGACTCCGGAGGAAACTGCTCTTACATTGAAAGCACTAGGTATTGATCGTAATGTTCAAATATACATTGCTGCCGGGGAAATATATGGTGGAGACAGAAGGGTGAAGGCTTTGGCAGATGACTTCCCTAATCTGGTTAGTGTAAAATGAATCTAATAATAGTTGCATGTAGAATTTCCTCTAAAGCATTTTGCTTTCTTCTGTTGAATCAGGTCAGAAAAGAGACCCTGCTTGAACCAGCTGATTTGCAGTTCTTTGAGAACCACTCTTCCCAAATGGCAGCATTAGACTATCTTGTCTCCCTGGAAAGTGACATATTTGTTCCCACATATGATGGTAATATGGCTAGAGTTGTTGAAGGCCACCGCAGGTAGTGTCCTGTTCCAGTGCTTCCTTTACATTTTCAGCTTAGTTTGTGCCTTTTCCTTTGGAAGTTATGGTTATTGCAGTTAGGAGGGAACTAGATTTCTGGTTAAATGAATTCATAACTGGACCATACAAATCTGCAATTTCCTCCCAAATCTTTAACGTTAGTCGGTGACAAATTCAGATGTTATAGCTTTGATCCACTAGCACTTGGATCCTCTTGGGGTCAAATTATTTGGCACTAGCAGCTCATAATTTTTTTTTTAAGCAGCTTTCATAAGAAATGACCGGACTTGCTGTGCTTCTGTATCAATGATTTTCAGGTTCTTGGGATTCAAGAAGACAATTCTGCTGGACAGAAAGCTTCTAGTTAATTTGGTAGATCAGTATAGTGAAGGGTCATTGAGCTGGGATGAGTTCTCTTCAACTGTAAAACAAGTTCATGCTGATCAAATGGGAAGTCCGAAAATGCAAAGTATCGTACCAGATAGACCAAAGGAAGAAGACTATTTCTATGCCAACCCACATGAGTGCTTGCAACTGTTGGATGAACCCTTGAGAAGTACATGAACCAAGTCACACCTATGAGATGGTTATACCTAATTATACTTTTTGAGGTGTGCAGATTGATCAACAGAAATATGGAGAGGCTTCAATACAAATAGGATTTTCTATCTACTTCTCAAAACTGGGTTTCTGGTAGAACCACAGTCCTCGATCCTGAATCTATTTTCGTCAGCAGCCAGCATACCACAGTATTTATACCTGCTTGCTTAAGAATTTATGTATAGAGTGAAAAATGATAAAATTGGAGACACGATACATCCAATGAGCTTGAATGTATAGAAGGCATACCCAAAAAGGTTTCCTAGGTAGGGAGTTCCTAGGATGTGTCGTTGTACGAATTCTTTCAGCATTAGATATGCTTTGAAAATCAACTCTCATGCACTCCTGTGTAAACATTTCAGAAACAGGTATTACTTGTGAAGACAATAAGGTTTGGACTTAATCTTATTAAAAGCCATTAGTGTTCCAAAGACATCTGGCACCATCCCATGTTATCTAGATGCAATTGTCGCTGCATCTTCAAGAAAGTATGAAAAGATATACTCAAGGACAAGGGGTTGTATCAACTGTCTTCTGCGACCTAAAGAGGTTTTGCAAGAAATTCCTCACCACTCCAAGGGAACTTGATTAGTTTAAGAGATTAGCCCATGCATGTATTTGGTTGGCATCAAGCATTAATATTAAAGATTTAAAGTACTTTAAATAATTTCCCATTTCTTACTCGAAACAAATTTACTCTCTTTCAGAATACCAAGAAAGTCATTGGAAAGCACAGAACTTATTTCCCTACATAACGTCAACTGGAGAGGAAATGGAGGCGGCGAGCGATCCAAGAGAGCATATTTTTACCGATCCGAGAGAAGTCTTTTGAACATTGGTGGGCGATCCAGGTGCAAGCTTTCATTGAAGAGCTTCCCTTGGTCATACTGTGGAAGGCTATTAAATGACTCCAAATTGCAGTAATTAGGGTGTCTGACTCCGCGGGCACTGCAAGTATATAATGCCTTTTACAACACCGAGGCCAAAAGTGGGTGAACGTGCATTGAATGAAAGCAAGTGGTTAAAAAACAATATAATATGTCTTGTCTGAAAATCATAACTCCATTGAATAGGAGCATACTTGGTTGATTGAAATTGTTACACCTGTCATCCTGCCTTTTGTTGAAACCAAGTAGAATTCCAAGCTACCCTTGTTTTCCTCGAATTTATTATTTGTTTGAAGGAGATGCTAGATGTTGGACTGACTGTTCCATTCCATTGGAATGTTGCCCAATTAATAGTATGTAACATTAATGGTTGAAATAGTTTAAAATTGAGACTCTGAATTCAAAAGGCTTAACTATCCATAAAAACTTGTAATTATTAAAATTTTGATTTTAAACTAAAAGTTTGTAGGAGATGAAGCGTGTTATGGTGTAAAAAACTAAAAAACTTTATAATTAATAATTCATAATTTTTTTCTCTAATTTATTGATATTCAAGGAAAGGATGTGAGCTCTCTAATTTCTTGCTATTGAAGTAATTAGCATTTTTCAGTGGCCGATTGTAATTGATTATGAACCGTTTCAACGTGACTTACTTTGGTAGAATGTGACATTTTCATTGATTAAGAGCATCAAAATCAATGAAAATGTCTTTATTAGAAAATCAAAGACACAATGACTTTATAGTAATTTTACATCATCAAAAGAATTCAATAGTAATTGACTGCTTCGAAGATTAGTTGCGGGCATATTATTCACTTGCCATTTGAAAATAACGTTGATGAGGGTACCAAAAATGAGGTGAAAACACCTTAAGATTCAAATGAACGCTTGTGTCTATGAAAATAATGACATTGATTATTTTCTAATAGAACCACTTAGATTGATTTATTTTCAATATTTTTAGAGAGTAGAACTATTGGGAAACCAGGTCGGGATCTGATTCCGACCGCAGCGGAATAATCACGAAATTTTTTCGTGATTTTTTATTTCTCAAAAATCAAGATCTATTTAATTATATAAAATGATTAACACGAATCATAATAAAGTGAAAAATTAATTCATTCTTATTCCGAAACTTGATCTTTGTCTTGTTATATCCCTTGAATCGTTTCTAAAACTGATTCGTCTCAACCATCGTAGACGCACAAGTGTCCGACCTCTAACGGTATTCACAGATCAGGTTGAGAGAACTCTGTAACTCTTACAAAGAGGGTTAAGCATAAGGTGCTAGCTCCATAGAGCTTAAGCCTATTTATAATAAGCTTTAGACATTTAAGTAATTTAATTGAAATTAAATTCTAATTTCAATTAAACTTTAATTATAATTAAATACCAATTATGCCCATATAAGATTCAATATCTCATATAAATTCTTATTTATTAAATATCTCATATTTAATCATAAAGTTTCTTAAACTTTCCAATCAAGTCTAACTTAATTAAATTAACTTTGCTCTCTTCAATCCATTCTATATATATGACCCATTAAGTTTCCAAATATGTTGGCAAAGATTATAAAATCTAATTTTAATTCATAATTAAAATTATTCAATTAAAACTCATTTTAATTTATCTTTAATTCTCCAAATAAACAATTTATAATCATATATCAAGATTAACGTCTACCAACGCTTCATGACTTCTCAAATATTTAAGAATGTCAAAGTAGTTTTGACTAACCTTTCTGTGCATAATTTTTTCATATAATTCAATCATTTCATCATACAATGTTCCGATTAGACATAGAGTATATAATTAATGTTTACTCTATTTTGAGCCTAATCATATTAGTTCTCTGTCATTAGCTATCATTTCAATTAATAACATTTGTAAACTATTTACAAAACATCATTTCACCTTGGCTTAGGATTTTTTGAATCAATACTAATAAACATTCTCCCTAATTACTTTAGGGCGATAAATCCTATCTTGATCACTCAACTATCTTAATATAGTTTATGCTACATCTAATGACTACCGATTAAACGACCTATGATTAAATAGATCATAAGTAGTATCAAAACATAGCAATCTCCATACATGATGACTTTGATGACCTCAAGTCAAAGGATCACTTATACAATCATCACGATGAGAATTCTATAGACATACAAGTAATATTCCAAATGCATTTCTCATATCGGGTCTGTTAAGTGAACTTGTTCTGTAGCAAGCACCGACACGTATATTTAAATATCTCTATCCTTTAGCCTGTGAGATCAACTACTTCCTTCATAAGGAAAAACAAAACGTGTATTAATCTTTTTAATTCTATTAATGCCAAATCTTAATAGAACAATGAATAGGAATATTTAAAAATATTACTTGAATGCAATATAAATCTCATTATCATAATCTCATTATAATTTCATTTGTAATGTACAATTATTCCATGGACTGATCATATACATCTAAACATGTACAAGATAAAGAATGCCTTTAAATAATTTGTCACTAAATTACAACCAAAGCGATTGACTGTAGGACAGAAATCAACAAGAACCACTAAGACTAATGAAACTTGTTATAGTGTTTCTTGATCAAGAATAGAGATTTGATATGATAATAGTTTATAAGATATAGATTGTATACCTCTTCAATGGCTAAACTATTAGAATCAAAATCATAAGAGATGTCATATTTATCAATAGCAAATAAAGCCTAAAAATATATTATTCATCTAGTGAAAGGGCCAATTCAAGATTAAAAATGGATTGAATAGTACAGACAATAAGATGTTTTTTCTTTAATTGTTCTTCTTTAGCATTGCATCCCTTTTAATTGCAAAAGTAGCAATTTCTTGTAAAACAATGTCATCGAGGATAGTGATCTCTTGTATTTAGAGAAACAATAACTTTCCTATTATATGATGAAAACAAAAAGATTTCGGATATTAGTTTACAAAGTTGGAATTTGGTAAACCTTTTTAATCTTCATTTTATGATCCATAAATTGATGCAAGAATTGTTGTTAAACATAATTAAAATCATTCTTTAAAGTTCACCAAATGTAAGATCCTCTAGTCATTTAGACTATTGATTGATAAATCGTTGAGTTTAATGAAATATGCTTGATTCATAGTTGGATCGTCATTGATATGTGCTTAATTGATTGTTTAATTATTTCATAACACTTAGCGATTAATGATATGAATTGCTTAAGATACTCACTTTAAATCACATGTGATTTTAGGCACAATTTGGAAGTAAAGAAGTTAAAGTGAGTTGAAAGCACGATATTTAGGTCATTTTTTGAAGATTAATTTTCACTTGTCTTCATGGAGCAAGAAGGAAAAAAAATTAAAAGATAAAAAAAAGACAAGAAAAATACAAACACAAGTAAATCAAAGTTGCTCACAACTGTTGTTTATGAAGAAAACAATGTGCCAGTAGCTGAAAAAAAGGATTAAAACGCAACTATTTGCGTAACTGTAGACAATGTCAGTATGTTGTGCGTAAACGCAGACAATGTCTGCGTTTCATGCAAACGTCGTGCAAGATGTAGACATTCAATATATGTGATTGTTTTAAATAAAGATCAAAATAGTAGTATGAGGGTGTGTAATGTAGGTTTTAATAAAAATAAGACAGAAAGGTGGAGGTGTTAACGAGAGTGAGGGGAGTCTTTGAATGGGACAATTTCTTGGGGCTAAAGCAATTATTTTTGGTAGCTATTGATTTTAATGAAGATGAAGGGTAAAGCTCTTAACCAGGAGAGACCTATGGAGGGCTAGATGGCTCGATGTTGGTTCGAAGGTGACGTCGACACAAACGACTCGAGATAAGTGTATTTCACTATTTTTGTTGTTTCTTTCTCTCTTTAGAAATTCATTATGTTATCCTATGTTAATGATTTTGGATTTTGTGTATGGATAATTGTATTCTAATTATTGTTCAATTATTTGTGTATGAACTCATTGGTTATTGTGAAAAGATGATTTGAATGCATTCATTGGATCGTTTATCCACAAGTTCATTCCTAAAATTTTGATATAATTCGTAATTGTTATATTTGAAATTCATATGTAGCGACTAATGATTCGTAATCATTAAGAATAACATAACTTAGGTTAAATGACACATCATATATGGTTGTTGCCTTGATTAATCGATTTTTCTAATTCATATTATTACTACCTAATTGAATCTAGAGATTGTATCCTAGGTTATTTAGTGGTTAGGTTTAAGTGGACGATCATATCTTGATTAAACATTACCTAAGGGAAAACACGGGTTAATTATTAACCCACGATTAGTAGTTACTATGAGAGGTTTGAGAACAACAAATCATTGAAAAATGTTTAATTAGGGTGTAGGCAGAAATTGAACCAAAGAATCGAGTCCCTATCGAATTCCCCACTTTTATCTTTTTTTATATGTTTTCTTTAAATTGCTTTTGTTAGTTATTTAAACTTTATTTTATTTTCTTATTTCTAAAACTAAAACCCCCAAAACCTAAACACTGATTAATTTCATTTTAATAACTTTACACACATTATGTGGGATCAACCTATACGTAGCACTGCTATAATAGTAGTCTAGTTTTTATTTTGACTAACCTAACGACGCTCTGTCAATCATATTCAGATTGACTCTTGCTTTTATAATGAGTCTACAAGTCTTTTCTCTGAGCAATTTGAAGACTTCTAACAAAAATTATTATGAAAACAATATAATTGAACATATATAAATCTAATTTAGTATCAATTTATGCAATTTTGTAAATTTAAAGTTGTAGATAAGCACCTAAATTTATCCACTAGTTTTCCATACTGTCAACAAATTTGGCGTTAAATTATCCAAAAAGTTCATTAATTTGAACTCTAAGTCGTTGACATTAAGAAAGTAAGTAATCATGAAAGTTGTGGAAGATGTTATGGCACTTTTCAACAAAATTTCATCCAATAAAAAAGTCTAAAACTTATAATGATATACATTTCTCTAGTGGATGCATAGTTAGTTGAGACTTATGCATACCTTTAATACCACTAATAACTTTTTTAGCAAAAGGTTTAATTTAAAATTTCCTAATAGAATTATCCTTAATTCATAAATTGGGTGGAAATTTGTAGTATTGAGGAAACAAAAGATTCCATTTTAAAATATGTAGAAATACTTATATATTGAAAATCATTAAATTTTTGTTAAAAAGGTATTGGATTTGAATTTATCTTAAAAGGGGCTTAATGTAAAGCTATTTTTTACATATGGATGATAAATATTGATTTACCATAAACTAAGATGTACCAATTAAAAAATGAATTGTATTTTAGGCTTTTTATTTAATGGGTGTGAATGATCTTATCGAAGGTAAATAAACTTTTTGCTCAGATAAGGAGGAAGTTAATTGCTATTTTGATGGTTGGGAAGAGAATGTTTATTTCACCTTTAAATTTTGTTTAAACGAGCTAATTTGATTTTAAAAAGTAGAAAGGATTTCTTGAATGTGTCATAGAAAATATATTTGAAGGTGTAAGAATTGACATAAAAGGTAGTGAATGCTATAAGGAAAACATATGTAGGACTTAAAAAAATGTTCAGAGACAAACTAGATAGACATTCATTGTGTTTATTCATGTAGAGATCTTTGAAGTGATTTGAGTTGTGCCTACAGATGTCTCACTTTAACTTCTTTATTACCAAAGATATTTGATCTATACAATGTTTTGGATTAAGATTGTCTGAAAAACATGACTTTCTAAATTATTTATTTGAGAGAGACAAATGTCACCTCGACTGTCAATATGTTTAGCTAGGACATTTATAACACGACCCAAATAAGCCTCACTCACTGGTATCTGAGCAATTCTTCTTGTTGCTTTTATAGAACTTCCCTCTTGTATCATCAAACTGTCACCTATCGATACAACCCCAATGTTATTGGAATCCAAATTCAAAGCAATACCTATAGTACCTTCTTCAAATTCTACTAATTCTCCTGCCATTACTCCAAAAGGACCATACATTCGAGCAATTCTATTGCCTACTGAAATATGGTACTGGTGTTTTTAATCTTTACTTCTTTATTATATTGATCAATATGTTTACGGATAATATTACTAATCTCATCAGCTCGAATGATTATCATTAATATTTTTAACCCCTCCCCCAACAAAACAAAAACAAAAAGAATGCTTATAAAAAATTAATTTGTTATTTCTTTCATTGCCCTAAACATAGCAATATTAGGACTAATGGTAAGTAAGTATAACTCGTTGTTCAAATAACTATTCAAAGCTCCTAAAGCTTGCTGGAAAACTCATAATCGTTTTGAGTAATAACATTATTTACATATTAGTTAAAAACACTCTTAGGCCTCATTTGATTGTTAGCTGATTAGCCAAAAACCAAGTAATTGACCCAAATCAGTTGGTTGACTTTATAAAAAAGCCAACTGGGTTGTTTGGTAAAGAGCTGGTTAGATTAGCTGATTCAACCCAATTAGCTGATTTTAAACAAGCTCCTCTATAGGAGCGTTTCATCCCAATCAACTGATACTTTTTTTAATGTCCATTTTTTGCTTGTTACATTTTACCCTCTCACCGTCTCATTCCTCGTTTTCTCCAGAGTCTTCTTCCTTCTCTTTCCTTGCTCTCGTTTTCTCTCACCGTCTCACTCTCACGCTATCTGCTGCTTCATTCATTCACTCTCACGCATCAGCGAAGGAGAGTAGACCAAATGAAGAGAAGCTTTGTAGTCGATTTCGGTCTCATTGACGAGTTCAGTCCCGAAGAGGAAAAGGAAGCAAATGGCAACTGTAGATGAAAGCTCGTATACTAAGAGGTGGGTTTCTCTTGAAGCTAACCCCGATGTCATGAATCACGTTGGTAACTCATCCATGGTTTTCTTCTTAATCTTTCTGTTTGTTTGCTGAGATTTAGGGTTTTCCACATATTGGATATTTAGGGTTTTCCAAATAACGCACCTTCTGTTAATTATTATTATCCTACTTTACTGAAGTTTCTTCTCTAGATTGTCTTATTTTCTCATTCCCTCTAAAATATTATTGCTTACCAGATTCATGGTTTAGCCGA
>JAOQMP010000008.1:14404439-14433288 GCA_027563575.1 Erythroxylum pedicellare
AGCTAATAAGCTCTTTTTTAGCTTATTAACCCATTTTAGCTTATTGACTTTATAAAAAAGCTCATTGGGTTGTTTGATAAAGAGCTTATTGGGTTGGCTAATTCAATCCAACTAACTGATTTTAAACCAACTCCTCTATAGGAGCGTTTCATCCTATCAATTGATAATTTTTTGGCCAAATGTCCATTTTTCCCTCGTTACATTTAACTCTCTCACGTCTCACATGTCTGGTTTTCTCCAGACTCTTCTTCCCTCGTTTTCTCCAGACTCTTCTTCCTTCTCTTTCCTTGCTCTCGTTTTCTCTCATCATGTCACCCTCATGCTATCTCGTTTTCCTTGCTTCATTCGTTCACTCCCACGTATCAACGAAGGAGAGTAGACCAAATGGAGAGAAGCTTTGAAGTTGATTTTGGTGCCATTGAGGAGTTCAGTCCCGAAGTGGAAAAGGAAGAAAATGGCAATTGTAGATGAAAGTTCGTCTTCTAAGAGGTGGCTTCCTCTTGAAGCTAACCCCGACGTCATGAATCAAGTCGGTAACTCATCCAAGATTTTCTTCTTATTCTCTTTGTTCGCTAAGATTTAGGGTTTTCCACATATTGGGCATTTAGGGTTTTCCAAATAACACACTTTTTGTTGATTATTATTGTCCTACTTTACTGAAGTTTCTTCTCTAGATTCTCTTATTTTCTCATTCCCTCTGAAATATTATTCCTTACCAAATTCATGGTTTAGTCGAGTATGGTTTCAAGATTGTGAGTTTCTTATTTTGGATTTTAGATCACAATGAAGTGTAAAAACGAAATGTGGAGATATTATTTCGAAAAGTGAAGCTCTAGAAAGTATAATGTTCTAGCTTTGAGCGTCATCTTTAAATTTTGGATTGCATGATTTCTTGACATCTTTCACTGCACTACTAACTAGGAGAGGATAACTTAAGTTTTTTTTTACCCCAATGTGCAAGGATTTGCCTCTAATCTTCATATGTTTGAAAAACACTTTCTAAAGATCCTTCTTATAACTTAGCGTTAGTGGAAATTTACAATGTAATTGCAGGAGGTTTATTTAATTTATCCTATCTTATAACTTAGCATTAGTAGTTTCAACATCATTTCTCAAACAAGATTTTCTGTGGATATTGTTCCAATTTACTCAAGGGATCACTTAGATTAAAATGGCAAGGGCTTAGGGATTGACAAAATTATTTTGAGTCGGATCCAGTGTTTATATGTCAACATTTAGATTGCGATTTTACTATGTTATTCTTTGTTGTAGATTAAACCAGGATACAACGGGCTCTCCCATTTCCCTTCTTAATAAGGCTGAGAGTGTGGTGCCTAGAGAATTGAGATCCAGGACACCTATCAGAGTTAGGGTGGTGGGTGTCATACGAGTTTAAAAAAAAGAACCTTTTCAACGACTGAGATTATCCTTTTTTTAGGAATTTGCTAAGTCACTATAATGAGCTTTTTTGGTGTTTGTGTAGGCTACTGTAGGCTTGAGGGCATTGGGAGGTGATGCATCTGATAGATTTTGCAAGCATTAAGTGTATTCTTTACCCACACCATTCCGCACCATTCTATGTGTACTTGCACGATTTGTGTTCATAGTCAATTGATTTTCTTCCTGTAAGGATAGGGATCATCTAAAAGATAGAAGCACCCTGAATCTGATCTGAATGGGGTTAGGGTTCTGGATGATTCTCAAGAAGGCTCGTATTAGTGGGTATGTTTTGTTAACTTTTGTAGTTGGGCCTTAGATTTCTAGTACAACTTATAATGGTTTATGTTTAGTAAATAATTTTCAGATTTTTTTCTTTACCATAATTGTTTCTATTCAGAAGGGAAGGTATTGATGATGGTAGTGTACTTTTAAATTAGATGATTAGATGTAACAGGGTTGTAAGAAAAATTACAATCATTTGTATGATGGCAACATTGCTTTCCAGATGATGATAAGTGTGCTGAAGATAGATGAGCTTAATAAATCTAATTTGATAATAGTATACTGAATATGGATGAGCCTAGTGAATCTAATTGGATAATAGATCCTTTGGTGTTTCTAGAAAGTTAAGTCACACAAAGGGAAATGAAAAAACACCAAAATGAAAGATAAAGAGTTCTGCAATTGTGTCCTCACTTGTTTGAATCTACATATGACCCTATTTTGGAACCTTATGACACATTCTAATGTTTTGTACATTTTATTCTTGTGGGATAGTAACCCAATGCCTTTGGTTAATATTTTCTTCGAATCTTTAATATTTCAGTTTCCTGCATTATGGCTTGTTAGCAGCTAGAGCAGAAATGCTAAAAGTTTCTGAAGATACTTTCAATCCATGCATCTTGGATGGTTTTGATGGTAAGTTAGTTGAAATCTATCAACTCTAAGCATTGTGCTTTAATGCTAGCTCCATTTTGCTCATCTTTTTTTCTATTCTTATCCTGATGTTATGCAATAAAACAAAGTAATTGGTTTTAATGAAATTTGGTTTGGCATCATGTTATATTTCGCACAATAAGAGTCTTTAGATTCAAACAGTGTATAAGAAAGTGATATTGATATCAACCATTAGAGTATGTTTGAATTCTCAAAATTTCTTGAATGTGCCTTTATGTTCGAATTCTCAAAATTTCTTGAATGCACCTCTTGTTATATGAAAAAGTACAATCACTCCCTTGAAATGTAAGATGCTCTATGTGCATGGTGATTTCCTTTCTTTGTATCATCTCTGAACAATATGCAATCCATCTTATTATGACTATAATAGAAGGACGATCATGCCATAGATGAAGTGGGCCTTTTGCACATACTAAGTTATGCTGCCATTTTGACCTTAGAATTGTGATCAATAACCATGTCATTATTGTTTTGTGACTGGTTTAAGATACATATTATGTAATCTGAATTGACTTTTACCTTACTATTGCATGTTGGTTTCAAAAGTGATCATTGACTGTTGACACAATTATAGGGCATATGGGGTTTGAAATTATTATGTGTTTGTTAAACACTTTCTAAAGATCCTTCTTGTTGACTATTAAGAACTCAAGACTTTAGATATGTATGTTATGAAATATCTGTGTTGGAACAATTCTTTGTGGGACATATCATAGTGTAAACTTTGATTGAGTTGGATGCTTTTTTGTTAATGAATGATTGTACAGTTGTTCACATGATTTGATTACCATTTTGAAAATTTAATAAGTTTCTTTCTTAATTAACTTAGCAAAAAAAGAATGCTACGATTGTCACTGTGTTTAAACATTGTTCTTTAGTAATACTGTCTACCTTTGCTTTTAGTGACAATTCACATTGATCTAACTTCAAAAATAGATTGTTAAACTCCAAATCTTTTGTTTATGTTGCATTCTAATGCAATTTGCCAAATCAATTTTTCTTTTATTCAAAATCCTTTGGTATGATAATATAGTTTAAACTGTTTTTCTTCTTTTTCTTTACTCTTCAACAAAATTTAGATGGTGTGAACTACTTTCACGTGAAGGTTGTGGGATTGTTATTTGTGGCAACTACAAGAGTTAATGTCTCACCTTCTCTTGTCTTGGAACTTTGGTCTAAAAGTTTGGAAGAGGTAACTTCAATGTACTAACTTTATCTTACTTCATTTTATATTGAATCACATTCATAGTTTATAATTGCTATATCTTTGGCACTCTTAGTTCTTTCTTTGATCTCTCTCTACCCTTAGTTTGTATATGCTCTGTGCCTGAATGAGTTTTAAGTTCAAGAACAATGCCATTCTATAGTTTAAGACTAGTTGAAATTAAAAGAAAAAAATAGTAATTGTAAATCATGTTTCCACTTTGTTTTAGCAATCCTATTAAAGTTTGCAATTATTGATATGCAACCTGTTAATTTTGATGTCTATTTTCTAAGATACATGAGACCTTTGGAAATGTTGGTATGTACTTGTCCAAGGTTTTGAACATGTAATACAGTTGGCATGTTTGCATGGTTTATCATAATCTTAATATTATTTGTTCTTCTAACTTCTTTGGCTTATCCTCTTCTTAATGTTATTTTCAAACTTCTAATTAACTTGATTTTCAGTACACAAGTCCTGTTGTACATACTCTTATGGCTTTGCAATAATATGGTTTCACAACTTTTAAGGATTTTTGTTAAAGATAATCTTGATGCTTTCAGGTTGCAAGATCAAGTTCAATTCCCTAAAACATAAGGGATCAATTATATGAAGGCTTTCCCAAGTTACTTGCACAGATTGAAAGACAAATACCCCAGCTGGGAGCAGTAGCCTCTATGGGAAGCCCATCATGCCTGGTCGTACTAAGGTAGTTATCTATGCTGCTGATTGATTTTTCTAGCTATCTGTGCTACTGATTGATGGTTCTAGTTGTAATTGATTTAATGGAACATCAGTGCCTGCAATATGAGATTTAATGAATGCAATATGAGATTTAATGAATGAAATCTGAGATAGATTTAGTTTCATTAAATGAAGTCCGATAGTAGTTGAGGTTTATATGGATTTGCTGCAGTAAAACTGTGTGAACTGAAGATTATTTTAGCAGTTAGTAGAAAGTAGCTACTTTTTGTATTTATTGCATTTAACTTCATTTATAACTTCATTGATTACTCTCAGCTACTCCACTACCTGTTACTGCCTTTAAAATGGAAAAGCTAACTTACATTGCCTGATCAGTGACTCTGATTCCTAACTGATTCTTTGTGGGTTCACATAGATCTTGTCAATGATGTCTTCCTTTGTTTTCGTTTGTAAGTTTTGTTATTTCTATGTTCTGATCATGCCTCATTTGATTGAAAGGATTATTGTTTTGTTTTTTATTGAATCTTGTGTTTTTAGGTTCTTATCGGGTTTTTGTGGGTACTGCCTCGGGTTTGTGTGGGTACTACCTGTTACTTAGCTTTTTTATAATTATCGAGATCGATTATGGTTCAGTTTACTTTATTGCTTCTCATTAATTAAGGAAAAGGGTTTTATCGATCAGCTCCTGGGTTGTATTAAATGTTAACTTACGTTTTCGTTCATAGTGTCAAGATTCAAGGATTGTTTCTTAAACTTGTTGTTGTTTCGGTATTAGTGCTTGGATAGTTATAGTAACATCATATTGAATGTATATAGACCCATTTGCATTGAAGCCTTCAATTCTGACTATATTTAACTTAAGAGATTGACGAGCTTAAGTTTGTTTGTGTATACATGGATGAATTTAGCTCCACTGGCATTTGTTTAATCATTTAGACAATCATAGAGGCTAAATTGCTGTTAAATTAGAGGCATTAACACTAACCTTTTCTTTTAACAGAGCATCAATTTGAAAGTTTGGTGGCCCAAGATATACAGTTGGCGAGTGGTCATTTTTGGTTCATAATGTGTGTCAAGACCCTGGGCTGGAGTGGTAAGGATTAGAACTCCGAATTTGTATTTGTTAATATTAAAATGTCTGTTACTAATACAAATAGTGTATTTGTATGGACTTAGCATAATGTAGAAGATCATTCCATGTGATTTTTAAGTGATTCAACTTAATTGATTTTTAATTGATTCAAGTTATTTGATTTTTAAGTGCGTTGTATGTGATTGAAGGGGTCATCATTTGATTTTTAAGTGCATTGCATAAAACAATAGTTTTCTTTTATATATATATATATATATACAGTACCATATAAATTAATAACATGATTTCACACACACACACACACACACACACATATATGTATGTATAAGGAGATTCCACAACAAATTGCCAATGGTGCTAGATATATGCCACATTTTAAGGTAATTCAATATGTTCTTACTCCCCTCTTCATTATATTTTTCATTGAAAATTGTTGTTTTATCATCCTATGACCATTGTTTTATATTAGGATTACACTAGAGCTATTGATGGTACACATATAACCGTAGTTGTTGCAGAAGAGGATCAAATGAGATATAGAGGATGGAAAGGAATAACGACTACAAATGTATTGGCAGCATGTGACTTTAACTTACTATTTACGTATGTTTTAGTAGGTTGGGAGGGATTAGCACACAATTCTCGTATTTTCCTTGATACAATTGGTAATCCGAGACTTAAATTTTCAAAACTACCGATAGGTAATTTTAAGATTTGTATGAGTTGTTATTCATGATTTAGACTTTCTATGATGTTGTCTATAATAATTATATTTTCTTTATGAACAATCAGGTAAATATTACTTGGTTGACAAAGATTATCCGAAAAGAGAAGGATATTTGACACTTTACCCAAAGACAAGGTATCATCAATCAGAGCTTCGTGGTGCAAATCCAAGAGGATCTCAAGAAGTTTTTAATCGAGCCCATTCATCATTGAGAAGTTGTATTGAGAGGGCTTTTGGTGTTCTTAAGACTCGAAGGAAAATATTAAAGAAAACGCCTAAGTATTCATTGATGGATCAAAATAGAATAATTTATGCAACTTTTGCATTGTATAACTATATTAGAAAAGGTACAATTGAAGACCCGACTTTTAACATCATCAATCAAAATCTTAAATTTATACCTCTAGATGTATTTCAAGATGTTGAAGTTAACTCTATGCAAGAAGGCATTAAAGAACAGAGAACTCGAGACGACAACTATTCGTGATAATATTGCCTCTAGTTTAATAACAATTAGACGTCATTCTTAAATTGTTATAAACCTTTGCTTTAAATGATGATGTTCATTTCTTTTGCTCTATTTGAATTGTGTTGTTTAACTTAAACTTTATTTAGATTCTTATATTTTATGTTTGGATGTATCACCGTTATTATTATTATTATTATTGTTGTTGTTGTTATTATTATTTTTAGGGCCTTAGTGTTAATTGACAATTTGATTGTTTCATCAGAAGACATAGTAGTTGATATAAGTTCTTTAGAGTACCATTGGGATTTATCTTTGGTATTTTTTCAATTAACGGGAAAAATTTTATCAAAATATGACACCATGACCATGAAAGGTATCTATCCTAAATACACATTTTTTCTTTGGAGAAAAATATTTTGACCAGTCATACTTGGAGTAATATGAATAGTTATAGGCATCTCTCAAAAGATATAAAAGGGTCTTCCTACAAGAATCAAAATCTTAATGGGTGTTATTTCTGTGTCACAGTGAGAAAGACTTTTGACAAAGAGCCTTCCTCTGTCGATCTTCAATCTGACTTTTACAATTCCATCTTTCTTCCACCAGAAATTTGCATCTAAAATGGACATAAATTCGTAACTGGTGACCTATCCATCTAGAAGAAGTATTAAGTATCTAAACGTAATTTTAGGCTTATAATACTAAGAATAAGCCAATATACGAGAGTTAGATAAAACACGTAATACTATACTTTTTATACCATTTGATAGTGAAAAGTCTTGATCTCATACTTTTTATACCATTTGATAGTGACCAGCTGTAACCTCATTTCTCATTTAAATGTCCAATTTTTTTATTTTTTCGAGGAAAGACCCCACGTTGGGTCGTAGCTACTGTTTCGGTTGCCACATGTTGCTGAGAGTTGGTGTCGGTGTACTCAAGTTAGACTTGCACGTGCTGAAAAGGGAGGGCAAATGAGAGAAAAATAAAAGTATGACAACTGACAAGCGAAGGGACAGATGGCTTGGGTGAAACAAAGTCAATTCTTAAATAAAGACTTTGTGCTCTACACTGTATAGGTTAATAAAAAATCATTAACAAAGATAATATCTAAATATCAGTTATTAGTTATTAAATTTAATTTTCAATTATGGAGTCAATTCAATTTTTTAAAAACAAATATTTGTTAACTTTCATCTCTTTTTTATTATTAATAAAATAAAATAATAAATAATAATTATATTTTTTCAACAAAGAATACTTAAAAATATGTTAAAATGAAAATTAAGAGGCCTTAAACTTTTGTTTTTCTTTTTAAAAATTTTCATATAAATATAACTATATTTTATTGTTAATAATAATTACATACTAAGATAAAAAAAAATATTTTTGATTATTGAAAATTAAATATTAAGATGAGTATATCCCTTTTTTTTAATCTATTTGCAGGAGAAATGCCCAAAAATATTCAAAGAAACAAAATGTTCCCCCCGATAAGTGCTAAACTTAGAAATTTGCCTTTCTAGTAGATTGTTTAGTCTCATATCTTCTTTGTAAAAGCCTATAACTTGAAAAATGATCTAGCCTTCATATATGAACATAAACCAAAATAAGAATAAATATAATTTATGCAAACAAAAGGAAACAAGATGGAATTTAGATGTCATACTTAGACAAACTTCTGATAAAGACCATCCACTCAACACTATATAACAAATAGAAACTAAAATTAAAGAGAATTATGATTTTTTTGATCTTAAAATTCCACTATATTGCTGGCAAGAACAAAGCATTAGAGATATAATATGATAAAGAAAACAAAAAATTTATTTATTTATTTATTTATTGACTCAATTTTCTTTATAAAGGTAAGTATATATCCTTTTCATGATAATATCATTGCTTGCTTTCATCACTATATTTTTACATCATACATAATATTATGATGTCATTATTTATATCATCATGTCAAGTGATTTTTTCACATGGCATATCAAATATTAAATATGCTTAAGCTTAAACACAAATTTAGATACACTTAATAACAATTTAAATCTCTGTGGAGGCCTATAAGACATTTGAATATCTTGTTCGGTGTTATAGTTGTCACAAACTTTGTTATCATATTTTGGGTATTCATACTCATCTTGGCCTTCTTCTTCACTAGTGTCTATCATGAGCATTTACATGTTCCGATTCACTTAATAGTCTGCCTCTTTTGACTGTAAAAATAGGCTTTATATCGTCTTACATAAATTTTGTTGAGTCTTGAAAATTACAATGATTGAAATCTGACTTATAAGCTAACTGGAATTGGCACCTGCAATCCTTCATTCACATTACATCCAATATTGTTTGTGTGATAATCAATTGAGTAGTACTACCAAACTTCAGGAAGAATGGAGAATTTTTTTTTAAAAAATTATATGATTGCTTTTGAATATTTAAGCTTAAATCTTTCCATATCTCTAAAGGGCAAAATTCAGGATAAGTATAGTTTGATGATAATGTGAATAAGACGTTGAAAAAATCACATGCTGAATAGAAGAGTGGGTTATGATCTTATAGTAGTTTTAATTTCCCATCTGGATAAAATGTTTTATAGGCTCATAACAAAAAGTTTCTATGACAATATTCTCCTAAATGAAACCAGAAGAGAAGTTGAAAGAAAGGATTGTTTGCTTTTTAAAAGATGCTACATATGGCGGGTGATTCATGTATATGAGTGGAACAACAGAAATAATGCCTTTGCTACAAACTTGTTAGAAGTAATTAAGATGAATACAAATTGATTGAATTGTTTCAAAGAGACCAAATTTTTGGATGTGTATCCTTCTAACTTGGAACTAAGCTTCAAACGTAAGACAATTGTTTTATGCTATCATAGGAGCATCGATTGGTCAATTTTTCTCAAAAATATAAACTAAAGTGGTCTTACCCAAAATTATTGAAATGAGTTGATCATATTTTAAAGGCAAAAGAAATTGTTCTCTCTGTTTATGCTTATACATTGAATAACTAGTGCGTGATCATGATGAATCACCTTTTAAATAACTATCTCACCGGAAAAATTAATTAAGTTTGCAATTAAGTCATTGTGATAATTAACAGTTTTGTTCAAAAATCTCATAAAATCCTCAATTAACAATTCTCAATTAGAATCATGATTTTGAAAGAACACTAATATACCGTTAACTTATATAGGCACCGGTGACATAGCACGATGCGAGAATTTTGGATACTTCACAGAAGAGTCATCATGTAAAATTCTCACATTGTTAAATATATAAAACTTTTCAATTAATTAAAAACGATATATATATATATATATATATATATATTCAACGATTTCAGAATTTAAGTTGAAACACTCCAAAAATTGAACAGTCTGAAAGTTCCAATGTCAATGTTAATCGACTTTACAACTAACGACACAAGAAACGCAAAGACGTAATAAATGGGTTGCCGGAAAGAAAAGAGATGAGAAACAATCCATACGCCTTCCCTGAAGGAGTTGACCAATTAACATGCTCAAATGTCGTAATGAAGTTCTTCCAAAATTTGAGAATTGTTATTTTCAGAGTTTTGGTGAATCACCGATAACACAATGTCTTTAAATTTTATAATGGAAGAGGCCTATCCCCAAGCTAATTATGTCAAATGGTCCAGAAACTTACGATGCCAAATAGATCCAACCTGAAGATAAGATCAGCTTTTCTTTATATATGCAGGCAAGGGTATATCTTAATAGTAGAAACGCAAAATATAGAAGAAAATTTTCACGTCTCCTCACATGTACAATTGACCCGCTCTGATCGTCGTCAACCCGCGCATAAACAGGTGAACAGCACAATTTCAAGAGCAGAAACTAAAACGAAAACAACCAGCAGAGGAATGAATTTGGAGCAGGAATGATACACTAACTTCTCTCTGTTCTCAGTCTTTTGTGAGCCTGATCAGAATCTTCCCCACAGTTCCCAATCACAATTTGCTCGATGGCTTGACTATCTAGATATTGGTTTTCCCGATCCTAGAACAAATGCACATATAGATCATCATAACATAGCAGATAGAACACATTCTACTCGACAATATTCACAATTAAACATCCAAAAAAACAGGCATCAAATAAGCAAAAACTTACTAACAAGTGCCCCAAAGCTACAGAAGAAAAAAAAACAAACATAGATTATTCAACAGTTGGCACAGTGTCAGAGTTGAACCTTTGAATTTGATGCCATAGCAGTGATTCCATTGTTTTCCCGTTTACCCATGTCAAGTTGCACTGAGATACTGGTTTGTGACAAATCAACACCAGATGATTGTAGTGCTCTAGTCAGAGTGCTCAGTAACCTGCAGTAAAAATTATTTTCCATGTAATGTGCCATAAACCTAAAATAAAAACATTAGCTAGGTTCCTAATGATGGGAAAGCAATCTGAAATGGAAATTATCAGATAGACACCCATATATTAGCCCATTTTTTTTCTTGTCAAAAGCTATACCCAGCATATAAAAAATGTGGACTTGGTAAGAAGCCTTCAAGGAATTCCCCTATAAAACAGGCAGCAAAATTTCTGGTTTGGAAATTCCCTTTACAACTTTCCCTATGTACATAGCTTCCTTCATTGTAAATCCAGTAGATAAAGATGAGATAGAAGAGATCCAATCTGCCAATAAATTTTAATGCTTCTAACAGAATTCTAAGAAGCACAAGTAACCAATTTGTGAATTAGAATAGTGTATATCATGGTCCCAAGCATATCTGAGCAGGTGAAATATTAATATTCATATATTAGCTCGACATCCTGGATAACTACAGAAAATAACACATGGTAGCCTTTCTTAGTTAAGGTTGATGGCTTGCAACTTCACAACACAAGTCACCTTCACGGTAAAAAGAGACCTAATTGACAGATTCTACACAGCAAATCCAATATGTTTCATTTTTGTCTATCAATTGAACAAACTTGTCATGAACTCTATGTAGGTGCTTACCCTTGAGAAAAGGAACTTGAGAGGTTATCTGATCCATTATCACTTATCAACTCCTGTCCATGCAATGCATTCACTTGCGCTGCACATTCAATAGCACACGCTTGACTCTGCCATGCTTGTGATTGAAGCTGGTATGCCAGGTTTTCAGCATCAGAAAGAGACTCCTCCAAAGACTGTGCAGGCACACCATCCCTCTTGATAGCAGTGAACAGATTTGACTGTGCCTGCAAGTTAAAGGGGTCAGATGGAGTAGTTGATCCTGGGGGATGATGTAGTGCTTTGAGTATAGGACCAGTTCCTAGGCCAGATTCGATAGAGTCCTGTACATTTGTAAGTAATGCACTATTCTCATGAGCAGGACTGTTCTTCAGGATTTGAGGATGATCCATCAAACTTTCTGCAGGTGTATAATGATTTTTCTGGTTCAAACCCAAGACAAGACATTAAGGAAGCTCCTAAGAAACAAAACCTCTAGAACACCCAAGTCATGCCTTAAATGTCAGGAATCAATTTTCATGCAAAATGCATAAGCAAAGAAAATTGACATCAGCATCCACTTTTACTTGAGAAAAAAGGCACCAAATTCCTTACCCATCAAAGCAAACAAATAAACATGTTTCCAATAGAATCAGAAAAAAGCATATCAAGTCATCAACGCTTTGTTTCTGTGTTACTATGTTTCACTATGTAAATGCTGTCAAACAACCCATGGTCCCACATTCAAGATCCATATCAAGATTCCTATATGCCATCATCTTTGTCTAGTAGTAGTGACTGCCAAAGCATTTTTAACAGAACTTTTCAAGCAAATGCTAGAACATTGAAGAACAGTAGGCTGTCGTCAAGTTATTTGTTTCTTAGATAAGAACCAATACATCCAAGGCAACTTACAAGAGTGGAACTTCATGTCAAATGAAAATCAAAAACAAGAAGGTAATTTACAAACTTTAACAGAATCAAAATGTACATAATTCATATAGCAGGCAGTTGCACCAATATAGGGTGTAGCCCAGGGGTTGAAATCCCTTCTCAAAACCAACTATTCATCATCTACATCCCAGAGTGCTGATGCATCCACAAGATTCCAAAATCTTAGCCAGTGGAGTAGTTTTAGAACATGTATCAAATATCAGAACTTTTTGGCAAAACATGAAAAGAAGATCCACATGGCATGGACATGTGCATAAAGCTCAAAAGAAAAACAACAAATGTCAAACAAAAGGAACCCAAAGCACTGTATCATGGTTAATCATGTAACTGTAGAGACGCGCGCACAGAAGAGAATTCTCACCCAAGGCACCAACTTAGTTGGCTCACGACTCCAACCTTGACATGTTCCTTCATACATCTGCAATTTTTCCTGTAAAAACTGAATGTACTCTATGACCTGCATATGTTGTACAAGAGAACTCATTTAAGTGACATGGTAACAAAGATATATAATTGATAATGTGAGTGTATCCTCGTACACATGAAAGTGAGAATGGGAAAACAAAAAATGAGACATGCACCTCTAACAAGAATGAAGCTTTGTCTTTCTTTTGATCATTCTGAGGTATAAGATCTCTCAAAATCTGAAACCTGTCTCATAAACACAGTTGTTCCTACATCACACATCAAAAGACTAGGTAGACAAAAGAACACTGAAGATCGAAAAGAACCTGACTGGTACTCGGGAGTATCTAAAAGTGACAAACAAATCAGACACATAATTCCCTTAGCTCTTTTCAAAATAGAGCACAAGATTTTCACATAAGCAACACTAGATACTAAATAGTAAATAACTTATTCTCATCAGCAAATAATGCAGAGCTCTCATTTTTACGATGCTTTTCAACCAGTGGTTACAAGTTTTAATCATTTAAGTACACCCCTTAATCATCACCACAACACAAGCCTCAAACAAAAATGTCGAAATACTGACCTCTCATTGATTTTGCTCCTTCTGCGCTGTTCGGTTTCTGAATGCTTGGAGCGGTGAAGGTTGGCCTTATGTTCACTGCTCTTACCATCTCCCTTGGCTACTTCACCTAACTCACCATAAAAACAACTAAACCATATTACTGCTTTTTGTTTCCGAAAGCAAAGAAAACAAGAAAGAAGATATAGATTTTGAAAAATGTGGACAGATAAAGCATGTGGTTGGTCGTACCTCTGTAGGAGGAGGAGTCGTAACCATCGACTTCGTCTTCTTCATCGAGGTGAGACTTGGCAGCCGCTGATTTAACCATTTTCCCTCGAATTAGTTATCACCACAAACCAAATCAACTAGCAGAATATATGTATATATGTAGCAGTAGACGGTGGAGTGGGAGGAGGCGGAGGCGAAGGCGGGAATAGAGGTCCGGCGGGAAAGGAAAGGAGAGGGTGTGAAAGAATGAATGTGTGTTGGACTTCCGGTGCCCTAGAGGAATATTTTTAAAAAATTACAAATGCCAATAAACTAGTTGATTTTTCACTTTTTAAAATGGACATTACCATTTATTTAGTAAAGCGTTAGCGAGCCACTAGCCAATAGCCATAAGCCATTAGGCCTATGGAGGGACTCTCTCTCTTCACTTCCCGCGTTTGTCCTTGTCGTTCAACAAGTAATCTTTTTGAAATGTTTATAAGTCACTCCTTCTTCAAGCAACTGGCTTGTCACTGCGGCAGATCATTCTAATATTGGTATCATATATTTTGATAGTACATCTATCGGGTATCAGCATATCCTATTATTTGAGGATATGTCGGGATCTATCTCCTTAGACTTGTTTTGTAATATATTTCGCTAGTTTCCCTTTAATTAAAAAAAAAAAGCCAAAGAGGAGGACGACCAAACACAACTGTTGCATCTTAATTATGAAGGGTCATGATATGTAACGGTACTTTAGTTATATATTTCGGATCAAACGTGAAATAAAAATAAATAAAGAAATGCAAAAACTATATGATTTCAATTCTATAACTTCAAATGAACTTTTCAAAGCCGAACCGAGTGTGAATTCACCATGGTCTTCACAAGAACTGCTCACCTAAACGTGTTAAAACATTTCTACAGTTTTTTCAAAACGTAAACCTCTGAATGAGTTAGAGTAACTTTACTTTTACGAATGACATAAGCAATTGCAAAATACCTTAACCTCTTTATATAACATTTATACTGAATTTCCCCATCATAGGCCCGATATAGGTCCAGTCTATACTGATCAAGATCCATTTTTTTCCTAAACTTCGACTCATTGACTTAGATCATTTATTAGGTCACTTTATTATCTTTATTCGAATCAAATTACGCAACTTAACCGATAAGTTATTGAAAAACCAAAATTGCAATTAAATATTGTCCAACTTTATGGGAAATGTTAAAAATATCCAACATTCTCCTCCTTGGACAATACTTAATTGCAGTGTTGACTCAAATTTAAAACAATTTAAAAACTCGGTTAAGTTACGCTACTGTATTGGTCGACTGGATTTAAAACAAAACATTTGATCCGAAGATAACGAAAGTCCATCATTTCCTCTCGAAAGGATTTCAATACCGAAAAGTATCAAATGCATGTGTCATATGTGACACAAATCTAATACAATCACACATATCTAATACCTCACTAACATGAATAGGAAAATAGAGTGTAACAAACTGAGATGATACTTATATGATCTAAACTGCATAATTTTTGTTTGTTGGTCTCGATTTCTTTTAAACTTATGCTAAACCCCATATGCTAAACTGAATTAGAGAAATCATGTTTTTTCTCATCAAATGCTAAACAATATTAGAGAAAACCTGTCTCATCTTACCAAATGCTAAACTGCATTAGAGAAAACTTTCATGTTCTCCAACTGAATGCTAAACTGCATTAGAGCACCTTTATGAGATTAAAACTTATATCCACCTATGTGACATCAAAATTCATGAATATTCATACTAAAATGTATGTGTCTAAATGATATAGCCTTAAGGTTAATATGTATATATGCCTAATGACCTTTAAAATGCTTAAGATTGACACAGATCTTAAGGCTTTCATACGTATTATGACAATGTCCGATAACATGTATTACTAAGGATAAACAATTATCATCTTTATTGATGAACCATCATACTGTCATAATACAACAAAATGTAAAAATGTAAAAATATGCATGGAGCAAACATAACGATCCTTAATTAACAGTGCCTAAAGACTTTAAAACACCCATACTGTGTACATGTTTCTCCCAAACATGTGGGCGAAGTCCATTAGTTAAGAGATTGGTTAATATCTCATCAGTTCTTAAATGCTCCATACCTTAATGTCACCTTTTCATATCAACTCCTTTATGGTCAAATATTTAACCTCCAAATACTAAAACCTTGTGATATTCCTTTTTTTGTTCTTAAGCAACACAGCAGCAAGATTATCACAATATAACTGAATGGGTCGAGCCACTGAATCAACCACGAATAACTCAAAAGTCAAATTTCTGAGCTCAACAGTTTGTGTAGCAGCCCTATAGCATGCACTCTGCATGCATAGTCAAAGAAGTCACACATGTATACTTTATACTCTTCCATGACATTGTACCATTTGCAAACTTAAAACCTTATTCTGATATGGACTTGCTATCTTCTAGACACACAGCTTAAATTTGAATTTGGATTTCCTACAAGGTTTAGATTGTTGATTTTTCTATATGTCAACATATAATCTTTAGTTCTCTTTAAGTATCTCAACACTCGTTTAGCTGCATTCTAGTGGTCTATTCCTGAGTTAGCTGGATAGCAACCTAATAATCCACTAGTAAATGTAATATCAGCCTAGAGCACATCTAAGTATACATCAAGCTACCAATTGGACTAAAACATGGAACATTCCTTATATTCTCTCTTTTTACTTTATTTTTTGGACACTATGTCAAAAATAATGTCTCACAAAATTTAAACATATTGTAGTAGTCACTTAATGTATGCACTCTATGAGAGGCCTAAAGAGTGTTGAGATATGTCCCGGTAATTTTGCATATTTAGAATAAAAGATGCTTCACCAAGGTTCTTCATACTGAAATGTTTGTTCAAAAGTTACTCAACCTCATGCAATATGGTCAAGTCATTTAATATGAGCAATATATTATCCACGTACAATAATAGGAAGATAACTTTGCTACCCTGACCTTGTAGTACAAGCATCGGTCAAGTTTGTTTTCCATAAAGCCGAAAGAGGTCACACCTCATCAATTATAAGGTATCACATTTGGGAAGTTTTATGTAAACCATATATTGATTTGTTTAATGTACAAATCAAGTTAGTTCCATCTGGATCCTTAAATACTTCAGGTTGTTTGTTATAGATCTCATCATAAAGGTCTTTATTGAAGAAAACGGTTTTGACAGCCATCAGATGTAACTTTATCTCATCATAAGTTACAATTGTCATAATCACTCATAATGTCCTTCAAAGATACGGGAGAGAAGGTAACTTAAAACCAAACCTTTCTCTCTGAGTGAAAACTCTAGCAACTGAGCTAGCGCTAAATCATTACACTTTATCCTAAGTCCTTTTGGTCTTTTAAATTCATTTACAACTAACAGGTTTACAGTTCTGCTATAAATCAACTAGATCCCAAACTTTACTATGCTTCATGGCTTTTATCTCATCATTCATTGCATCCCACCACAAATTTACATTGGGTCCAGATATAACTTCTGTAAAAGTAACTAGATCTGCACATTTCTAACACCATATTGCTATTCACCAAATAGACTATATAATTAGATGAAATAGAAGGTCGTCTCACTCTAGTGGATCTACACAACTGCATTAGATCTTGTGTCCCCAAGAACCTCTATATGTATAGGTATGAGTTCTTATTTCTGTACAGGCATGGTACTTGGACCTAGATCCACTGAATCTGGCTGTATCAGTGGCAGATACATAATAACTGTAGTATCCAACTTACTATCAATCGAAGGGTCAAAGGCCCACCATCATTATAGATACTGTATTCCATAAACTTAGTTTTTTTTCTCACTATTTTAATCCTTCCTTTTCTACAGCAAAATTTGTAGCTTTTTTTAAGCGGTTGAGATATCTAATTAAATAGTAATGAGCGAAGCGAGTATGCAATTTGTCTTTATAAGGATTATAAAACCTCAATAGGGCAACCTCATACACGAATGTAAGCAAGGCTGGGTTTTCACCTTTCTAGATAATTAGGTGGATTAGTCATATTTTGCATTAACCTTTACATGTCCTTTAGGATGCAGTTATGTCTTTCGATAATATACTCTTTTGCTCAGGAGTACTCGGCATAGTGAACTGAGTCATCATTTCAGCCGATTTCATATATCTAGCAAACGGACCTTTTCATGTTCTAAAATACCATGTTTGTCATGATACTCTCCTACACTGTCAGATCTGACTATCTTGATGAATTTTCCCAATTGATTCTCAACCTTCAGTCTTTAAGCAAAAACACATAAACTGTAATGGGAATAATCATCAACAAATGTCAGAACACATCTTTAATTACACAATGCAACTATATAAGGTCTTTTGATATCTGTATGCATCAGCCCAACAAGCCAAAAACATGAGTTGACCCCTTTTTCTTTATTTGATTCAACTTACCCTTACAACAATCAATACTTGTTTCCAGATCATCAAAATTCAGAGTTATGGGAAAGATTTCCTTAATCAATCTCTCAACCCTCAACCCTAGCTCTGGAAATGTGGCTTAATCTTTATGCCATAACATATATGACTTATTCTTTATCATGGCTCTCCTTTATGACTTGTTCGGCAAGATATGAAGAAGCATATCTAATTCAGGATAAGAAACATTCTATATATAAATCATATGACAAGAAAGTTGTACTAATATGTTTTGTATTAAACGATAACTATACAATAGAATAATTAAATACAAAACTATCACCTTCTTTGTCCAAAATTAATATCAAAATCAAATATAAAATGTTTCACGTACAACTAAAATGAACCTTGTATGAAGGTTCAGACCATACATTCCGTATAGATATTACATCCACTTTTTCATTATTAATAACCATCAGTCTCTCGTCCTCTTTAGTTGACTTTCTCCTGTATATGAATCTCTGCATTATGGAGGCAACTTAATTAGATGCTCCACCATCTAACCATCAAAAGTTGGAAGTGGCTATAATATAATTGGATTCATGAATTGATAAGCTAAGGAGTTACCTGATGATTTTTGTCTTTCTTCCTAAGCTTTATACTGTTGGCTTCTTTATATCCGCAGGACCTTTACCAATACTGGATTCACCAGCATCAACAAGTGGAGAAGATTTAGACTTTCTGCCTTTCAACTTAGTGAACTTTACCTTTGCCTTTCCTTTAGTTGCTTCGAGGGCTTTAGGAGCAGCAGTCTTGAGTTTCTTCTCCTCAGCAACTTAATGGGCAATCAAAGCATTACAGTCTCATTCCTCATCTAGCAAGTAATATGTCATTACTAGATTACTAAACTTTTGAGAAAGTGTACTTAGAGTCTGGTGCACTATCAAGATATTAGAAAGAGGAATTTTTAACATCTTCATTCTACAGTGGAGATGAATCATTCTTAATATGTACTTCATCACTCCTCCTTCTCTAGTATATCTTATGGAGAACAATTCTTTCATTAAGGCACTTGTCTTAGCATTAAGTGAGACCGTATGCCTCTGGGAGACATTATTAAGAAATTCCTTCGCTAGATCTATGTTTGGAATTCCACTTAGCATATTATCAAGTATGGATCTCTCAATATTTATGAAACATAATTTATTAGACCGATCCCATGCTGCATAAGCTACTTTATGAGCTCTCGAGCTCCTGAATCTAGGTGAAGATGACCTATCCGTACCTATGGTCATATCAATTTGATTAATCTCTATAGCATTCAATACATCCTCTATTCACTTCTTCGAATTGAAACTAGTTAAGGTTTCAATAGTGACATTGATATTGTTGACCAAAAAGGTGACTGTAAAATAATAATGCAAAGATCAACACAAATGCAGGATAATAGTGATACTCAAAGTCATTAAATAGTATCTGTACCTAGAATCTAATCACATATATTATGAAACACCTTTAGGTTGAATACATAATATATGCAATTAGACCTCCATATAAAAGTGATTAGAGTACAAACCATCAACTCTCATGACACAACCACCTTTGGGTGAATAGATCATTTAAGCAACAATTTTTCTCCATCTAATGCCTTTATACACATCTCAAAATCTTATGTAAGGCTATCAACTTTGGGAATAATAACCAAACATAAGACCAGAGACATCCCCCAACATGCAAGCAGAACATTTTAAAATACTGACTTGAAATGCCACTTTGATGACTGCATCCTCATCAGTACCTAAAAGGCCTACAAACACAAGAGATACGTCTTTATATTATCCTCACATTCTTTGTGGGCATATTGTACGTGAAAGTGTAACATCAATAAATGCAAAACCCGAATGCATAATCTCATCTTCATATACTTGTGTTAAAGAATTTATTTGAGACTTCCGTAACAAAAAATATCATTAGAGCGACTATTGTGCATCACTACACACTAAACATGACCATCCGAGATATGAGAACCTAATGTTTCTCCCTCATGGTAAGTTCGTTGCATGAAAATTCACTAAAAAAAATATCTTAATTCCTTTTTCTGAGTGAAGTTACCAATGTAATTAATCCATAAAAATAGAAAATTTCACTTTATGAATTTTCTGAATCCAAAAACTGACCAAAAATACCCCAGGGCACTGATATGAAAATTTATTTATTTTTGGTCATTTTAGTTTATTGTAGTGTTGACATTAGCATGCGCATGGAACGAGAGGTGCGTGCAACGGTTATGTGCCATCCAACCTGTATCCACGTGCTAGACACGCGCCCACGCGGGCTTATGGACTAGCACCCTTACCTTCATCCGCACGCATGTCAATTGCTGACGCGCCAGACAAACAGCCCCTCAATAGTTATTATAGTTGTGTGGCGAGTGCATTGCACGCTTTATAAGCATCTCCTATTGACTAGGCATGTGCGACGCATGCACCAGCCGATTCGACCATCCACGTTCACTGTGCACGCGCCACACGCTCTCGACGGTCTTCGTCAGTTACTTATGTTTGGGGCGATTTTCAGAGAGTTTTGGGCCAATTTTTTTAGTTATCAAGCTCGTTTTCACCCTATTTTTTAAGGCTAAACACATATACTACTTTCATGCATCAATAAGTAAGAAAAACCGAATGCAAAAGTTAAGTCTTCGAAAAGCTTATGAAAAAAATTGAAAATTTTTCGTTTTTAACCACTTGATCACATCACTGTTCTGATACCATGTGTCATACATAATGAGACTTTAGTTACGTGTTCCGGATCGAACAAGAAAGAGAAATAAATGAATAAATGTAGAAATAACTTCAAATAAGATTTCTGAAGCCGAAACGAGCTCGAATCAACCACCACATTCACAAGAACTGCTCACCGAGACGTGTTAAAGTTTTTCTATAGTTTTCTCAAAACTTGAACTTCTGAATGGGTTAGAATAATTTTACGTTCACGAATGTCATGAGCAATTGTAGGAGAACATAAACTCTTTATATAGCATCTATATCGAACTTCCCCATCACATCCATGATATGGATTCGGTTCACACTGATTGAGACCCATTTTTCTCCTGGACTTCGACTCATTGACTTAGATAATTTATTGAATAATTTTAATATCTTTATTTGGATTGAATTATATAACTTAACCGATAAATTATTAAAAAACCAAAATTGCAATTAAATGTTGTGATACTTCAAGAGAAATGACAAAAATATCCAACAACAGGTTCTCTTTATGCGCATGTACTCGTCAAATAATGGTGCGGTTGGTGGACTTCTGCAAGGGAAGAATATGCATTACAATTGCTAATTTTCGAGAGGAAGGAAAGTGGGTATTGAGTAACAACTCGATGGGGAAGAAGGAATTGATCTTGAACAAGATTTCTTCAATTTTGCCAAAGAGTCCCTCTCGTTATCCGGAAGCAACGCAGGTTTAGACGATTGAGATGTTGATCTACTCAGAGACGACGATTTCTTATCTGACATATCCGTCTTGGCCTTTCCATCAAGCAAAGACAACATAATTGGCATGCGATGAATCTGCTCATGGCCTGCAACGGTGAAGACCCGTGCGCAACATCAACTTGCTGCCAACGCTTGAGAAGAACTCATAGGACAAAATTTGCCACCTCTGGTCTATAAATCCCAAAACCCCGAAACAATGGGTCTCAAAGGACCGATCTTTATCCATATCTAAATGGGTACAAGGAATCAAAGACCTTTAATTTGAAATGCTTTTCGCCGGATAATGTTTATTACAAGAACAAAGACTTGCCAATAACATATTCAGAACAACATGAGTAGGAAGCCGTAGATTTGCCCATCAGAGTATATTAAGTTTGTGAGAACAGGTATACAAGAACAAAAAGGAATCAATATATTCAACCATGGGTTAAAATGTGACTATGTTTTATATTACATCAAGTACAAACAATCACAAATATATGACTAAGAAAACAAGGGTATGTTACTAAGGAAACATTATATTATGAGTTATCCACTGGCAGTTCTGTTCTACACAAAAATTGGTTGGTTAGGCTTCATAACAGATCCTGTGGATCAGAATTATGGATGGCTAACGTTAGAGCTTAACCATTTGGCTCATCTACCACTAATCCCAATTTCCTACCCTCGTCGACTGCAAGTCCAGAATCTGATGCATTCTTTGTCAGTGCTGATACAACTTTTCTTCTTCCGTGTATTCGAGGGTCATGAACATTATGAAAATCCGGTACTGGTATGTAATATTATGGCACTATTTTTCTGCACCCTCAAGTTCTTCTTGCTCCTCCATATTAGCTTCTTCCTTGTTTGTTTCCACACCAACAGCTTCATGGTTTTCAATCCTATTTCTGAAGAACAAGCCAGAAGATGAGGAGAGATCTTCATCAAGATCCTCTTCAACTTCCTTGTCCTTTGATCTTGAGGTTATTTCACTGTCCATCCACGCAGGACAACGGTGCGAAACTCCAAGAACAGCTTCAACCTGTGCCTGAGTCGAAGAGCTTGAGGCATTCACTGATGTTTTGGCAAAGTCATGGCTCAAGCATGAACACTCTGGGATTGGATGTGAGAGAAAAGACAATGGCTTAGATTTTGCAGATGCTGCTTTTATTCCATCAAGTAAACTTCTTGTCATATGCCTGCGTATGGATGTCAACCAGGTACGGTTTGCCTGGTATAGGTGCTCACGGTTTTCTTCTAAAAACTTGACAACTTCCTTCCTTTAGATAAGAAGAAAGAAGGATGTAAAATTTTCAAGCAGAATAAGTTTAAATAAAAGGTCAATAGAAAAAGACTAACATTATGCAACATAGCACTAGGAAGCTATACTTTACGGGTCACAGGATCAGTTACTGTTTATGCAGCAGCAATCATTTTATCATGTTAATTAATCAATAATTTGTACTAGAGAAAGGCTAATGAAAAAGAAGCTCCAGCAGAATCATGGTTATTTATGAACTTGCATGCACAATCATGCAGATGCTGAGAATTACCTATCGGGTAAAAAGGTTTTCAATGCAGCTGACTGATACAGCCTATGGCCCATTACCAAGCTGGCAAAATTGGGATTTCCTGTTCCATCACGATCAAACCCCGGAATGAAAACATCAGCTTCAATACATACTATGTAGTCAATTGCTTCCCATAGTAACTTATGTGCATTAGTCCTCAACTCCATAACTGTACTCTCCGGTTCATTATCACTCTCAGCCACCCAACCCCACCAGCCTTCAATATTGTATGGATATTTGGGCCTAGCTGGAGGAGGTGGAAGTGGACGTGGCCGGGGGCCTGCATCCTTCCATACTACAAGCTTCTTCTCCTGTCCAGTGGAAGGTGGTTCCCTTGGATAGTTGTTGACAAGGTTAACCTCTCGACCATAAATTTGACTGAGCTCCCATCCTGCACTCAAGGAAGTCCTATCAACGACATTCTCGAACATTGCATGAAGAGGGATTAATGTCCTTTGGCCACCAAAAACTTCTCCCCCGGAAACATATATAATAGTGTCCCATGAGTATCCATATGCACAAAGAAGAATACCGATCTGTAGACAAAAAACAGTTAAGTTAGCTCAATGGTACACCACATTTTTCTATCATACATCTAACTATTACATGGAATAATTGATCAAACTTTTTGACACATTGGGATCATCCAGCAAATCCATCCAACAAGCAAACAACAACCTCAATTAAATCAAATAGAATGTCCACACTACTATTTTCAGCAAAGAGCTTTACTAAAATCATGGAATAGCTCGTTCTTTGAAGCATAGAACTCAAAATTTATAGTTCTACAATTGATCCCATTGCCAAATTGAAAAACTTATCCTTAACTACGACAGCATCATGCCAACAAAGTCTTGGCATTCACATTATCTTACCTCTTCTGGCATTAACGGACACCGACCATTTAGTCGTTGCTTCATTGAATTAGTAAAGAGCTTTCCCTTAACAATCCCACGTTTTATCATCCACGCTCGCTTGTGTTGAATGAGTTCCGCATGCACATCCTTATAAAGAGCTCCAAGATGCGTCCAAAATCAATGCCTAGGTAAGTGTTTCTTATCCTTTTTCTCTTCTATTAAAGTTTGCAAATCAAATCAACAATCATGACCTCTGGGTTTGGGCAGATACCTGGAAGAGTTCAGCACAACCATAAAATGCCAAAGCATCTCTCGACATCCCAGGATCAAATGCTATAAACGGTCGACCAGGAGCCCGTAATCTGAAAGTAATATGAGAACCCAGCTATAAGACGGAAAATGCAAAAGGACTATTTAGCACTATTCACTGATAGCCAGTTGTTGACCTTTGTAAGACTCTCATTGCATGTTCCTGGACCTCCTGTCGAAACCGTAAAGCATGGAAAGCCACTCTGCACCTCAGCCTTTGATATTCTTCAAAATCAGGTGGAAGCGTTGCCTGCATCAGAGTTTTGAACCAAGTTATTGATATAAGTTAGAAACTTAAATCGCAGAAACATAGCTCTCAGCCCAGAAGAATTGCATTGTTTCTTACTTGGAAATATTAAGGAATTGGTGCTCGTGAAACTCAATATGGCACATGAAGCAAATAATATTCACATATTTGGAACATGAGAAAAGTAAGCACCCTTTCTATAGGATGACTAGCCAAACTTCATTCAAGTACAATCGAAAAATCCACACCAAAATATGCTGTTGAAATAAAGTAAGAAAGGACTGAGTTGCTTGTAGTAACACATCATCTATAACTAATACCTTGTCTAACTAGTGGTCACACTGTGGCATGCTTCTGGTATCCCAAGATAAATGGAAATCTAGAAATAAGTAAGATACCAGTAAAGGAATGGTCACATACATTTCTGAAAATCTAAAATTAAAGCCTTTTTTTTCCTATGTTTAAAAAGACAGAAACATAATGCCCTATAAGGACTATGTCTCCCTTTAAAAATATAAAAACCTTCAGCTTATGTGAGTTGAATCATAAAACCATCTATTAAGGGAAAACTACTAATCAAAAGATCCGTCAGAAATTAAATGTAAATGTAAACTTCAGCACTAAATGAAAAAAGTTCAAACTGTAAGCATCATGCTTTCATGACCTGCAAACATCCGCCATCAGAAATGACAAGCTCAACCACTGAATGTTTACTGAGTACTGGAAGGACATTATGCAAATAAAAGTACAGAGAAGCCGAACGAGGCACTCTGAACGAAGGAATCTCCTTTTTTCTCCTAGCACCTTTAAGGTTTTTTGGAAGAGTCTTCACAATATTAACATCTTTTGTTAAAGCTGCCATAAATTGATCCTCATTGTAGAGGTATGCAAAACTCTTGAACTGAGAGCTGCAACAAACATATACAACTAGTTATTGAAATGAAAGGCTATCCTTATGTTACCCTGTAACTGATCAGACTACTATGCTGATTGAAACTATAACAAAACAGTTCTTAAGCACCTGATGCCTTTGCTGCTTGTTGTTGATTGTATCTCAGGAATAACTAAAGTGGCATTAAGAAATCGAGTAACCACAACTACATCACATATCTGAAATGTGAAAAGTTGGCATTAAAACTTAAATAGGCTAACCTTAATAAACTAAAGAATGATAGGTATACTACGTAAGTCAGCCATCCTCACCGAATTCCTGATTTCATGGAAACCACCTCGTATCCTGACAAAGACATACCCATTTGATGGTGCAACGGGCTCTATTACATGCACATTAAGGCAGAATACTCAAATTTACATCAAGTCAAAAATCGTAATTTTAAGAGCTGATAGAGGGAGCATATTAATCTAGGCATGCAGAGTTTGAGAAGAACTATTCTGTTTTCTTATCACACCAAACTGTCCTAAACAGCTTGATAAGAAGAACCCCATGGTTCAACTCTAAATACATTGCAAGATAAGCTTGTCACATATAGAAACACTGACAACAAAAATACTGGAGGAGTTGAAAAATTCAACGAAATAACTAGAATAATAATAGTGATGAAAGAGCTTTGTGGAGCAATATAAATACGTAATAAACCAATTTTACTGGTAAAGAAACTACCAAAGAAAAAAAATTATTTTCTTTCTAAAGAGTGTTGGCATATGTTGTACATCGAAAAACATATGGATGATATGCTTTGACATCACATAAAAGTTCTGACTTAAAATCTTTAAGGAATTTAACAAAATCACAGATGAAACACACCAACGACTTCAATCCAGTTGCGTGGTAACAAAATTAGTAATATAAGCTCCTATGGACATGAAAAGACAAAGAAAAACTAACGTATTTCTTGAGTATAATGAATAAAATTGCTCGTCGCTAACAACAACAATCAGACCAGAACTAACCAGCATAATATCCTCTGGGATTTGCATCTGGATGCAAAGATTCAAGACTTCTTACTGGACCCCAAAGTCGTCTATAGAGTGGACTCTGCACCACAGATAAAGAGCATAATCCTGAGAATCAATAAGCAGATAACACAAACACCAACAGCGAAGACAAAAACGTGCTTTCGCCAATAAAAGGTGAAAATGCGAATTTGATGGGTACTGATGAAAGTCATTTCTAAAGAGACAGATCTAACATAAGGGAAGAAAACATCATAGACTATGAGACTTGCAAATTTCAAAGAACAAACAAGTTGATTTAACAGGGGTTTTTTTCCTGAGGGATCTTCAGATCCCTGCAAATTAACCAAATCAAATAGTGTTTTCCCAGAACAAAACTAACTGCTCCGTTCACAGAACAGCGACAGAAAGACATTGCTGAAGAGCAAGCAAGCAATAACAATCCAAACCCATCAAAGAAGTTACAAGAAAGTCTGGAACTTTAAAAGAAAAAGAATCATAGGAGATACATTTTTGGCAAAGTCAGGATTTTCGAAGACGGGTCTCCAAGAAAAGAGTGTGATTGAAGACTGGTAGTCATAAACACCTCCATCTGTGAATCTAGCAAGCAAGAAATGTACAGAGAGGGAGAAAACCGACAAAACCAGGCCCACTAAGCCAATCCATTTCATTTTAGACTTCATCACCATCTTTCCTTCTCCTTTCATTGAACCACACCACCCAAACTTCAGCTTTCTCCGTACCGAACACAGAACACTGCACCTCACCCTCTCTCGCCAGTCCCTCCCCTTGTTTCTCCCAGGATTGTTTTTTTCTTCAAAGAAGGTTTGAAGAAAAAGAGATGACTGAGAAGTGGGGTATGCGAATGAAAGTCAAGCGTCAGAGGTAGGGTGTGACGCGTGTGAAGTAATGTCTGTAAGCTACAGGGAGTGTTTGAGTCGGAGAAATCGGGCATGTTATGTTCTATGAGATATTGTCTAACCCGACCACTCCCAGTTTCGGCGCGTGAGAAGCACAGTCATGTTGGTACCAAGTTGACGCAATAGATTAGATTCCAATGTTTGGCATTAGATTTATGAACAATTAAGTGACATGACACGAGGCTGAGGATGAGGCAGTGGCTGTTCTGTTGTCCTCTTCACATGATTGGGAAGGAATTCATTTTTTTTTTAATGAAAACAACGTTATCGGTAGGATGGTCCTGTGGGTATAGATGGAACTGAAACTGAAAACGGAAGGAGTTAGATAGGTGGTAGTGTTCTCCGAAGATCATTATAATTTGTATCTGAATGATGAGGATGAAAAAGGGCCCAGTAATGGCTTTAGACAAAACAACTTGTGAAAATGTGAATTCACTCCGCCAGAACCAGACTGTCCTTGAGCCACCGCAGTCACTTTACCTAATCTAATCAAGACTCATTCTACTTCTCCCTCCTACAAAAACATCGCATTATAACCTTAAATACACTCCATGGAAATACACAGTTTATGGTTTATTTGATTAAAAAATGGGAAAGTCACGTGGGGATGGAAGCTAATCAAAATACACCCAATTTGTGTGGAAAAGAAACAGTACAACATGAGTAGTCCCCGACACCATGTACCATGTGACCGCATTACCTAAAGCGTCTTCCAATATTCAACATGTCTCTATTTTTAATGTCCAATTTGCTATTTAAAGAAATTTTAATGATTGGATATTTGGGGGGTTGTATATTATCCATAATAACATCAAAATTTGTTACCTCGAAATCAGTATATATTCGTACAATAATAATATCAAATAAAAATTCAGCCGAAATATAAGGAAAGATTTAATAGTACACAATCTTGCAGTTAATTAATAAAAAATTTAAAATTTACTAAAATTTACAATTATAGCTCAAACTTAAGAAATAATAATTAAATACTTAAATTTTCAATTTTTTAATTCTAATATGACGTTAATATTTCTGTTAATAATTAACACTGACTTGACTTGCCAAATAAGCATAAACTTTAAACATAACTAAACTACATCTTTTTGGAATTGAAATCCCTTAAATTGAACTTGCTAGCTAAATCGTTAGAATTGAAAACCCTAAATTAGTTCGTTTTCACATAGAAAGAAAGAGAGTTTAGGGTGACAAATTAAGATTTCATTCAGATTATTAGAAACTGTGTCATTGCCGCTTCGCTCCAACATGATAAAATATCGTTATTGTCTCGCACCGACAGACAGAGTTTGATTTAGAAATTTTAATCATAAAATGATGTAGTTTAGTTAAATTTAATTAAGTCTGACGTGTATAAGTGTTTAAAATTTCTGTTTTAT
>JAOQMP010000008.1:14446337-14480625 GCA_027563575.1 Erythroxylum pedicellare
AATATCATTCTATCTTTCTAAAATGATGATTATTTGTTAGCATAAAAAAGGGGAAGATTGTTAAGTCAAGTAGACTTCACTTATATTAATTTTGGTGACAATCAAATAATAATAATCTTAAAAATATATGAACTGTTTTAATAAGTTTGTTAAGTGTGCAGAAAAATGTAAGTAAAATTTAGTCATCCCAGACAATACGTCAGCAACAGACGATATACGTCATCACAGACAAAGCACAAATAACAGACAAAGCAAACAACAGACGATACATATAAACAACAGATGAAGCACAAACAACAGACGAAGTGCAAACAACAGACGAAGCAAACCACAGATGAAGCGCAAACAATAGACAAAGCAAACAACAGATGAAGCGCAAACAATAGACGAAGCAAACAACAAACGAAGCGCAAATAACAGACGAAGCATAAACAACAAACGAAGTGTAAACAATAGACAAAGTGACAATATTACACGATACAAAAAGGAAGATACTCTAGAATGTCAGACAGTTAGTTAGTTAGAGTTAGTTACAGAACTCAACTAAATAACGGTTTCTTAAAGATTCAAGAAGTAGTTTTTAAGAAGACAGTGGAAACTTAGGCTATAAATACTAGTCCTAGTCGAAGACTAAAATACTTTTTGCCTAAAAAAGTAGAAAACTGTTATTGTACAATACTTAGAAAAAAATTCTCTATTTAAAGTGCGAAACAAGAGAGCGAATCCTACTGTAACGTACAGCTCAAGATATCTTTCTTAGAGAGAAAAAAGGTCGTAGCCTAGAGAGGCTAAGATAGCAGAAAGAATACTTTGTCAAAGAGACTTGAATAGGCTCTTGAAGGGAAGAAAGAATACTTATAAAAATTAAGAAGTATAGTGAAATCTCAGATAAACACTGATGGCTGGACGTAGCTCAAGGTTTGGGGTAAACCAGTATAAAATCGCAACGTCTATTCTCTAACTCTCATACTTTAATTTCCTTGTTGTTAGACGAGTAGATAAAGTTACTTGCGATTTCAATACTTATCAATTCTTAGTAATGTGTTTTTGGTATTCATCTAATAGTTGTAAAGATATTCAAGAAATTTCAAAAGATTAACAATTTTGAAAAGATTACACAATTCAACCCCCCTTCTTATGTATTTTGTATACTTTACGTGATTCCTATATTAATAAGTGATTTACTTCACATTCCATATTTGAGGTAGAATTTAATTTCTTTGGGTACCTTACATGTGAATGATTTTGACTATGAAAGTGGGGAAGAAAATATTAAAGTAGTAAAGGGTGTATTGATTATTATGAAAGGCGTAAGATTGGTTAGAAACATATCTAGACTGATGGAGAGCACAGTTGTAGGCAGATAGATTACTACAGTAGAGTTATAAGATGATAATACTACATTATAACACATGTGGTTGGGTAATCTTAGCGAGCAAGGAATGACAAAACTTTATAAGGGTGGCTTATAAAAGGGTGTGAAACACTGTAAATTAGATTTTTGCAAGTTTTTTGTGTTTGATGTACAATCTAAGGTAAAATTTAAGATAAATGAGCACAAAATAAAACAAATTTTAGACTATATGTATACTGATTTATAAGATCCTACTAGAGAGTTTTAATTGGAGAGTTTGAAGAACATCAACACAGTATAATAATAATTAGATCAAAATGCATTATTAGGATATCGAATGAATATAATTGTGAAGATTTGATATCATTAGAACTTATCATAATCAATAGGGAACCAACTAACTTTGAAGACGTTATAAATAATAAAAAGAAGGATAATAAATATGATGGGAGCTGTAATGGAGGAGGTGGAGTCTTTAAACAAGGACTGAACGTGAGAGATAATGCAGCTTCCTATATGGAAGAGGCCTATAAATGTAAGTGGGTATACAAAAGGAAACTTAATAAAAAAAGAAAATGCAAAGCTTAAGGCTTGATAATTAGCTAAAGGCTGCAAATAAAAAATGAATTAATTATGATGAGATATTTTTCTCAATATTACATCATACCTTCATCATAATTTGATGGAATTAACAAGAAATTCAAATATACATTTGAAGCAGATAAATGTGAATATAACTTTCTTATGGTGATTTGGAGGAGAAAATTTACATATCGTAGCTCGAGGGGTTTAGTTAACCTATGGAAAGGAGCATCTAGTGTGTAAATTAAAGAAGTCATTTTATGTATTAAAAAATTCTTCAAGAAAATTGTATAAAAGGTTTGACTCTTATATGATTCAAATTAGTTACAGAAGATATGAGTATGATTATTATGTATATGTTAAGAGTCTTGATCATAGATAATTTATTATTTTGCTACTATATGTGGATGATATAGTAATTGTTTTAAGGAGTATGTTTAATATGAATGAACTAAAGATCTTATTAGAAAAGGGATTTAAGATGAACAATTTGAGTGCCGCTAAAAAATTATTAGGAATGGAGATTTAGAGGAATAGAAGCTATAAAAAATGTGGTTATCTTAATCCAACTATAATAGGAAGGTATTGGCTATATTTAAAATAAGTAAGGCTAAATTTGTAAACACTTCATTGACAAACGACTTTAGGCTTTCCCTAGAATAATGTCAGAGAATAGATATAAAGGTTGATGATATGTCTAAGGTAACATATGCCAGCTTAGTTGAATGTTTAATATATGCAATAGTTTGTAAGACGCCAAATATGGTTCATGCTATTAATAAAGTTAGTATGTACATATCAAAACTTGAAAGACAATATTAGTAAGTCACTAGGTGGATATTCAAGCACTTGATGGATACGTCAAACTGTAGGAATTTGTTAATAGTTAATAATGTGATTATTTGATTGTGAGATATGTGGATTTAGACTATAATGGAGAAACATATAACTTAAGGTCAACTACAAGGTATGTCTTTATTCTTGGAGAGCTTATTTGTTGGAAAAGAGCATTATAGTTTACAATTGCATTATATACAACTAAAGAAAGATGCATGATAGTGATAAGGCTATTAAGGAGGCATTATGCCTTATAGATTGAGATGACAATAAGCAGGATCAGGCTCAGGCTTAGACAACCTGAAGCCCGATTAGGCCAGATCAAACTTGATTATATATATATATATATTTTAAATTTTAAAATGAAGTCATCTTTTTTAAAATTTTAAGCTTCAAGTCGAGTTAGGCTAGGCAGCCTGAGCTCAGCTGGAAGCCCAAAATTTTGAAAAAAAAGAGCTTGAAACTAACCTCAAGCCTGATCAATTCGGTTTAGGCCCATTAAATTCAGATCAAGTGAGACTAAGCTAATCTTGCAAAACCCACTTATAAGACTAGTGAATGATGTGGGCATCAATCAATATGGAATTTGAATACACTACGATAGTTAAAGTACTATTTATTTAGCAAACAATCAAGTCTAATATGTAAAGATTAAGCACATAATATGAGGCTTCACAAGATTAAAGAGTTAATTATATCTAAATATATCTTGTAGGAAAATTTTAACATTTCAAAGAATGTGACTGACATGTTGATAAAGCTAGTTATTGTGAAGAAGTTCAAGAATTGATTAGACTTGAATAATGACCTAAGATATGAGTTATGGATACAACCTAACTTATGAAAAGTATATTTACTAATGTGGAGATTGTTATGTTATGCATGGCTTATATACATGAGTATATAATCTTTGATTATTCTAGATGGAAAAAAGTATTTCTTAGAAGCCCTTTAGGTGAAAACGATATCAAATGTGGGTATGGACAAGGGCATGCTCTTTGTAGAAATTAGAAATAAAGGCATGAGTTAAAGACACATGCATATTGTGTAACAGAGATGTTTTTAAAAGGGGGATGCAAAATGGGACACGATAGTGTATTATATATGTAGAATTTAGTAAGATCTACACCTTAAAGACATGGTTGTATCTTAGACTATGTATTAGTTTCTAAAAAAGTAAGAGGATCCATAATTTAAGGACACGAGTGTGCCAGAACATGTGAAATATTTTAAAATTAAACATTGAAATCCATGGTCTAAGATATGAACATGTCCTGAGACATATCAACACAATCAGCCTTATTTGAAAATATGATTTTTGATGTATTTTAAACTTTAGAATGATTATAACCTCCATTATAATTATGATTAAATTAGGTTTAGTAAATGAGTTATTTGAGTAAAATTATACTAGTTACAATATATATATATAATTGTAAACTTAATTTACTATAACCACCGTTATATTATTCAATAATAATCAATCGCTCTTAACTCTTTGAAGGCATATGCACATTCAGTTGGCTGAACCTTCTTACAATTGTCTTGAATTATTGTTTACATTCATTACTATTTCTCAATACCATGGAACATGAGTTGACATTTGACAACTATATAAAGGTTGAGAGTCGTTGATTAAAATGTAACCGCAGAAGTAAGAATATATATATTCTAAAATACTATACTTGTTATTACAAATATATCCTATATGATAATGTTGTAAATATGATTATACTTTTACATGCTTGCTTATAAAATTTTACATTAAAAGGTAAAAAAACAAACAAAATGAAAAATTATAAATCTCTAGCAAATCATAATTCAATTAATTCCTTTACGTTGAACCACTTAATAATAAGACTTTAATACCATGGAAACTAAAACTATGTTCTATCTTATGGAGGTTCAGAGCATAGGTGCTTCGAGTCATGTCTAAGCTTAAAGAGTAAGAATAAACATATATGACTTTTCATTGCCAGCAATGACTTATTGCAATCCTAAAGTCTATTTTTAGTTTAATAAAGAGTGGCAAAACACTTCTAGAAACAAAGATGTGAATAATGACTAATTTGTTCACAAACTTAACATTAATTATAATAATACTTTCCTATGTCTTCAACCCAAGAAAGCTTTAGATTTTATAATGAAATGGTAACAAAACAAGTTAACTAATTAAAGGAGGTCATTAGTCTATTAATGATTTAATATTAAAGGAGCATGTTATAGGTGAGTGTGAGTGTATGCATGTATGCATGCATGTTAATGATGTAATATTAGAGGAACATGTTATAGGTGAGTGTGTGTGTATGTATGCATCCATGCATGCATGTATGAATGGATGTATAGATGTATGTATGTATGCATGTATGTATGTCTGTGTGTGTGTGTGTGTGTGTGTGTGTGTGTGCGTGCGTGTGTGTGCGTGTGCAGGAGAATATAGGCATAATCAGGTCAACATATCTTTTTATATTAATGTCTTTAATTCTAAATATGATTAGCAATATCATTATATAGTGTTCAATCTTTTTACACTTTTTTTTCAATTCAAAGCCCAAGTTTTTAAAATTTTCAATTAAATTACCAACCTTTTAAAACCTTAATAATTTAGTTCAAAATGTTAATTTTTGCTGATGTGGCTAATAGATGGACATCTATATGATAACCTTTTGACCTTATTTATACATGTTTTAAAAGGATAGTCACTAAATTTAAAACTTTAGAAGATTTGAAACTAAATTGAAAATTTTTTAAAAGGTTAGACACTTTTGAATATGTTATCCCTTAATTTATTTATAAATAATATTAAAAACTTGATCTATCTATGACTCTAAAAAGAATTGTAATTAGTTTTTCATTTTAATTATAACATGGGTTAATTACTAAAAAAAGCCCAAACTTTCTTTAAATTTTCAATTATTACCTTAACTTTAAAAAATAACAATAAAATGTCCAAACTTTTAATTTTTTTCAATTCTAGCCTAACGTTAGTCTCACCGTTATCTATGCTGACGTGACACAACCACGTGTTGACGCCCTTCACTAATCAGATACCTCAGCTGGTTTAGGAGAAGATTGTTTAATTAGTGAAATGACGTTGTTTAACTTTGATAATAAAACAACGTTGTTTCAACTAAAATCAAATCTCTTTTCTTTTCCCTCTCTTCTCTGTCTCTTCTCTATAGATCAACACTTAAAACTCTTTAGTTTAAAATCCCTAATCTGTAACCTAAAATACCCTAAAGTTTATAAGAGAGTGAATTCATGCATTGGTGCTTCTTCTATCACAAAGTTATTTACTCCATCAGACTAACAAGCGTTTTTTGTGATTTCGTGTATGAGTGCTTCATAAGAGAGTCATTTCTTCGTCAGGTAAAAACTGAAGATTTCATCGCTAGACTTCCTGTGGCGTCGACTAGGATATGATTAGTCCTCTCTCTCTCTATTGTCTTTCCACTACGATTCAGTTTTTATATGAAATGGTGTGTTGTATTAGGGTTTCAAATTGGACTGTGCTACGGTTCTGAAAGCACAAATCCAATTTTTTGTACTATGGTTTCAATTTAGATTTGTGCTTTTAGAAAATTGGCTTGTAATGTGCTAGGGTACTAGAGTTTCAAATTGGATTGTGCTAGGATACTATTTGTTTGCTATTGAAAAAGAGGATTGACTTATATATGTGTATAGAAAATTGAATAGTGAAAACCTTGAATACTCCTACACTTGGTTTTTAGTATGAAATACAAGTCGAATAAAAAAATCAGAGTAACTGAATTCATGATGGTCGACTTGCATTTCATCTTGGTGTTTAATGAAAAATATGATTTCTATTTGGCTTGTTTTATGCTCTAATATTTAATATTTAGTTCAACTTGCATTCCATTTGGTAATTACTGAATGCATTCCATTTGGTAATTACTGAAAAATATGATTTCTATTTGGTAATTATTGAATGCATTCCATTTTGTTTATCTCAAATTTTTCAGTGTAGTTTCTTATTTATATGTTGTGGATACATTCTTTTTTTAAGTGGTACATCCACAAAATGACTTACTTATGATTGTTTTAGTAGGTAAGGCTGCTAAGTTGTGAAATATTGTGAAAAAAATTCAAGAAATTTGTAAAGGTATGTTTCTAGTGCCTTTCCATCATTTCAGTTTGTATTATTCTGATGTAGTACTAGCCTTTTATGAAGCTCCTTGCATATGAAAATGTGGGTGTTTATTCTGATGCAATCATACTAACCTATTTCTGTGCACTGTTAGTTATTGTTTCTATTTTTTTCTTAGTTGTTGCTTCTTTTTTCCTTCTTTTAATATTTATCATTTCGTATTTAGTCATAGTTTGCCTTTGCAGATGTTGGTCAATTTTGAATTTCATTATGGTGAAGTGTTGGAAAGGAAAGAAAATAAATATGTTGGGGGTAAGATTAAAAGAAAAAAGAATATGGGTATTGACGAACCAAGTATGCTAGTTCTAAGAGGGATTTCCAAAGATAAAGGACATAGAGTAATCTCTATGTTTTACAAATTTACATGAGTCCATTAGAAGCTTCATGGAGTTAGGCTTAAAGCATGACAGGGACATGTTGGATATGCTAAAAAACATGGAAGAATTGAATAGTCATAATTTTCAAATATACTATGATCATAGAGAATTCTATGACAAATGGTGAGGAGTCAAATTCTGATGATGAATTGGAGCAAGATGAGGGGTTGTTCCAAGTTGAATTAGAGCAAGATGAGGAATTCATTGTTATACAGGATAATGATTTTGGTGATGATTTAGTTGATGAGGAGTTCTTTGGAATTGATGATGAAAAATATGTTAATACTAGAACAAATGAGAGGAGGCGTGTGAAGACTTTGCAAAGTGGGTTTGAATTTGACAATGTTGTCGATGATGTTTGTGGAAGTGAAAACAATTTCAATGAAGTTGGTGATCATTCGAATGATACTAGAATAGCAGAAAGAAGTTCACATTGTGCAAATAGTGATTATGATGACAGTGATGATGAAATTCAATCATCAGATCCTAGTGATGATGAAGCATCGATACCAAAGAAGAAATATATTAGTTTTAATCCAAAAGTTGAAATGACAAATTCTAAGTTTGAAATTGGAATGAAGTTCAAGGATGAGAAGCAGTTGAGGGAAGCTATAAGGAAATATGCAATTATAAATGGGTATATTGTTTCAATGGTGAAATCAGGTGTACGAATGGAATCAATTTGTGATGCACATTGTCCTTTTCAGGTGTGTGCTAGTTGGATTGGAAATGAGAAAATATTTGTTATGAAGAGAGTCGAAAACACTCATACCTATAGTTCGATGAATGATCTTCAATCAAAATATGCATTAAAGGTCACTAACATTCAATGTTATAAAGCTAAATGGGAAACAATTACTATGCTTCGGGGATCAACGGAAGGTCATTATGTGAAGTTATGGTCTTATAGACATGAGCTAATGCGAGCTAACAAAGATGGACAGTTTATTATTGAATGTGATTTTGATGAACAAGTCGGTAGACCAATGTTCAAAAGATTTTATATGGCTTTCAGTGCTTTGAAGTATGGTTTTCTTAGTAGATGCAGGAAGATTATTGGGTTAGCTGGATGCTTTCTAAAGACTTTCCTTGGCGGTGCATTATTATCTGTTGTTCATTGTGACAGAAACAATAAGATGTTTCCTATATGTTAGGCTGTAGTTGAGGGAGAAAACTACCGATCATGGAATTAGTTTTTTGAGCATTCTTGCTGAAGATCTTCACATAAATGGAAATTCATGGGATTTCGTAAGCAATCAGCAGAAGGTAAACTTTAAATATCCATATATATTACGTTCATTTGTTTATGTGATCAACATTTAATTAATTTATGTAACTATTTGTTTTACAGTGTTAAGTGGAAGCATTAAAGAACTTGTTTCTAGAAGCTGAACATAGAAAATGTGCCCGTCATATGTATGCAAACTGGTCTAGTGTTCATAAAGGACACACGTATAAGACTTTATTTTGGAAAGCGGTGAATTGCACAATGCAAGTTGATTTCGATGAGGTAATAGAGGAGTTAAAGAGTTTGTCAGTGAAGGCTTATGAGGATTTTAAAAGTAGAAATTCAGAGACATTCATGAAGGCCTTTGTGATCACAAGATCGAAGTGTGAAATAGTACATAACAATATTTTAGAGACGTTTAATAAATTCATTTATGAGGCTCCTACCAAAAACTTGATTAGTAAGTTACAAGACATTCGAGTTTCTTTAATGCTCAAATACATGAAAAAAGGGATATGATGATGAAGTGCATAGACGAGATTGTCCTAGAGTGAGGAAGAAAATAGAGGTAGCATAATGAGATGCAAGATATTGTATGCTCAGGATAAATGGAAATTTGAAAATTGAAGTCAGTATCATTACGGACAAGTACATCGTTAACTTGCAAGTGTGAACTTGTTAATATAGACTATGGGATTTAACCAGGATTTCATGTAAACATGTTATGGATTATATATCTTATCATAGGGAGGATACCAATGATTATATAAATAAATGTTATAAGTGTGATTCTTATTTGAGGACTTACCAGTTTGCTATGGAACCCATTAGTGGTCTTAAGTTTTGGCCAAAGACTGAAAATCTTTAGCCAATATTACCTCTACTGATTAAGAAGATGCCTGGAAGATTGAAAAAGGCAAGAAAAAGGGATCACACTGAAGAACCTCGCAATCCTAACAAATTGACCAAGGTTGGAGTAGTTATGAGATGTCATCATTGCTATGAAATTGGCCATAATATAAGATGATGTAAAAATATGAATCAACCTCTAAGCCAACCTAAAATTGTTAAGGTAGATGTTGTGTAACAAATATGTTATTATTCATCAAGTATTATTAACTTTATGTTTATCTTCAATGTGTATAATGCAGCGAAAAAGAGGAAGGCCACCAAAATCAGTATCTACTGAATCCCCTTCATCTAGTATTCATAACGGTTAAGTAAGTAGATCGATACAATCAGTATCTACAAGATCAAACACTGCATCTTCTATATTATGAAGAGAGACGACAATGGTTCCTTAACTTTAAATATAAAATTTAAGTTGTTTTCTAACTTATATAACATTATAATTTTTTTGTGTTTTTATAGGCACATAGAGGATATGAAGTAACATTTGGGGAAGTTTTTGGGAATACCTACTTTACAATAAGTCATTTAAATTCATGTTTATACTACTTATATGTAATTATAAGGGAGATGATAATATTTACATAATTGGTTGCTTATACTTCATAGATGGGTGAGGTTCAATGTCAAGTGTAATAACCTCCCAATACTAACATAACAGTAACACAAGCATCCCAAAGTACACATGCTAATACAACTCAACCTAGGAGAAGGATCAAAATAATGACTAAATGATTTGCTATTAGGAAATCTTCATAGTTGGTGAGTATTGCTTCATTGCCCAATTCAATGTTAAATCTTTCCAATCTTGACTTAAAGTTGGATCAAGTTGAATGTCGACTACACCTTTGAGACTTTCACTACCAATTTTGGTGTGAGAAATATGAAAACGTGTAACAATTAAAAAGAGCAGAAGGAAGATTGCCTGCTAAATTTCAAACATATATATGTACTAATCCTGAATCATTAGACAAATGGTAGAATCAAAACAAGGTTTGATGGCTATTGAGATATATCCAAACTATGTATATATACTTATAAATAATAATGCAGGAAGATTTAATTATTCATTATTGTTGTTGTTGATGATGCATTGCTCTTGATTTCTAAAAGAGTTTTGCTTTAGTCATTGCTGGTTTAATGTATTTATTGGTTTTTTTGGCCCTCAGTGGCTATGGAAGTAAGTTGTTGAATGATTATGGTCTAGTTTTTGTGTGACATTTGGATGAAAAAATTTTCTTGCTCTTTTCATTTGCATGTTCTTAGGGAAATAGGTGATAGTTCCTTTGTGTTTGTGTGTGTGTGATCTTGACGACATCTCTTTTAAGCTGAACCATACTTCTAATTTCTGCTAGTTACTGATTATGTAAGGATGGTGTGAGTGATCAAGCACTGCAGAAGTCCCTGGATTAAGCATTTGGAGTTGGAGCTAATTGCACACTAATCTATTTGAGAAAGTTGGAAGACAGAGGCATGGTTTTGAATTTGGAGATTTAGAAGTTAGAACCATTTGGAGAAACCAACAATTTTGGATATTGTTTCAGTTTGTAGAATAATGTTAGTGTTTGTAACCTATTTATTTGCTTGTTTGATCGTAATATGTAATTTACTCTTAAAAAATGATATTGACTTTATTGTTCTTATACATAATTGTTGTCTTTTTTCAGTTAGTTACTCTTTAACACTGTTGTCTTTGCCAACTGCTTTTTTTTCACTATTCTTTTTCTTTTGAATGCTAATCATATCATTGTTTTATAAGAGCATATATTAGAGTTTATAATTTCCATTTAGATATATTTGTTATACATGGAATTCAATGCATTTCTCCTTTTGCAAATATATTTCATATTCAAGAATGTTAGCACTTTTAGTCTCCTATTTTTCATTCTTACTCTAATATATGCATATTTTAGAAAGTAACAATGGTCAATTGACAAAGATAGAACATAACTATTCATCGTAATTACCATAAGATAAGTAATTATGAATGATACAAATGTAATTATAATTAATAGATGGAATTTTTTAATAATTGCAGCTACTTCTACAATGTAAAACCTTGTAATAATTGCCGTTTCCTTAACAATATGAAAAGCCTACAACTGACTATTAAAGTGGTAGGTGATTGAAGAAAAGATAAAAAGGGTCACAATAAACGTAATAGTTACATTTGCTCTTTTAACTATTACAATGTCTCCATTTTTTTTGTACTTACATCTGACAATCAAGCCATGAAATCGCATAAGACCTACAAAATAAAGATATAAACACAAATATTAGGACTTATGACCAATTTGCATTATGTAGATAAATTTTTACACATACTTGCTTCTTGCGAACAAAAATATATCTTTCAAACGAGACTCTTACCCCAACGCACATAATTTGTTTGATATATTTACGACAAAAACAAACTTTTATCTCTTTCACAAATACCAAGTACCTACAAGAGACCTTCAATTTGAATATTGATTTACATTAATTTATACGATTGGCATTGCTACAAATAATAATTGAATTACTTACTTTTGTATTAACGCATTTATAAAAATGTTAACTAACGTTAGGCTTAGCATTTGAAATATATAATTTCATCAAGGCATTACAATTGGGGCAATTAATATTCAACATCTGTATTATATATAGAAATATCAATATTAGTTATATTTGAATCCAATTAAATTATCACATATAACAAATAACATATATTATAGTTATTTTACCGTTGAACATAATGCTTGCTCTTCACCGAATTTAGAATATATCCTTCCAGCTTGTGCTACACTATTAAAAGAATAATAAATAGCATTCTTGAATCCATTAACAACACATTGACACTCTTCCCATGTGAAATATATAGCAGGTGCATGCCCAACAAAAATTACATATACTTTATTTCTGCCCATAAATGGTCATCCTGTTGCAATATCATCATACAAATATTTAATTACTACCTTAAATGCAACATTACTATGATTTCTTTTCATAAATTTACCCAATAAAGAATTAAATTTCCAAAATGTTATCATAATAATCCCCAATATTAACATTTTAGCTAAACTACCATTGCATTTACAAAATGAAAGAGAGGAAGCTTCTTCCCTACAAATCAGGATGAAGTATCACATAATTGAATATTGAAGTCATGGACTATGTAATGTCATATTTTTCAGTAATTACTAAGTTGTCTATATTCTACATACAACACAAAATAAAGAATGAATCAACCATCATGCATTTAGTTACGTTGATTTTTTTTATTTGACTTACATTTCATACTAAAAACCAAGCATATGAGTATTCAAGGTTTTTACTGTTCAATTTGCTATGTACACATACAAGTTAATCCTCCTTTTCAATAACAAATAAATCGTACCCTACCATAATCCAATTTGAACCACTAATACCCTAGCACAATATAAGTTAATTTTCTGGAAGCACAAATCCAATTTGAAACCCTATTACATCAAATTACCTCAAATTGGATTTGTGCTTTCGGAACTCTAGCACAATACAAGTCAATTTTTTAGAAGCACCAATCCAGATTGAAACCCTAGTAAAACAAAATGAATTTGTGCTTTCGAAACCCCTAGCACAATCCAACTTGAAACCCTAATACAATAACACACCATTTCATACAAAAATCGAATCGAAGTGAAAAGAACAATAGAGAGAGAGGATCAATCATACCTTAGCTGTTGCCACAGGAAGTTTGTCGACGAAAACTTCAGTTTTTACCCGACGAAGAAATCACTCTCTCATGAACCACCCATGCACGAAATTATAGAAAACGCTTGTTAGTCTGATAGAGCAAATAACTTTGTGATAGAAGAAGCACCAATGCATGAATTCACTCTTATGAACTTTAGGGGATTTGGGAGATTTTAGGTTATAGATTAGGGATTTCAGAGTAAGAGGTTTAAGCGTTGATCAAAAGAAAAGAAAAGGAGAAGAAGGGAGATCTAATTTTAGTTGAAACAACGTCGTTTTACTATCAAAACTAAACGACATCATTTCGCTAATCAGACAATCTTCTCCTAAACTAGCTGAGGCGTCTGATTAGTGAGGGGCGTCGATATGTTACTGTGCCATGTCAGCACAGATAACGGTGAGACTAATGTCAGGCTAGAATTGAAAAAAATTGAAAAATTGAAAATTTTATTGCTACTTTTTAAGTTCGGGCTATAATTGAAAAATTGAAGAAAGTTTAGATTTTTTTAATAATTAACCCTTATAACATTATACTAATTTCATTATCATTAAGATTAATTAATAACTTTCTTAATAGTTATCAATGTCTTAGTTAAGTATAGAGGGATTAAAGATCTATTTTACTCAAAAATTATATTTTTAGTATAACTTATAGCTGTTTTAGGTTTTAGGAAAAATTAATTTCAAATTTCAGATTAAAAGATTCATTCTAATGTTTAAGAGTGTTCAAAATAATCTTATTATTTTAAAATGATCACATGTTTAAACTTTGAATTGATTAAATTCTTAACTCCATGAAAATTCAATAATCTTTTAGGCTGCTATATGATACTTTTTATATTTATAACAGGATCCATCGTAATTAATTTCCTACTCTAGCGATTTGACACCAAGGCTTCCATCTACGTTCATGGCTGTGCTAGTTGGTTGGTAGGCTATGACAATATCATGATCCCTTCCACTTACGGTAATAATCTCTAAGTATTTTATATGGGATCAATTACTCCAGCTAGTTTATAGATAATTTTCCTAACCATTTAAGTTTAAACTTTCTGTTATCATCACTAATGCAGGTTTAACTGACCCAAGCAACCCATATTGTACAACTTGGTTGAACGGGACCTCTGGGTGTATTTCATAGCTTAGAGTTGTCCAAATTCAGACAAACACTACTTTGATGCTTACCAACTTACTCAGTCATTGCAGCTAGCTTCATTGACGATGATTTGTCTGCAATCCAACTATAAGCAATCTCATACAAACGTAATTCTTAGATTATATACCTATAAATTCGATAAGATGATGTCAGTTATATTAATAAATACAAGAAGTTGCATTGGTTCGTCGATGACATAGGATATACAGAATATGTAAATAGCATGGTTTGAATTAGCAGTAAGTGTCATGGGGCTGGCCGCTGGAGTTTTCTTCTTTGTGCGCTTAACGAGTAAGACGGTTCTTCTCTTTATCGCCCTGGGTATACATTTTGCTGGGTGATAGTAGTTCTTCGCAGTAAGCAGTTCTTCTGTGTTGTTAGAGCTTTGGTTTGTATAGTTATTTTGGGTGTAATGGGATCTAGGGGGATTCAAGCCTACGTCTATGGCCTCTTAATTTTTTGTCACGAACGATTTACTTTTTTTACTGGGGTATGTTCCGCGAAAGTTGCACATATCCTTTGATGAATACATTTTTACCATTTATCAAAAAAAAGGTTTAAACCTATTTCACGTTAAGAAAACAGTTTAAAATCACACGAGAAAAGATCCATGAAGTACACTTGATGTATAAAACGTTTACACGTGTCTCCGTCTAAATGTCATATTACAAGAAACAAATATAGTAATTTTTCTTGTTCCTATGCATGCATTAGTGAAAACCATAGAAAAATAAAACTGAAATGAACTACATACTATACCCTCTATGATTTAAAGGCTTCACTTCCTACAAAGTGGGGGCAAAACTGTGAGCCAACAAATCCCATTTGGCGTTTCGGTTACACTTAATCAATAGGCTCATGATTGTTAATGGGAGGCTTGCGGCCAGGCCTATCCATGCCCTTGTAATCTCTGTGAATTAAGTTCACAATCTCTTTAGTTGCTTCAAGAAGTCTTTGCATTTCATCTCTTGGAAGATTTTCTCGAGTCTGCAGCTTGTTAGAAGTTAAAGAAATTTCCAGACTGGCTTTGGCTGGCAATGTATTGGAATCTTTGTAGAGCTTGACATGGAAAGGCTTAGTGGTACTTCTTGGAGTTCTCGTACTGACAGACTCCTTCATAGTCTTCTGCTTGAAACAAGATAAAATTGAGTGTCAGGTGAAGACCAAAATGACTGACTTAGAACATAGCAGGTGGTCCTCGTTTGTATGTGTAGAACTAGACCCTACATGCGTTTGCATGGATATGTGTGCAACGCTTGTGTTTGAATGAGAGAAAGAGAGAGACCTGATAATGGTATCGATGCTTTGATTCTCCAAGGGACTTCAGAAAGTTTTTGTTTTCCTTTACTGCGCTCAAATAACAAAACTTGAAGGTGAGAATCTATATTCCTTGTCTATCTAATATGAATCCTTCTTACCTGTAGAACTTAGGAGAAGTTGGATTCAGTAGTGCATATGAATAGAACAAAGGTATCATGAGCGTGAATTAAGTATATTAGATTCCATGAACACTGAAGGCAGACAAAAGGGAGCTTAAAGGGTCAAAATTATAATGTATAGGTGCTTCTGATCGCTCAGTTATCTTTGGTGCATGATGTTTAAGGTCGTCGTTAATCATAAATAAAAGCTTAAAAACCAGCTTCTTTGAACTTCTCAGAAAAGTTAATTTTGTCTTCATGATTCCATTTTACTATATAACCTTCTTCTACACGGAAGTCACTACTGGTGATATCAGAAGAATTTGCACCTGAGATGATTTTCTCCAAAACCCTTCTCTGAATGCCTTGCCCGTCCTTAGTTTCCATCAATATCTTATCAAATGGCATTTTCCTACCCCCAGTACCCATTTTCCTTATACTTGCAGTTGTGAAACCATCAAGAAGTTCCTGGATGTGGACGTTCACAAAACTGTGAGCATATGCAGAAGAAAAGCAAAAAAGAAACTAAAAAACATATTAGACCGTATATAATCAAGTGCAAAATGCCTACCTTCTTAGCAAGCACCGTATCAATTCTAGTCTCTTCAATATCCTTCCTGTTCTCTTCCAAAACAATACCTTGATGAGCAAGTACATATGAATGATCTGTTAGAGCATTCATAGTCAACAGAACCACTAGGAGCAATCTCATCAGAAAACCTACTCGTTGCACCATCCTTATGTATCTTCTTTTTCTTGGATATATCTGCTTGATTATCAATAACAGTAAGAGGGGGAACTTGAAATACATATTGTGGGTTTTTATACACTTGAAGCCCAAGTCAAAACTAGGGTTCCAACTCCGCCTGCATAAAATATTACCACTGCCAACATGCAGAACTAGGAAAACTAAAAGATTAATAAAATCGGCATAAGACAACAGCATAATTAAAAGGAAAATTCAGAAACCATGTTCTTTTCGAAAGTTTGAAGCGGTGGTTGTGGACTTTAAACTGAACATAGCCAGGGTCACCGAGCAATTAATTAACTTATATATTGTTCTTGGCCAATTAGGTGATGCGGGTTGCTGATAATTCTTAAAGTTTTCCCAAGTAAAATTGTTACCGCAAGTCAATAATCCTATCATCATAAGTTTCAGCATTGTACCCTCCAAGCTTATCTTTTGTTCGTGACAGAGATGGTTTACGTCATTTTCAGCTTGTTCCTATGAAATTAATTTATAAACAACCTGAGACAATAGGGTCAAATGTCAATCCTGACAGAGGTCTGAGTCAGAGATCTTTCGTTTGACTGTGTCACTGGGAAGCAAAAGAATGCAATATAACCAATGGAATCTCTCCTCCCTTGGATGCCCTTTTGAGTTTATAGCTTCCGCTATTGATTTTAATGAGCTCTCTCAGCTAACAAGTGAAAAACGAATTAATCCACTTCATTCCTTTGCTTAACGTGATAGAATCTTTTTTCAAATAAAGAAATTGATCATCACAGCGTTTATGGTACAAAATTACATGAGACATATACTCTTTTAGAGCTATGAGAATGAACAATGAGGGGCACACAGTGATCCGCAGAGTTTTCAAAATAAAATTTCTTTGGTGATCAACAATTCAAGAAAAGACGATCAATCATAAAGTTAATTATCGTCTTCGCACCTTCAAACATTCGTGAATTCCTCTATTATTGACAAAAGTAAAATACAGATAGAAGGATGAACTAAATGATATGTTTCCTAATAATAGAAGTGAAAAGCGTGCAAATTCAAGGTCTATAAATCTCTGGATACCAGAAATAGAGTCCCATGCTTTAATCAACAAAGATGGGAGATAATGAATGACAGGGATGGCGTAGTTTCCGAAGAGGCATGAACATGAAATTAAGAGCTTGAGGAACATGGCCCAAGTGATTACTGCATGGATTTGCTAAAACATTTCATCTTTTAACAATGTAAGAAGAAAATAAACTATTTAAAGACTGATGTGATGAAAGTTTAGAACACGAGGGCGTTTCGTCCAACTTGATGCTTGTGGTTTCTCCTTGAGAACAGTGTGATTTGCCAACCAAGCGGTTCAATGGAGGCCACGATTACACAGTTAGCCTGAATAACATCAACCCACCGACAGTAACATTAACCGTCGTACTAAAGGAAATATCATTCCCTAGAAGAGAAACCCTGCAACTTGTTTCAGGAATTCATTTTAAAAAAATTTGTGCAGTACCAGTAACGATCTTATGTTCACCTTATCAGGTAAGAGAGCTCTTAACGTTAAACAAGTTAATAAAGGAGACTCAGACCCGCGACCAAGGTATGGACATGGAGAGCTACATTTATCAATGTTGTGTGCACTAGTGATCCACTTCTGAGACCAGAGAGGAAGGATTTTGATAAGCTAAACTTAAAAGTGTATATCTCCAGGGCTCCCGTGGACACGTACACCTAATATACGGAAATATTCTTGAAGTTGATGAGTGAAAGTTGTTGTATTTGCATCAAAGTACTATGAAGGGGTCGTAATCTTGGTTCCGATCTATGCTATATGTCCAATTTTCAACGAAATGAAGACCTGGTTTGCCTTTCAAGGACATCTTCACATGTGTGACAACCACAACATCATATATTAAACGTTGAGTAGCTAATGAAGTTTCACCTGTGTATGCATGCTTTAAGTAGGATGTTTTGAGAATCCAAGAAAAGATTCCTTGCGGTATCACCATGTTTTAATGTTTATGCTTCTTAATCACTTCAAAAGCCAGACCCTTCACACACATATCTACTCCTGTCAACAAAATATCATCTTCACTCGTTACCCACCTAACCATCAGGTCCGCCCAGTATCTTCAACGTTGTGCTCTAACTTTTCATATCATTCCCTCCTTTCTTTTTAATATTTCGTTGGACCATCGACTTAGTGAAAGAAAGCAATTTTATTATGTGTAAATGATATCAAAACTATGAGTCTTGAAACAAAATAGTATCATAGAAATAACACTAATTTTAATTTTTTTGGATAAAGAGCATTTTATAGTATCAATTTTACCTAATACTTTGCTTAGGCTATAAAATTGTTTTTTAACGTAAAAATTTATAGACATTTATATTTGTCATATTTGAAACATTGTCAGGATGTTCTGCACAATTACTCAATTAGTTTGGATAACTTGTTATAAGTTTAACGTATTCTAGTGTACAAGATTTCTGGTTTTGCAAGAGATGTAAGCAATTTTCTTTTGTAATTTTTACAAAAAAAAATATAAATCATATTGCTTACTCATTTATAAAATTTTATAGTAAATAATCAAGATTAGCCGTTAATGTCCTTCACTAAATTTGTTTGCCTTTAGATATTATGTAAAGTCTAAACTCTATAAAGGAGGTTTAATTAATAAATCAATTAATTTTTAATTAAGAAGATTATCAAATTAAATTGAATTAAAAATTTTAAAATCAAATTGAAAAGTTGGTATGTTTAAAATTTTCTACTGCTAAACCGATAAAATCGGTTCCATTTTAATTAAAACATACTTAAAACTAAAGACAAAGTCGAGTATAAAGTTACTTGATAAAACTAAGTATGAGCATTAGTTGCTCTAGCGTTTGCAGTCACTTTAATTACGTACGTATGCACTAATTTTTTTGACAAATTTGGACATAAAATTCTTTTAAAAGGTCTACTTTTGTTAAGTATGGGAACAAAATCTTTTAAAAAGACAATTTGAGTTGAGTTGTAGAATATTTATGTCCGTATTGTATCATATGTGCTCTTATTAGATAGCACAACTTGGAAAGTATAAAAGGTTCAAAATGCAAAGTAAACTTTACACTCGTTGATTAGCATGAAAGATCAAATATATCACGTATATATTAACTCAACGATACAAAAGTCATGATCTAGAGTTTGAAATAGAAATATAATGTTAAAATAATTTCATTTGAAAAATCATTCATACAATTAAACATTTAAGATACAAATACGAAATTAGAAAAAATAAAAAAACCAACGTAAGTTATTGTAAATATTACTGCTAATAAAAAATTTACCTTTCAAACTAAGGATATGAACTATAAATTCATAAAAAAATTATAACTCCTCGTAGGTTGGGATGTATTTATATCTAACATCTCAAGACATTAATCAAGTCTAAGCAATCTTGAATTTCTTTTAGTCAACATCTCATCTACATTCTCAAAGGATAAAACTTTTTCAATATAATTTATCCAGAGGCAATCAACTTTTTAATCCTGTGAAATTTCACACCTATGTAATTAGGGATTACATGATATACCTGACTATTTGCCAAGTAAATAACATATTAACTATTATAGTGTATTTAGACTCCATCTTGATCGATGCTCATCTCCATCACTAGCTATGTGCCATAATGCTTCCTTAACAGGCTTAACTACCTTACCATACCCTACTTGTTGTTGACAATTACTATAGACTGTAATATTGATTTACACTACAAGAGTAAATGCATACCTTTTAGTAAACTCTAAAATATCTTATATAGTCAAAATCAACATATCCCATAATTAAAGGATTACCTTTTTGACTACTAAACATAGTCTTACAATTTGGCGTACCCGTTAAGTACTTAAATATCTACTTGGCCACTTTCTAATCTATTCTTTTGGATTTCGAATGTACTTACTAACCTCACTAACAATATGAGACAAATTTGGCATCATACGAACCATTACATACATTAAATATCTAATAACATTAGTATATGATACCTTAAACATATCATTAATATTTATATATGTTTATAAGCGTTGTTTAAGGAAAGCCTGAAGTGCTTTACAAATGGAGTGCTTCCAAGTTTAGCTTACTTATTCCACATCCTTCCGACACCTTCTCAATATAGCTGGATTGACATAAGCATAATTTTCTAGAGCTTCTATCCTTTTGAATATCCATTCCTAGTATTTTCTTGGCATTATCTAAATCTTTTATCTCAAATTCCTTTTTAAAAAAAGTCTTTAGTTCATTCACGTCGTGTATGCTCTTTGTAATAATTAACACATCATCCATATATAGTAGCAAAAAGTTAAGTAATCCACCATTAATGCTTTTAATTTACATATAAAAATCATACTCACATCTCATATAGCCAATTATGATCATGTACAAGTCAAATCTTTTGTACCATTGTTATATAGACTACTTCAATCCATAACGCGACTTCTTTAATTTATACACCAGATGCACATTTTTAGGTTGATTAAATCCCGAAAGTTATTCTATTTAAATTGGAACCTTTAAGTTGCCATAAAAAATTTGTCTTCACATCCATCTGCTATAAATGCATATCCAAATTTGCAATTAACAACATAGAAATCGTAAAGAAAGTATGATGAACCATTTGAAAGATTTTATTATAATCAATTCTCTTTTTTATGTATCTTTTAGCTACTATTTGAGCACATAAAATTTTCCATTATTATTTTTTGTTATTACTAGCTTTCTCTTGTATAATTACTAGCACCCTATAGGCCTCTTTGCTTTAGGAAGTTGCACTAACTCTTATGTCCGATTCTTGTTTAAAGACTCCACCATCTCCATCACATCTCTGATCCATTTATCCTTCCCCTAATTAGTCACAGCCTCTTGAAATTTACTGGATCCCTATTCCTTATGATGAGTTTAAAAGACACTGAATCTTCCCAACCATATTTGTTTAGTGGCCTAATGGTGTGTCTTACTCTATCTATGACTATAATGTGTTAATGCTCTTCTCTTGACATTAATCTATCTTCCAAACTAGAATTTTCAACCTCTTTAAAGTTTACTCCAGGTTATCCTAGTTCCACTTATAACTCCTTTGTATTGTTCTATATTGATCATATTGCATCCTCTTTTAACATATATTGCTCATCCATCATTGTGCTCCTACTAATTATCATCTTCTTTAAAGATGGATCCTGAAAATTGTATCCCTTCACATGTTTAAGGTAACTAATGAAGATAAACTTCTTTGACTTCAAGTTAAGTTTTCACCTCCCATTATTAAAAATATGCATATAAGTAAGACAACCAAAAGTTCTAATTCAAAAGAAATCTACCATACTTTTTATTCACACTTTTTTTCCCCACTCTCTCATCCAATTATATCTTTGGTGATTTATTGATGAGGTAACACTTTATACTAATAACTTTTACCCAAAAAGTTTTAAAGCACCCCGTATGTAGCTTGAAAGAACTAGCCTTTTCAGTTATATATCTACTCATCCTCTTTAAAACGTTGTTCTATTATAGTATTTTCCAAACCATATAATGTCTCTGAATTCCATGTTCTTCATAAAATTTCTAGAATTATGAGTACAAATACTTAGTAACATTATCTTATCTTAGGTGATTGATTTTTCTGCATGCTTAATTCTCTACCTCAGCCTTCCATGCCTTAAACCTTACAAAGACCACAAAAATTTTCCTTCATAAAATATATCTAGATATGTTTTTGGAAACCATCAATGAATGTCATAAAATACTAAGAGCCACTTAACTACAACTCTTTAATAAGATCTCATACGTCATTATGGACGTAATCTATAATTCCTTTAGTTTCATTGTTGCCAACCATTAGTTTCTCCTTCCTTTTGGTTGGCTCTATCATAGATATGAACTCCTACATGGTGGAAGCAACAGGATTAGATACTCCACTATCTACCCACCAAGAACTAGATATGACTACAAAATTAGTTTCATAAATTGAAAAGCCAAAGAGTTACCTAACAATTTTTGTTTTTCTTTCTATGCCTTATACCTCTGGCAATCCCAGACCTTTGCCAGTACTAGATTGATCAATATCAGCGTGTGGAGAAGATTTAGATCTCTTACCTTTAACCTTTTTAGGCTTGGCCTTTCCCTTTCCTTTGGTTACTGAAAGGACCTTATGAGTAGAATTCTTTAACTTCTCCTCTTCGGCAACAAAATGGGCAATCAAAACATTGAACTCTCGTTCTTGATCTTGCGAGTAATATGTCGTCACCAGAATACTAAACTCTTGAGAGAGTGTGCTTAGATCCTGGTGAACTATGCAGACTTTAAAAAGAGAAATATTTAGTGCCTTTAATTTACTGTGGAGATTGATCATTCTTGATATGTACTCCCTCACTCCCCCTTCTCTAGTGTATCTCATGGAGATTAATTCTTTTATCAAGGCAATTATCTCAGCATTAGCAGAGACTGCATACCTCTAGGAGACATTATCAAGAAACTCTCGCACTATGCTTGTCTTCAGAAGTCCATTAAGAAGATGGTCAGATATGGATCTCTTAATGGTCATACAACATAATATGTTTAATCGATCCCAGGTTGCATAGGCTGCTTTATCAACCTCCGAGTTACTGGATGTAGGTGGAGATGGCCTATCTGTATGTATGATCAAGTCAATATTTTCCATCTTCATTGCAATCAATACATCCTCTATCCACTTTTTCAAATTGAAACTAGTCAAGGTTTTAATGATGATGTCGATATCATTGACAGAAAAAGTGCTACAAAATGACAATGTAACAATCAACACAAATGTAGGATAACGGTAATACTTAAAATCATAAAATAGTATATGTACTGAGAATCTGATTACACATATTATGAAACATCTTTAGGTTGAATACATGATACATGTAACCAGACCTCCACATAAAAGTGATAAGAGTACATTTCATTAACTCTCATGACATTACCACTTTGGAGCGAATAGATCATTTAAGTAACGATTTTCCTCTATCTAATGCCTTTATGCACATCTTAAAATTTTATGTAAGGCCAACACCTTTTGGCTGAATAACCAAACATAAGACCAAGGACATCCCCCAACAAGCAAGTACAACAATTCAAAATACTGACTCAAGGGGCCACTTTGGTGACTACTTTCTCATCAATACCTAAAAAATCCACAAACACAAGAAATGCATCTTTATGTTATCCTCGCATTCTATATGGGGACATTATATGTGATAATGTATCATTAATAAACGCAAAAATTGAATGTACATTCTTATTATCACATACTGAGAACATTATCGTTAAACTTTATTTGAGACTTTTATCAGGAAAAATCCCAATCAGAGTGATTATCGTGCGTTACCGAATACTGAACTTACCACATGAGATGCAAAAACCTCAGGTATCTCCCTCATGTCAAGTTCGCAGTACGAAAATCAACTCAAAACTAGCTTTAGAATGCATTATTTCCTTTTTTTGTAGTTAAACTTTATTTATTACCAATGCAATAAATCCAGCAAAATTAAAAAACTCATTTATAAATTCCTCGAACCTGAAAATTGACCCAAAATAACCCGGGGCATCTTTACTGGAATTTTAAAAATTTTGAATTTTTTTCTTTAGTGTGTTGACATCAACACTACATCATTGTTGCGTCAGAATACTGTTGCCAACTGTGGGTAGGCGCCCGCCTCAGACTTGCCAAGCGCACCCACGTGCTCACCAACTGTGGCACGTGCATCATATGCATAACACATGTCTGTCCCCCAAATGACCACGTGTTGAGCATCTAAATGGTGTTTGTGTTGTACATGTCATACACATTGCCACTAGGTGGTGTACACGCCACACATGTCAATCATCTCACATGACGACATGTCACGCATTCGGGTAATGCATGTCACGCACATGCCTGCCTCAACTACCACCCACGTGCACTGTGCACACATCAAGCATGTGTAATCCGTCGCCTTAGACTATTGGGATAATTTTTGACTAGTTTTGGTCAATTTTTTGCTCTCTGAGGCTCGTTTTTGACCCGTTTTTTAAGGCTAACAATATGTATCACACTTTCAAGCATTAATCTACAAGAAAAAAATCAAAAAGCAGAACTTTATTCTCTGAAACCCTTATGGAGAAAAATCGAATAAACTTCATTTTTAACAACCTGATCATGTAACTGCTCTGATACTACGTGTTGCACATAACACAAGCCTTAGTTAAATATCTCGGATCGAACGTGAAAGGGAAATAATGAAGAAATGTGAAAAATACTTAATTTTGGTTCGATAACTTCAAATGAACTTTTCGGGCTGAAATGAGTGCAAATCTACCGAAGCCTTAAAAGGATCTACTCATTGGGACGTGATCAACGTCTTTCTACAGTTTTCTCAAAACATAAACCTCTGAATGGGTCAAAATAACTTTACGTTCATGAATGATATAAGCAACTATAAGAGACCTTAACTTCTTTATATAACTTCCATACTGGGCTTCCCCATCATAAGCTCGATATGAGTCCGGTCCACATTGATTGGGGTCTATTTTTCTCCTAAACTTCGGCCCATTATCCTAGATCTTTTATTGAGTCACTTTATTATCTTTATTCAAATCAAATTACGTAACTTAATTGATAAGTTATTTAAAAACTGATAAAATGTAATTAATTGTTGTCTACCAAAATGGAAAATATCCAACATGAGTTTCTATAATAATCAGTATCTAGGGCTAGAATTGAATAAAACAAGCATGTTGATACATTCATGGATTGCGTGGCCATGCATGGGTCCTTTGTTTGCCTCTGTTTTGTGATTAGAGAACAGAGGTGATTGGGGTTGTTGGAAATGCAACATGCAGACGTGGTCTCTTGATTGTTGTGATCAAATAAGACTTAGTCTTATTGCTAGAGTTCTTTTAGGAGTCCATTACTCTGTTTATTTCCTTTCCTTGTATGTAGGTGGACGTGACCCATTATTTGCTTCTGTTTGTTATTTCGTTCAAGTTTGTTTGGAAAAGTGTTATATATTGGCACATGTTAATCAATAAAAGACAACCAAGATATTATGCAAAATCTTACTTCTTCCTGAAAATCTTCCTTCCCTTTTGCACTTTCTTGCAAAATTCTTGTCTACAAAATTGTCCATATCATTTGTTATCAGCACCACTTTTCCAAATGGAGACACAACAGAAAACTAATGCTGAATTTAGAGTCGAAGTTATTGAACTCATTGCCAAGCAAGAAGCTGCCTTGAGCAAACAGGAAGTTGCATTGAGCAAACAAGAAGCTGCCTTGGACAAGATCAACGCCAACTATGACCAACTTAGTTCCCTTATTCAGACGTTGGTTTCCGATTTTCACTCCTTCACAATAGGGCCAAATTCTACCTTTGCCTCTGTCTGCACCCCCATTCGTCCAACACCTGATGAAAATCTACTCTCTGTTGGAGAAAATTCACGTGGTAGTACTAACTTTCCAAAATCCTCTCTCAAGCTTTCCTTTCTAAACTTTAATGGTGAGGATCCACCGGGGTGGATTTTCGAGTTGAGCAATATTTTACGTACCAGGGAACAAATGCTGAACAAAGGATGTCGTTGGCTTCTTTCCATCTAGAAGGATTGGCACTTCAGTGGTTTCGTTGGTTCACCAAGTTTTGTGGACCACTCTCATGGACATAATTCACCCGAGCCCTCCTACAAAGGTTTGGACACACAGATTATGAAGATCTAGCTAAAGATTTATGAAGGCTTAAATAGACAACCACAGTGGAAGCTTACTAGGATGCGTTCGAGAAACTGTCCCATCAAATAGATGGCTTACCGGAATCCTTCTTAGTTGGGAGCTTTACTACTAGTTTGAAAGACGAAATACATCTCGAGGTTAAACTTAAGAAACCTCGTACTGTCAACGATGCCATCGAAGCAGCTCGGATAATTGAGGAGAAAAATCAGCTTCACAGACGCTCCATCATCACACCTAGGATTTCCATGATGACGCCAAAACTTCCCGAAACTTCGAGTACCAGTGTTCTTGGACCAATACCGAATCAGAAATCAGGAATTCCTAATTTTTGCAGGTTGCCTTCCCAAAAGCAAAAGAAAGAAGAGAGAAGGGAATTTGCTTCTATTGTGATGAGAATTTCATGCCGGTCATCGTTGCATTCGTCCCCAACTTTTTATGATTAAAGACTGCAATGAAACTCCATCTGAGGAACTAGAGGAGAAGACCGAGAATGAAGAAGAAGGAGAGTTTCACATGCTCAAAATTTTGTTTCATGCTATAACGGGTGTTCCGAATCCTCAAATCATCCGAGTCAAAGGAAAGATGAAGGGAAAGCAGGTCATCGTACTCATAGATGGTGGAAGAACGCATAACTTCATTGAAAAGGGAATTGTAACCAAGCTAGGGCTACCAATCGATACCAATAGAAGCTTCCAAGTAATGATAGCAAACAAGGATCTTGTGGATTGCAAGGGAATCTGTAGAGGAATGAAAATGCTCGTGCATGATTGCTGGATTGTGGCCAATTTCTTCGTTTTGCCATCAGCAAATTTTTCGTGGTCTTGAGAGTCCAGTGGCTTGCAAACTTGAGGCCGATTGAAACTGATTACGATAAACTTACAATGGCTTTTAATTTAAATAGTAAGAGATATACTTTCCAAGGATTGCAACAGAGAGAATTGGAGGCTTTATCCGACAAAGAGGCCCACCACCTACTTTCTAGCAGTTTATTGGGTACTAGATTCTTTATCCAGCTGTTTTCAACCGAAATAAATATTCAAGACTCCTTTAAACTACATCCAGATATTAATAAGATCCTAAAGCCCCATCAAAATATTTTTGAAAAGCCAAGAGCTTTGCCATTAATACGAGACCGTGACTATAGAATTCCATTACTACCAAATTCTAAACCTATAAACGTATGTATCTATTGGTACCCGTAATACTAGAAGACGGAGATCGAAAATCAGGTGCGTGAGTTATTAGCGTCAGGGTTAATTCGACCAAGTTCTAGCCCGTTCTCTTCCCCAATCCTTTTAGTACATGAAGCTAACGGAGAGTGGAGTTTTGTGTGGAATATCGTGCTCTCAATGAGATTACAATAAATGATAAATTTCCAATACCCATGATAGACGAATTAATGGATGAACTGTTTCGAGCGCGCTACTTTTTAAAATTCGATTTGAGAGCCGAATATCACCAAATCTGGGTCTATAAACTGGACATTCCTAAAACGGCATTCCGTATACACGAAAACATTATGAGTTTGTGTTGATGCCATTCGGTCTCACAAATGCGTCTTCAACCTTCCAAAGTTTGGTGAATGAGGTATTTCGCCCTTTCTTTCACAAAGTTTACCGGAAGTTCATCAATCATTATGGAATGATTGTTGCACCCCTGAACTGCCTATTGAGTAAAGAAGGATTTAATTGGACCTAGGAGGCAGCCGAAGCATTTAAACACCTCAAACAAACTCTTTATCATACGTCTGTTCTAAGATTGTTAGATTTTTCCCAGCCGTTCGTCATAGAGTGTGATGCCAGTGGTAGTGGTATTGGAGCAGTACCAATGCAGCAGAACCAACCAATAGCCTTTTTCAGGGAAGGACTCAAGGGAGCAGCCCTCAAATACTCTACCTACAAGAAAGAGATGTTCGTTGTCGTTAAATCGGTTAGAAAATAGTGACCTTATTTACTTGGCAATTCCTTCATTATTTGTATCAATCATCGCAGCTTAAAATACCTCCTAGAGCAAAGAATCATCACTCCCGCTTAAGCTCGATGGCTGCCTAAGTTGATGAGATATGAATACTAGATCGAACATGAAAAAGGAGAGGAGAACACGACAACAGATTCTTTATCACTTAAGGCCGAGTTGTGCCTTATTGCTGTATCTACACCCCAGGCGATTTGGTGGCAACAACTCCAACATAAATGCAACAACGATCCTTTTTATGTTCCGTTCGCATCCGACCCAAAAGCAATCAAGAGAGATGGTGTTTGGTTTCTTGGGGAGAAGGTCCTCCTCAATCCTTCTTCACCTCTTATTCCTATGATTTTGGCAGAATTACATGATTCGACAGTTGGGGGTCATTTTGGGTTCCACAAAACATTAGCACGGGTTCAAACTGAATTTTATTGGAAAGGGATGCGGAACTCAATCTTGTAGTTTATTCGCCATTATGATATATGCCAGAGGAACAAAATTGATCACCTTGCACCTGCCAGACTTCTTCAACCATTACCGATTCCAGATCGAATTTGGAGCGATGCGTTCATGGATTTTATCGATGGCTTGCCAACATCGGGAGGGTGCTAGGTAATAATGGTTGTTGTAGATAGATTGTCAAAATATGCACATTTTATTTCCATGTTCCAGCTGTGTACCTCATTGTCCGTGGCAAAGGTTTTTATTGCAAATATAATTAGGTTACATGGCGTTACATCAAGCATAGTGAGTGACAGGGATTGCATATTTATGAGCAATTTTTGGAGTAAGCTCTTTGAGATGCAAGAAGCGAAGCTTAACATGAGCTCAAGTTACCATTCGCAGTCCGATGGACAAACGGAAATGGTAAATAGGACCTTAGACCAATACCTACAATGCTTCACTATTGATAAACCAAAACGGTGGAAAGAATGGCTTCCTCAAGTTGAATATAGCTATAACACTTCAACCCATTCATCCATAAAAGTTTCTCCTTTTCAAGCAATGTATGGAATCCCACCTCCTTCATTGCTTCTGTATCTACTGCGAACAACTAGGGTGGAAGCTGTTGATTTTTTCCTTTGGGAAAGGGATGATATGCTAAAGAGCTTAAAATCACTCTCAAGCAAGCATGTGATCGTATGAAGTCTCTTGCGAATCAACATCGACGGGATGTTGAATTTGAGGTGGGTGATTATGTATATCTCAAATTGCAGCCGTACCGGCAGTCTTCAATTGTATTCCGAGCCTCTATGAAATTATCTCTAAGGTTTTATGGGCCTTTTCGGGTCATAGCTAGAATCAGGTTCGTTGCCTACAGTTTGGAGTTACCACCAGGAACAAGAATCACAATGTATTCCACGTTAGTCGACTTCGTAAGTTGTTGGGTGACAGACTCGTAGCCTCTCCTAGTTTTCCACCATCAACAGAAGAGAGTCCTGTTCTTCCTCAGCCGAAGAAAGTTCTTGCATGCTGGGTCATACAAAAAGAAAAATATAGACCAAAGGAGGAGGTCCTTATAAAATGGATTGGTGCTTCCCTTGAAGATGATACCTAGGAAGACGCTAGAAGATTGCAAAGAACCTATCCCTGTTTCACCCTTGAGGACAAGGGTCCTTGAAGAGGGGGAAAACCGATACGTGCATGGATTGCATGGCCATGCATGGGTCCTTTGTTTGTCTCTGTTTTGTGATTGGAGAATAGCAGTGATTGGGGATGTTGGAAATGCAACATGCAAACGTGATCTCTTGGTTGTTGTGATCAAATAAGACTTGGTCTTATTGCTAGAGTTCTTTTAGGAGTCCATTACTCTGTTTATTTCCTTTCCTTATATGCAGGTAGACGTGATCCATTATTTGCTTCAGTTCGTGCAAGTTTGTTTGGAAAAGTGTTATATATTGGCACAAGTTAATCAATACAAGACAACTAAAATATTATGCAAAATCTTACTCCTCCCTGAAAATCTTCCTTCTCTTTTGCACTTTCTTGCAAAATTCTTGTTTACAAAATTATCCATATCACATATCCTTCCACACCTAATTAATAATGTTACTCAAATCCAACTAATTAGCAATGGTTGCCCAAAAGGTCTATAACGTGAAATGCACACTAATGCTGAAGAAAGATGAGGCATTTTTTTTTTCTTTTTTACAGCCAGTTGCTTTCTCTGCGCCTTAGGGATGCTGAGTTCGAAATCTTATGGCCCGGGAAACCATATAATTGCGTGCAATACACGAAACATCATTGAATGTTTGAAAAGCTGTCACTCGAGTTCTTTTGTATGGGAAGTACCAACATCATAGAGAAATTTAAACTAGAACAAAGTTTGTATACATGTATGGGCAAGAAATAACACTGACAATCAACAATCTTATGGGTAAAACAAACAGAACACACAACTGGCCTAACGATTCGGTAAATTTGTCATCGTCAATTAGTTGATGAATCAATAAATTTAGGAACACAAGATGGCTAATTACACTTTGATTGATTGAAAATTTTTCAGCAATGTACGAAAGCTGCAAATGGGGAACAAAAGAAACGAAAAAGCTGTTTAAAATTCCCCCAATCATCCATTGCATTCATTAGAAAATCGACAGTTGCTGATAAACAATTCACATCGTAGAATTGGTACAGCTGACGTAATACTGATGCAAAGTAGAGGAATCCTGCTAACACAACCTGTATTTTTAGGTTGTTGCTCCAACAATGTGATCTAGTATGCAATGTTGAAGGACCTGTGGTGTTGTAATCAACCTCACAAACAAATCCTGCCGTTTCCACACAGAGAAACGAGAGGAATTTGTTTGAAAGAAGCAGATTAAAGCTGCAGTTGACATCCCTAACTCCTCAGCAACCTCTCGGACATAAGCACAGCAAAGCCGCAAAGCAAAATCTTGATTTCAATAGGTGGAAGCATCAAACCTCGGCTCATAAAAGCAAACCTGGCTGTTGTATGACTGAAGAGCACATCCAGCAATCCAAGACCAGACCTTTTTGTCCACATCATATAGAAGGCCTTTTCCTTGATTCCAAGATGTAAAGCATATCAGGTTATCCTGTCCAAAGCACTCAAATCTTTCAGCCGATAACCTCAACAAAGCTCGGAAATATTTTGGGGGCATCCTACTGATCTCCACCCACATTATATTTGCATGATCCAATTCCCATATTCTCATACTCTGAAGTGTACTATAGAGACCAATCCTTCCAACAAGAAACAAACGTTTCTGAGTGCCAGCAACCAAATAACCATCCAGCAAAGACCGTGGGAACTTGGCTGGAATGTGTTCCCAATAACCTGTTTCAAGTTTATGCATCATCAAACCAAGTGGAGAAAGGGTTTCCAGATACAATCGAGAATCACAATATGCCATCTTTGAAGAGCAAAGATTCACTGCAGGCATGATCTGGTGAAGAGACCATCTGTCAAGCTTTGAATGATACACTTCGGTGGGCAATGATTTATCACCATAAATATCACTAGCAGCTATCACTTTGAATGATCTATCCATTCTATCAACAACCATTATCAATTGCCTCTGTTGATTATAATGCATACTTGGCAACGTCCTCCAAGTTTGTGTTAGTGGATTACAAACTAGTGTTTTGAAAGTTAGGCCATCAAGCCCAGAAAAGCAAACAAGGCCCGCTGAAGAACCAACCAACCAAAATGCCCAGTAAGGCAAAAATGTAAATGGAATCCTGTACCATGTTTTCAATGGCAAGCTAAATACAGAGCATTGTGGGGTTTGTGAGTTCTTCCAAAATGTCAAAAGGCAAGGCCCATGAGACGGCACTTGTGAGTGAAATTTAAGAAAACTACTGTCTTGAAGAATTGAATTCCACCGTTTACAGACTGAACGAAGACGAAATATCATAAAAGGAGGAACCCTAGCAAGAATTTCATTTAACAGATCTTCAGGCAGCATTGCCCATATGCTATCCTCCATTTGAACATCCAGATGAACGGATTTACCAAATGTCGCTGCTGTTTCCTCATCCAAGCCACGTGGTTTTGTCTTGATAACCTTTTGCCTCGAAGGACTAGTGTTCCTCGATCCCAGACGCCCCAGTGGGCTGGTGTTCCTCGGCCCACCAATCCTTATAGGAGATACTTGCCCGGGGCAGTAATCATCTTCACGAGGACCCCCATTTGCCAGCAATGGGGGACTAGAAACAGTGGATATGAATTCAGATGATTGCCCAATATAATGCATCGTAATCATCAATCCCAAAACCCTTTGTTATAATGCAACAACAACGTGTCAATACCTTGAACGATCCAATACCATGTTTATAAAGAAAAGGTAAATCCTAAATTCATGAGATTCCAGGAAAAGATGAAAACTTTGGCGCCCAAACTATAAACCCAGCCATCTAAAAGACAACAGTAAAACGTATCATATAGCACAGCTTTCACTAAATTTCAGATCATAAACCCACAAAAACAACTAGATCTCAACTAAATAACCTTCCCATAGAACAGATTGTGGCAATAACAGGCAGAGAACAACACAAAAACGGAAACTTGAAGAATAAGAGAAGGGTTACCTTGAGAATTCAGAACTACAATCTGTTTAGCTCGGTAGAGAACTAAAAGAAGTTAAAAGGTTTCAGGGTTGGAGATGAGAGAGAAGGAGGCTACCGCAGTGATTGGGTAGTTTGGATGTTTGATTTGTTTTGTGACTATTCAAGAAAATTGGATTATATCTTGAACTGTTTCTTAACCATTGTCTGCCACGTCATAAAATAATAATAATTGATGTTCTTTTGGACAGATTGTGCTGAAAAGACCAATGTAAATGGCCCGCAAACAAATTTCAGCCAATATAATATTTTGAAAATAAACTTTTAATTATAATTATATTACTGACACTTTTTTATTCGGGTCATAAATGAAATTGCAATGGTGGAAAGCCTTCAAGCCCAAGTCCATCTTTGAATAAGAGTATATATATTAAGGACGAACGGGATGGACGACCACGCAATTCATCCCCATCGTCCATTTAATCTAACGGTTATTTACCTCCCATTTATATATCATGGCTGATCTTTTTCTTTCTGTCTTTATTATTATCATCATTATCACTCTCCCTCTTTCATTTCTCTCTCATTGTTTAACTCTCCGGCCTCCACTTCCTCTGCTTATCCGCCGCGCATCTACACTTTTCGTTTTCTTCATCTTAAAACTCTAAACATTGCATCTCTGACAACTGTGGTAAGCTCTCCTTTTTTCTTCGGCGGTTTTATTTAAGTCATTGTTTCATCAAGTTTTTATTATGTGCACAGATGGGTCAGTCTCCAATAAAGTGTTTCAGATTTACTCCTTTTATCTTCAGTGGTTTTATTCCTTTTCCTCATCTTAAAACTCTAAACATTGGTTTTATTCACCGTTTGGAGTTTGGTCTTTTAGCTTTACAACTGTGGTAAGCTAATTTTTTTGCTTCTGCGGTTTTATTTCATTATGTGTACAGATGGGTAATTGTTTGCGTTTATTTTGTATACAGATGGGTAACGGTACTGTGGTAAGCTCTTCTTTTTCCTTCTGCGGTTATATTTCTAACTGTTTACATTTAGTCTATGAACAGATGGGTAACGGTACTGTGGTAAACTCTTCTTTTTTCTTCTGTGGTTACATTTCAGTCATGGTTTTGTATTTCCCTTTTTTTTGCATTTTTTGCTTCGACTTTCTTTTATTTCATTATGTGTACAGATGGGTAACTGTTTGGGTTTATTCTGTATACAGTTGGGTAACGGTAGTGTGGTAAGTTCTTTTTTCTTCTGCTATTTTATTTCAATCAAGATTTTGTATTTCCTTTTTATGTTTGAGTTTTTATTATGTGTACAGATGGGTAACAATTGGGGTTTACAACTATGGTAAGCTTTCCTTTTTCTTCAGTCATGGTTTTGTATTTCCTTTTTCTGTTTGCGTTTATTCTGTGTACAAATGGGTAAGGGTATTGTGGTAAGTTTTCCTTTTTCCTTTCCTACAATAATGATTGATATTTATCAAGTTTAATTTTTTCCTTCGATTTTCATGAAGCTTTTATTATGTGCAGAGATGGGTCAACTGGGTTAAAGGAGAGAGA
>JAOQMP010000008.1:14491159-14501892 GCA_027563575.1 Erythroxylum pedicellare
TTTGATGATCCTATGATCAAGAACATTTTTAGATTAAATCCTAAAGACTTGACTCTCATTATCATAATCTCCATTATAATGGCAAGTGTATAAATTTAATCAAGGACTTATCATATTAGAATTAAAAAAACAATAACCATAATACGATAATATAATCATTTTCCATGTTATTAAACAAAGTTAATAATTACAAAACAAAAATGTTCAATTTATTATTAGATAACGGATGGGTCATGGGCATAATTCCAACACTAGAAAAGGTTCAGATGTGACATATAAAACAATAATATCCCAAGATTAATTATTGGTAAGGCTTGAAGTCTTTTAATTAATTGCTAGGGAAAGCCATCATGATTAATAAATTTTCTATCAAACAGCTCAATAACTAGCTGAATTACAACTAATATAGAGAGTAGTTGGAAGTATATTACTATTGCAGTAAAATATTCTTAAGATGACTCATTTGGCACTTGACATTGCACTTTTTGTATTCCTCAAATGTATTCTTTTGTTAGTTTGTTTCCTTGGAATAAAAGATTATGTGCACACCATTCATTCATTTTTCAATCCCTCCATTATAACTAAAACATGAAATGATGGGTGTATTAAATTAGGACTATATGAAAGAATGATTTGGGATAGTGTTACATGTTTTTAACTGTATTATGAAAAAATAAGATTTAACCAAAACCGCTATTCTATTGTAAGAAATTTTACTATCAATCATTCGATTACTGACTATCTTAGTTTAATCACCAACCAATTTTTCTTTGTTTTTCCACCCTTTACTCTCACTCATCCTTTCCCCTGAATCTTTTAAATCCAATTTAATAGTATCAATTTTTCATTATTATTACATCTTCTAAACGATACAGTTGCACTGGTCACTATTCCCATTACTTTAAGATGATCTTAGTCAATGTACAGAAGAAGAAAAAAGGAACATTATGAGATAAAATGGGTGTGTAGAAGAAAAGGTACTTTACAAAAAAGAATAACTTGAAAGATTAGACAAAGAAGAAAAAAATAATATTGTCACTTTCTCAAAAATGTACTACTTATGATGTAGAATAAAGGAAAAAATCTTAACAATTAATCCTGTAGCTATAATTATCTTACATTTATAGTTAGGAGTCATAATTAAGAGTTTAAGAATATATTTATAGTTGTACAATCTTAAGAATTATGGAGAAAAATCTCATCATACCCCCTCTCTCAAATTGGTGCATAGATGTCATGCATGCCTAACTTGTTACGAAATTTTGAGAGCACATGATTTGAAAATCTTTTGGTAAGAATGTCAGCCAATTGATCCTCAAACTGAATTTGGGGAAATTTCACAATTTTTCATCCAACTTTCTTTAATGAAGAACCTATCAACCTCAACATGCTTTGTTTGATCATGTTGGACAAGATTGTGAGCAATATCACAAGCAACTTTGTTGTCACAATATAAACTAATTGGTTGCTTCAGTGGATAGCCTAAATCATCTAAAAGTAATCTGAGCCACAAAGTTCCATAGAGACTAAGTGCTATACCTCTAAATTCAGATTCCACACTTGGGCGAGCAACTACATTTTGTTTATTTACTTCTCTATGTAACAAGGTTACCACCCACAAATGTGAAGTAATGAGAAGTTGATCTTCTATCTTCTATTGATCCAACCCAATCAACATTTGTATACACATCTATACTTTGCCAATTTGTATTTTTAGTAAACAAACTTCTTTTACCTAGAACATATTTTACATGCTTCAAAATTTTCATAACTGCCTTCATATATTGTTCTCTAGGATTATGCATAAACTAACTAGATTATACATAAATTGACTAACGATACTCAAAGAATAAACAAGGTCAGGTCTTGTGAAAGCCAAGTGCATTAGCCTTCCGACAAGCCTTTGATATGTTCCTTTATTAACTGGAATTTGGTTTGCTTCTATACATAATTTCAAGCTTTCCTTAACTAGTGTATTAGTTGACATGTTGACATATTAGTTTCTTGTAGTAAATCTATTGCATATTTTCTTTTGGATAGAAAATTCATTTCTTCGATCTAGAAACTTCAATCCTAAGAAAATATTTCAAGAAATCAAGATCTTTTATTTCAAATTCTCTGGACAAGTTTTCTTATAGTGCCTTCCTCTCTTCCGGATCATCTCCTGTCACCTCCATGTCATCCACATATATAATAAGAGTAGTGATTTTACCTTGCCTTTTTTTTAAGAATAAAGTGGAGACGGAATTGCTTTGATGATATCTAAAAGTTATCATAGACTTTTTGATCCTTCCAAACCATGCTCTAGGTGATTACTTCAGCCCGTACAATGACTTCTTTAATCTACAAACTTTTTTACTCTGTCTTTTTGCTACCATACAACCTAGTGGAAGCTCTATATAGATTTCTTTAGATAATTCACCATGCAAAAAGACATTCTTTACATCAAATTGTTGCAAAGGCCAATCAAAGTTTGCAACTAGGCACAACAATACTCTAACAGTATTAATTTTAGCTATAGGAACAAATGTCTCTGTGTAATCAATCTCATAGGTTTGAGTGTACCCCTTTGCTACCAATCTTACTTTAAACATTTCAGTTACGCAATCTGCATTGTACTTTACAGTGTAAACCCATCGACATTCAACTGGCTTCTTTCTTGGTAGGCATTCAACAATTTCTAAAGTTTTTCTTGTAAAGAGTTTTTTTCTCATTCATTGCAGCTCTCTACCTTGGAACCGTTAGTGCCACTTGCACATTGATAGGTATAACTATAACAGATAATTGATTTATAAATGATCTATTTGATTCTGACAGATTATTATTTGACACATAATGACTCATAGGATATTAACTCAACTTGAAATTTTAGGTTCATGTGAAAGCTTAGGAATAAATCAATAAGACACTCTAGTAGTTGTTTTCTAGGTGGCTCAGGGTCAAGAATAGGAACATCCTCAGTAAACGATTGGTGTGGTATATTAATGAGTCTTAATTTCTACATTTAATGGACTAATAACCTCTACTTTAGTTGTACCTTCTTATCCAATATCCTCTACTTTAATAGCCCCTTTATGCTCTTCTTTTTATTCCAACTGATTATTAGCACCATCACTAACATCGTTACCATCTACAAAATGACAGTCACCTTTGCACTCCCCTTGAAGTTCATAATCGAGAGTCTAAATTTCCTTCTAGTACTTCCTCTAAAGCTTAGACTTAGAGAAATACATTGTATCTTTATGAAATACTACATCCATTATGATGAACATACATTTCGTTAGAGGATGATAACATTGGTACTCCTTTTGGTTTGTCGCATACCTAAGAAAAACACACCGCATAGCTTGTGGTGCTAGCTTGTTATGTTGATGTTTATGGATATGCATAAATGCTACACATCCAAAAACATGAGGAGGCAAATTTGGTATTAGTGGAGCAGCTACAACATTAGTGAGAAATTAAAATGATGTCTAAAATTCAATAGAGTGGGAGGGAATTCGATTAATTATATATGTAGTGGAAGAAAGAGCTTCTCCCCAATAAGTTAATGGCATATGAGCTTGAATTAATGAGACACAAACAACTTCTAGCAAATGTTGATTTTTCCTTCAGCTACCCCATTCGATTGCAGTGTATACATGTAAGTAATTTGATTAACAATACCTTGTGCTTCCAAATAATGTTTCAACTCAAAACTCTAATATTCTCCAACATTATCACTGCGATGAACTCGAACCTGTACATTATATTAAGTTTGAATGATCTTATGGAATTTTGGAGCAATAAATTCACTTCACTTTTGGATTTCATTAACCACAACCAAGTAATCCTCATACAATCATCAATAAAAGTATCAAACCAACGAGATTCACCCTAAGTTGGAATTTTGGATGGACCTTATACACTAGAGTGAATAACTATAAAAGGCAGTACACTCTTATTTAACACTGATGGAAATGAATTTTGATGATATTTTGTAAGTTCACAAACATCAAAACAGAAATTAGAGACATCGACTTTTTCAAACAAACTAGGAAATAGTTTTGTGAGATACCTAAAAGATGTATGCCCTAAACATTGATGACACAACCAAAGTTTAGTTTTATTTTTATCCTCTTTTGAGTCATCCACAATAAAAATTTAATGCAACTTGTCTAAACTCTTTAACGTAAGGCCCAGATAATACAACTTTCCTCTGCTAATACCACAACCAATCATCTGCATTATTTGGATGTACTTAAAAAGGCAAAAGTAAGGCCAAAAGATTAAAATGTCAGATAAGGCTATTGTTATTTGAGAAATATACAAGAGGTTATAATCCAAAGATGGAACAACCAAAATAGAATCCAAATTTAGAGTATTAGTGAGAGTTCAAGACCCTTCTCTATCAATTTGGGTTTGTCACCATTAGTAATAAAAAAATTTCGAGGAATATATGAGTTCAATAACCTGTCTAGAATCAAAGGTCATATGACTTGTAGCGTTAGAATCAATTATCCATGTACTATTAGAAATAGATGCAAAACCATTAGTAGTCTTACCATCATTATTTGTAGTTCCTATTAATGCAGAAGTCTTCTCAACAATATCATCATTGATTTTGGCCTCAATAACAATAACAATTGGAGTTTTCTTGAAATCCTTCTTTCAGGTTGCTTGATTATGGTCCCAACAATCTGGATATCTTATACGTTCATAGCATCGATCTTGAGTATGTCCAATTTGGTTGTAATGAGTGCACTTATATGTAGACTTTTCACCATTAATGGTTGTTTTTTATTTGTTTCCAACCACCATAGCAACAACTTCGAGGTTTCCAAATTATCATTTCCGCATTTCACGACATTTTGCCTCTCGATGAATTCTTCTGAAGTTACAATTGATTCCTTCCTTATAATCTCTCCACTAGGCATCGCAATTAGGCCTGGACCTAATCACGCTTGAGTTGATCGGGCCTTATGTAAAGCCCAATATTAGGAGTTAGAATATTAAGGAATTTCAATGCATAGTATGCTTTACATAATTGAGTTTTTGCTTATTTGTGTGTATGCATTTTTGGACTCATATCAATAGTTGTAAATGCATTCATTGACATTTCCAGGTACAATTGGTTTTAAAATTTCCAACTAAGATGAGAATTGGGGTTTATTAGTAATGAAAATTTATTTGGAGGTTATTGGTATTACTTTGGACTTTTTGGAAATTTTAGGAATTTTTCTGAAAATTTTGGGGGTATTTTGGATATTAGGAAAAAATTAGACAAATGGTATTATGACAACTGGCGGTCTTAGATGTTGACAAAAGGCATACATGCAAGGAGCCACGGGTCAATGGGATAATAAGACACATATGTATGTGTGTTATGAAGCAAAAACCAAATCTGTAACTTGGTTGTTCTCAGTTTTGCTTAGTTTCCCTCAACACCGAACCTTACTTTCCACTCTCACTGTTAGTGATTTTTCTAAAAGCAAGGTAAGTTAAATTTTCTAGTACTGTGAATAAGTTGATGATGTTTCACGGTTGAGAAAGGGATACATGCATGAATTATGTATAAAGCATTTCAGTGATAGTGTGAAATACGCATAAGTTGTTGTCACTATGCATGCATGAATCTGTTAAGTATTGGTAGAAATGGGTTTTAAAGGAATTAACATAGCAGTAGAGAGAGAAACCTCAAACTATACATTCAGGTTTGAAGTTTGATTTTAGATTCTTAAGTTTTGAGCTATTTTAGAGTAAGATGAGTTGGAATGGGAATAGAAATGCAAAAGATATAACTTAGATGTGGTGTAAGAGAACATGAATGAAGAAGAAAGAAAGAAGATGATTAAAAAGCAGTAAAGTTCGCCACGACTAACTCTCTTTGGTTCACCGCAACCAACTTAAAGGACTTCATTTTTGTGAAAGTTCACAAACTTTTAAGAAAATTTTGAAGAATTTGCTCTCTGGAAAGTTCGTTGCGGCCAACTTTTGGCTCGCCGTGCTGAAGTTTCCTGACAACTTGAATATACTTTGGTATTTTAGGCATAACTTTCTCTATAGTCATCCGAATGGAGTGATTTTTAATTTGGAATAAAATAGAGACATAAGTATACAAATTGTATGAAGAGATTAAATTATAATTCTTCCTTTAAGAATTTCATAATCTGATTGGAAGTTGAGATAAGAATTTTCCTAAAGCATAAGAATAGTCTAAAATCTTTTGAGTATAACTCTTAGTATACTAAACTAAATTGGATGAACTTTATGTCATTGGAAACCTAAGATAAAGAGAGACCACTTTCTAGAAGGAAGAATTATCTAATTACCTCACCTTCCTGATAAGAATAATTGAGAAAAGTGGACCCGAAGGTTACTAGTGAAACAAATATGGATTGAGGAATTGAGTATGATTTCACATAATTGATAATGTGACAAGATTAAGGATAAGAAACCCAGAATTTGTCATGAACACGCATCATAAATATTTAGTATACATGAATATGCATAATTGAATTTATAATTATGAACAATAATGATATGTGTTTGTATTAAATGTTTTAAAGGAACTTATTGAGCGACCGTTTCTAGATATTGCCAGGACATCGAGGCAATAGGCAGTAAGGGAGATTTTGTAAGTAATTTTAGACGGTAATTTTTGTAAGTAATTTAGATGGTCTTATCTGTAAGTAAGTCTTGTTGAATAATTGTGGGTAATTCAGTAAGAAATCTAGTGAGAAATTTTGGATAGTTCTGTTTTGACTGTTTGTTTGCTATTTGACTTTAATCCATTGAATGATTTGCAAAACTGTCAAATTGATATGTTTGAATTTTGGCATGATAGTAATGATTGGCTAATTATGTTGAATATGAAATGCATTTGTTTGGTTCTAAAACTATCAAGTCCTAGTCGTGGGTAAATAGGCAGCCTAGAAAGGTTTGCAACTGCTCCTGTTATTGAAACCTCGGTGTCTCCTATATTGACACTTCGGTGTCTTCTATATTGACACTTCGGTGTCTCTTGATATCAAGGCATATGTCTCTCTTACTGATACCAATTATGATATCTCCTGTATAAGTCTCGTTACCCACTTTGTTTATGGATTTAACAGTCGTATGATTTTGTATTATGATTTCTGTCTGACTCTGATATAAACAAGAAATTGTGTTCTGATTATGAAAGGTTTATACCCTATTTTCAGACTCAGTTCTATTTTCTGTACAATCTGTCTGAGATCCAATATAATATGTTTGAATTGTTCGTTCCAATAAACCGTTAATGCATTCTTCTGATATATCATGATTATGTATAATTAGTTGTCAGTTTATGCATAGATTAGTTATTACTCACTAAACTATATGCTTAGCATGGTGGATTTGCCCTGTGTAGGTTCAGAAAGAAGGACATAAGGACTGGGACAAGTCAACCGCAATGGCCAATGGAGTCTGAGTCTTGTTTTGTTAAATTGTAATTTTTGGAGTTTGTTTTTGGCATGTCTTTGATGTATATGACTTTGGATTTATTTGAAGGTTTGTAATAACCTTAATTTAGGCTGGTTCCGGTTTGGATCAAGTTGTATTAAGCTCAGTGTATTATGATGTATGTTTGCTCTGAATTGCTTCTGCTTTGAGCTATTGAGAATGCATGATGAATGTTTCGTATGTTTTGGTTTTGTCTCAGTTTTGTATGCACGTATGTTATGTTGTCTGCGTGGCGCCCCGTATCCTCCCGGGGGGTATTAGGGCATCACTTCTCTCTTCAAAGTAGTCTCTCAAAATTCGTGGTACTTTAAATAAGGCCACTTAATGAAAATTAGTTAAAATTAAAGATCTATAACAAAGTTTTTCATTTATAAGTGTATATCTTTCAACATTGCGTATAAACCTCTTAAGCTCTTTATTATCCTTTGAATTTTTTCTCATAGTACATATATTCTGATATCTCTCTTATTCACTCATCCTCTTATTACTTGATGTTATTCACATATATTGTATTCAAGATTAAGCCTTTCTTCCTAGAAGAATGCTCTTTTGTGCCCTCTAGGTCCCTCTTTTGATAGTTGATTAGTTAAAACATTTTCCTTGAGAGGTATTAATTATATATCTATAGTCATACCCTAACTCATTTAGAGATATATTGCCTTTGTTAGGGCTTTAAGTAATAATGCTGACAAGATCTTTGAGATCACTCAACCAAACAAACTATTCACAAAATGAAGAAAACTAATATATATATATATATATTAGATTTTAATGTGGAAAAACACTCTAGTGCAAAGTTAAAACCATGGGACAAACTAATAATAACATCTAATAAATTAAATAGTAGGATACAAAGGATTAAGGATTATAGTTGTCTAACTTAAGAACAACTCACAAGACAACTATAGCTAATTTAACTTTGTTAGCATTCTTTAGAGCTCTCTTAAAAGACTTATGATAACTAACTCTAGAATTAAGTATAAATTGATATGTACGTGCGCGAGCGTTCTTTAGAACTCTCTTAAAAGACTTATGATAACTAACTCTAGAATTGAGTATAAATTGATATGTACGCGCGCGCGCACAAACACACACACACACACACACATTTGAACTCTAAAACACTTTTGGTGTTAAGTGTTTTTATCTTATCCAATAGTTGCCTTTCAAATCTTCGAAAGGTCAAGATCTATAACATACACTCCTTTTGATCTAGTGACACAATTAAGACCTATACAGTTTAGATTTAGTGGAATTAATCAAGTGAACATCCATAAAATGGGGGTTGGACCTACAATAACCTTTACTTTTAAATATTTTTCTTTTTAGACTTAAATTCTCAAGATTTGATTTAAAAGATCCGATTTCACAAATAACACACTCAGTTGTAAGTGGGAAGTCATTTTAACCATATATAATAAAGATTCATACTCTGATTTATTATTTGATGTTTGAAAGTTATGTCTTTACATATATTTAATTTTTGTGTCAAACTTTCCTTTGATGATAACTCTTACCTACTACCTTTTCTTTCACTAGATCTATCAAAAAAATTCACCCATATCATCATAATTTTTACATTTATCACTGGTTTTACTAGGTGACCTATGTAGTCCACTTAAAAATTTATGATCATCTATGACTTAGAGAGATATTCTTGGTATGTATTGGGTGTCATATTCACTTAAATTTACTAACCACTCAATCAATCATCCCAAGGAGTTAGGCTTATACATTATCTATCAAATATACACATCTAAGGGCTGCTTCATTGTGAATCTTTATACTATCTCAAAAAAATCTCATAGCTCTACAATATGAGTTCAATTGTCTTTGTTCTTGATAATTGTATCATTATCATAAGCTTACATACTCTTGCCAAATATAGGTTTAAACATCTTATTAACCAACTTTGGTATATCACCTTGATATTTTTAAACCTTAAAGGCTTAAACTGATAATAATAAGTGTTATTGTGGGTAATAGATGAGGCCTTCTCAATGTTTAGCTCATATATAGATCTAGTTATACCCTAAATATGAATCCATAAAGCTCAACCATTAATAGAAAACTACTACATCTACTAGTTTGTCAATTTTAGGTAAAAGATAATTATCTTTTAGACGTTTTTTATTCAGATATGTAAAATTCACACGTGCACTATTTTTTACTTAACTTTTAAACCATTACTACATTGATCAACTACTCTGAATACTAAATTTTATACAAAAAACTAATATTTAACAACTTTTTTACCTTCTCTCTAACAACCATCTAACTCTTAAGGAAAAAATAAATTTGTTTCTTCTACTTTATAGGCCTATAACTATGCTTGACAGTTAATCTATGCACTATCGCTTCTAGATATATTCCTACCATATACCTCTAGCATACCATTATCAGTCTTTTTAAGTTCTATTAATGTCCAATCTTAACAAAACAATGACTAGGAACAATTTTGGATAGTACATAAATGCAATATGAGTCTCATAGTTATAATCTCATCATAATTTCATTTGCAATGTATAATTATCCCATGAACTTTATTATATACATCTAAATTTGTAAAAAATAAAAAATATTTTTACATTATGTTATCACTAAACTACAACTAACCGATTATTGTAAGACGTAACTCAACACAAACTTTCCATTACAATGTCTTTATAAGGAGCGAATGGGGACATTATTGCACTTTTCACATCTCATAGGACAAGGTTCATTAAATCTTGGATAGCCTTTTCATCTAGGAGATTGAGGAGTCGTTGTTGCTACAGTTCAAGCTTCCTAACCTAAAAGCATACAATAGTTTAACATACCTGATAAATCATATCACCATATACCAAGAGATGATAAATCTACAAGTGGCCTCAGATATACTAAAGTTTAAGGTCTTTTCTCCAACATTGGCAAGAGTAACATATGATTTGAAAAATCCATTTAGAATATTACTTGTATGTTTATGAAAATTTTCATTGTGATAATTATATAAGTGATCTTTTGACTTGAGATCTCCAAAATTATCTTGTATAGGAATTATATGTTTTGATACTACTTATGACCTGTTCTAATCATGAGTAGCTCAGTTGGTAGTCATTGGTTGTAACGTGAACTATATAGAGGTAGTTGAGTGATTAAGATAGGATTCATCACCTTGAAGAAATTAGGAAGAATGTTTTATTTTTTCAATTAGTATTGATTCGAAAAATCCTTGTCCAAGGTGGAATAAATTTTGTAAATAGTTTACAAATGTCATTAATTGAACAATA
>JAOQMP010000008.1:14513596-14530866 GCA_027563575.1 Erythroxylum pedicellare
TTGTGTGTATTTAAGAAAATGTTTCAGAATTTTTTAATGAGTGAACTAAAAGAAAGAAACGTATCTTTATCCCAAATGTCAAATATCCGAGTCTAAAGAAAGCATTGCTTGACACAATAATAGAATATCTCCAATTATTGCTAAATGTTTTCTTCTTTACCATGTCCACTCTTATCTCACCGCAATTTGTGCACCGGTCCACAAATACAAACACTTAGAAGTTGCTTACATCCAATTTTTTCTGATTCACTTGGATTCTCTTTTTCAAACCGGAACAAGTTTAATATGGCTGTCGAGTCTTGGAAGCAGCAACGAATACTAATGCCAAGTCCAGGCCTAGAATGCTCCATATAAGCTGAGGAGATGATTCTATAATTATAGCTCCCTATATAAAGACAAGTACGCGTCATCTCATCACCGACATATCTTAATCACTGTACATAATTTTACTCAGCTCATTGGCGATCAATTATCTGTGAAAACGGCTACTGGACAGGACGTTCTTTCTAATCTTCCATCTGTACAGTGGATACCCCTGAACAAACAAGTTTTTAATACAAATACAATGTAATCTCATTGTAGGCATTGAACGTGAAGTCATCGAATTCAAAAGTATGATTCAAAGGCCACCCAACCATCCTCACGACGGATAGGCTGTATGAAAATACAAGGACCAGAAGCTTTCATTCAATACCCATATCTATCATTCAGAGAGGTTCGCCCATCACCTGATTGGCCTGCGTGCAACATTTAAGTCATGTCAAAATGCGTTGGAGTCTATAGTATGGCTTTTTCACTAAGCTATCAGTTTCAACAACCATTTTTGGTTTCTAGATTTGACAACTTTTACCTTCAGGAGGCACCCATGAATCGTATTCTGGACTGCTGTTTATAAATGAAGGTTTCTCAGGGCCAAGCACTCTTTTTGGCCTTTTTTTATCTTTACGAGGTTGACTTCCTTCGAACATCTTCTGGTCATCATATTTTTCTCCTCCTTCATCTGCATGTAATCCTTTCGTGTGTTTCAGCAATAGTGCCACAGCATCTTCTGCAGAAAACTTAGTTTCCATGGAAGATTTGGACTGATCAGGATCTTCATTATCACTAGCTCTAGGTCTCTCAGTTTCCTTCCGCTTCCTTATTATGAGACCAGCAGGAGCACTTTCAATTGTAGAATCCATCATAACCTGGACATCACTAGCTTCCTGCAGGATTTTCTGCCTGTCTTTGTAATCCACAAACTGATCAGATTCATCTAAATTTGAAACTTCTTGTCGTGCTGTTTCTTTCACTTCCCTGTCCACAGCACCTAGCCATTGTGGCTTTACAACAGTATAAACAGATTTACAAACAGGAGTATCATTGATCATCTTGTCAGCTTCTGAATTATCCTTTGGTTCAACTGTGTCAGTCCCAGCATCTGCAGTCCCATTTTTCTGCATGGTGAGGCTTGATTGCTTACTCGACTCGTTATTTTTGGGAGATTCTGTAGCAATTCTCTTTTTGCTGGCCGCGGGAGGTGCTCCAACTTTATCATGTTTAAGTTCTAACACATTCAATTCCCTTTTTCTTGCAGCTTCTCCTGATGGGTCTGCAAACTTCAGGAGGAATAATATCCTGTCCAATTCAGCTTGAAGAGCAGATAACTCCTTGTCAAGCTGTATGGTTTTATCTTGCACTGACAAGAAATATTGAATATCAGTATCGGAAGCAAGATGGCTGGAGCAATCATAGTAAACCCGAAAAAGTAATAATAAAAACAATAAAAGAAAACAAGTAAATAGAGATTCAGGTTGTCTCTTTGGATCCTTCAATGTCGTGTACCTAGCTGAGATGACAATCCAGACATATAAGCATCAAGTGCATCTCCAGCTTCAGCTTCAGGTCCTGTTTCTGTTGGCATTTTCCTCTTCTCAATTGAGAGCAATTCCCTTTTGTCTTCCATTTCTTTCAAGATGGTATCTCTCTTATCAAGAAGAGTATCAGCGGTTTCGATTGACTGAGGCTCACCTCCTTTTTTGATTGTAGGCTTTTTAGTCCGGTCATAAAACTCATCATCATCACTGAATAAAAGGTAAAGGTAAGCTATGAATCTTCACTTCATCATAACCATCAAAGAATCCTCCAAAGGTAAAGTACCTCAAAAAGTCATCATCATCATCTTCAGCTGTTCCTTTCACATTCCCACGAGATCTTCTATTCCCTGCACGTGCACCAATACTTTCCCGTATACTTTCATTAAGTGTCTCTTCCAAATTTTCTAATTCCTCCATAAGCTGATCAAAACAGGCAAATACAGAACTAAAAATTTGAACTGGCAAGCACTGCAAAAGATGAAAAACAAAAGAAAAGGCGATAAAGATAGCAAGGAGGTCAGCTTGGATTTCTGTATGCAAGGTTACCTGTGTTATTCTTTGCTCATTGCGAGCAATCTGAGTTTGTTGGCCTTGCGTCAATCCCCCCTGAGAAATCTCTTTAGCTCGGATGGCATCTATCTCTTTCCTCATATGGGCAATCTAAAATGAAAAGCTTTTGGGTAAGAAAAAGATTTGAGCATGTAGAAGGACCACTGGTCGCATACAATACAGAAATTAAAATAAAAAGCTATGAATCACCAGAAAATTTTATTTGACACCATCAAGATAATAGACACTCCTAATAGTTAAGGAAGATAAAAGTATGAAAAACACCTGCCTTTTCAGTTCGCTTTAGTACTTTATCACGTGTTTTCTCCTGCTTTTCTGTAAGCTGCCCTTTGTAAGTTTGCCAAGTCACCTCATCAGCTTCATCCTAAACACATGCAACAAACAATCGTTGGATTCATTGCATAAAAAACAGTTTGCATTTTTTTCCGAAAAAAGTCACCCAAAAAACAGAGTTGACTTATTAAATTTCCTTGCATTAAGTGTGATATTGATATGCAACAACAGTTCGGTGCAGACCATGGAATCTTTTGCATTAGACATCGTGTTAAAATTGTTCTTAAAGAGTGTACCATGCATGTAATCCAGACAGCCACATTTTTTACAAAGCACCAACAATGGCTGTTTAATGTCTACAGAATCAGCAATAGCAACAAAAATATGTCAGAACTTCTGTAAAATCACATAAAAAATTGTCATTAGATCAACCTCATCTTCTTCAATGGCATCTTCTCCCATACCCCATGAGACACCATTAGCAAGAGATGTGTCCATTCTTGCCCTCTGAAGTGAAGCTTCACGATCAATCATCCGTTGCTGGATCTTAGCATCTCTAACAATTTTTGCATCAATTTCCTACAACAAAAATCAACATGATATGACATGGGAAATGAATTCACACATTGGTCAAGTAAGATCTAATAACTTGCATTGGTCTAGAATACATAACTGCATCAGAGAAAAAGTGTACCATCAGCATTTTTTTTAATTTGAATTTCCAAACTAATGCTAAACTTCGACCTCAAATGACTTTGCACAACCAAGTGAATTGAGAATTTTTAAGAAACCATAGGACTATTGGCATCTAGAGAAGGAGAAGAGATAAAGCTCCCATCCACTGGAGTAAAATAGTAAATTTCAAAGTAGGTCTATAGGTGTAAAGAATAAACAATCAAATATCCCAAACGAAACCAATCCAGCACTATGTTATCCAGATGCATGTCTAATGAAAGCAGTCATACCGGTGGCATTAAGTCGGCTGCTCCCTGAAAGATGTATAATCGAGATGAACTGTGAGAAAGGAAAAGGTGATTATCAGAAAGAAATAGACATCTAACAATGATCATAGAGGAGAAGAAGGCATAAAACCAAAACAGAGAAGATATAGTAATAATGAATATAAGCTGACCCATTCAGAATGATAATAAGATGAAGCACCCATTTGATAGAAGGACAATCACATAAGGATACAAATGAACAAATCACAGAACCGGATCTTTCTATAAGAGTTCAGTGTACAAATATGAAGTGAGGATGTTGACGAATAGATGAACAAAATGTAGTTAGCGATGCAGAATCTTATTTTGCACAATATGTCACCTGAACTGACCCAGTGTTTGAAAGTCCCTATTTTTCAAAATATTGACTAGCATCTATTAACACAAACATTTTTAGATATAACCTAAGAGATTTCTACTGCAGCAATAATAAACCCTATTCACGTGCCAATTAACCCATCAAAGGTTGCTCCATGATTGGCCCCAGAAAAAAGATTATTCATGAGAGTGTAACATGAATTACTTCCATTCATCTCTATACTAACCTGTCTACAATCATAGATGATTTCCACAAAGCTGGTCAAGCTTAAGAAAAGACCAGCAAGAAAAAAGTAATTACAGAATTGCATGGTTAGGGAAGCAAATAGAAGTTGGTAGAATGTCAAATTATAAAGAGGGTGGTATCGGTACTAACTGGCCAAACCGAATAACATCACCAACATGCAGCTCCACATATGCCCTTTTGTCCACCTGATAAAACAATAATCAGAAAAGTATTGACATGTTGCAAGAAGGTGATCAAAAGTACTAACCAAAAGTTACAACTGAAATATATCTGCTCCTGACATTTTTTTAAAATAGTCAACTTCATGAATTTTCTTTTGAGAAAACACAAAGTGTTGTTCATCAGCAATATACTTGTTTAATAATGAAAGTAGTACGAGATAATTCCAGATCGTTACACAAGTACCTATCGCAAACAAGAGTAAGTTATCCTGATTTGCTGATTAAGTTACTGGGTTTAATAATGGAAGTAGTACGAGATAATTCCAGATCGTTACACAAGTCACTAACCCAAACAAGAGTCAGTTATCCTGATTTGCTGATTAAGTTACTGGGATATCTTGGCCAGCAATTGGCCAGAGTTGTTAGCAAACTACTCGTTCTCCAGATTATCAAATTACAATCTTACTTCAAGATTTGAAAATGATATTAAATAGGACTAAATACAGCATTCATTGATGAGATGAGGTTATACAAGACATTCAAAATTCCTTCGCCATTAAATGTTCAGAATATTATACCTGATGCTTGTTGATGAAGGTACCGTGGGTGCTGCCCAGGTCATAAATGTATGCTTGTCCACTTCGTTTGAACTGAAGAACTGGGTAAAAAAGAAACAATTGGGCGCACAAAAACAGCATATTTTCAGTTCAGAAAAGGATTCCAATTCTAGTGCAAGCAATTTTGGAAGGATACAAGAAAAATTTTAAAGAGTTTGCAGCAGGAAGACCTAGTTAATCACGAAATTGAAAGTAAAGGATACCAGCATGGAAGCGAGAGATTGTAGGGTGGTCAAGAACAAAGTCGCAGAGATCAATGCGTCCAAACATGTAAGCCCCCTTCTCAAAACTGAAAGATTGATTCAATGGAAACGAATAGAATCAATAAGAAAGCATAAACAAGAAGAGAATGGTATTGAAAAGAGAAATGTTTGCTTACACGTTGAATTGATCGATAATGGAACCGTCTTTGAGAACCTCAAGAAAGAATTGGTGGCAAGGAGGTCCACTCCACTCAGGAATTGTGTAGGGAACCGATGAGGGCCGCTGCTCTTTCTCTGCTTCTGATTTGTCAGGTGGCGGTGCAGTGTTGTTGTTATTAGGGTTTTTAGGAGGTGGAGGTCCCATGTTGGAGGGTTCGTTAGGGCTTCCAGTAGGCGGAGGTTCCATTAAGGCTTTTAGAGAGGTTCTTACTATCAGAGAGAAGAAGAAGAAGAGGGCAGCGTTGAGGCGGTGCAGATTCCGATATCACGTGCTATTTACAGATATCGGCTCCGATATCACCATTTTGTCTCCGTCCAAGCCCAAATCCATCTTTGATAGAGTTATATTATTTTATAGTTGCATTTGTTATTTTTAATTTCTCTATGTTACTTGTATGATATACATTAAGCATCAAATTCATCTTTAATATTTATTTTAAATTTTTTGAAAGAATAAAAATATTTTTAATATAAATAACTTAAATATAATGAAGTAAATACCTACTTTAATTTCACACTAAAATTTTTTTCCCTTTCTTTTTTAGTTAATTTAAAGATTAGTTAAATATTTTCTTGCCAATTATCAGCCTAATTTAGCTACAAATCATAAAATTAGTTTTAGAAATAACTTTTATATCAAATTTTAAAGATTACTATCGTTTTTAATTAAAATAAAGTGATATAATTGTTTTTACAAAATATCTTTATAATTATAATTTTACTATAAAACCTATATAATTTAAAATTAGTTGATAGAATTTCTAGTAATGATTATACAATAAATTTAGCGAACATGTAAATATTTTATTTTATTATAATATAATTATAGAAATATTAAAATAGAATATATTTTACTAATTGTCAACTTTTGATCAAATTATAATTAAAATATATTTTAAAAACAACATTACTAGAAAAGGATTTCATGTAATTACCCAAGTTTTAATATTTCTAAAGATTTTTCATTTGTATTCCAAATTTTCAAATTAAGAACATTAGAAAGAACTATCTCTCCACTAACAACTTGTAGTTTTTAAAAGAATTATAATTAAATTGATAGTCTCTATGTTTAAAAACTATGAAACATAAGTCAATAATATTGCCAAAAAATAAACATTCAATTTTGTTTGTTATAAAGATAATTTAAAAAAGAACAGGGGGTGAAGATAGGAAAAGACATTAACTCTTAACTTTAAGAACCTTTCTCATTTTAGGTAAAGTCTTAAGAGAATTGAGTTACTTTGCTAAATTATAACATTTTTTAGATATGAAGAAGACCAATAATAATAATGATGGAAGACATTATTTGTGTTTGGAGTTCTTACCAATACAAAATAGTACATCATTGATAAGTGTTAGCCAATTGCATGGATAAAGAGTATGTATTAATTTAAATTAAACTAATATTATAGAACAAAATAAGAATGAATGATATGGCCTTGTCTTTGATGCTATTTCATAATGGTCCCTAAAACAAAAATCAGCTAAGAAAATTGTAATGCCTTAAACAACTTGCATAGAAGCATATATCATATTATCATATTGTACATGTTGAACCTTGCATTGGAAACAAAGATATTTATATAAAAAATCATTTATTGCAGTATAAAGATTGACTTGACATCTTTAGCTTTAAAAACATCTGAATAAATTCACATATCATCATTAAATTTAACAAGATTATCTAGTAGTATAAGTCACTAAAATTATTTGTTTATAAAAATTACATTTGTAGAAATCTCTTAATTCAAAATAAGATGTTCGCAGATATTGTATATGTAGTGTAACATCCTATAATCTCTTGTTGTTTACGTATCTATCAAAAATAAACTAAAGGAATGATATGAGAATGAATTATAATAGATTATTATTTGTCGTGGTACCAAAGCATGGTCTTAGGTTTCCTATGAACTAACTTAGAAGGGGATACTAGACCTTACAAATTTGACATTTCAATAAACACCTGAACTGAATCTATATTTGACAATCTGACTATCAAGATAATAGAATTCATTTTACGAACCCAAACCTCATTACAATTACCAACCATTGATTCTATAACAATGCCATTAAACATAAGGTTAGATGGTTCTAACTATGCCTTCTGGTTATAGGTTATTAAAATCTACATCTCAGGCAAAGATAAAATGAGATATATTAATGGAGATTTTGAGCAGCTACCAAAAACGAGTCTATCCTTTCAAAAACAACAAATTGAGAATACCATTGTGAAAGGGTGGTTGATTAACTCAATAGAAGCCTCCTTAGTTGGGAACTTTATTCGATTATCAATTGCTACAACATACTTTGATGGATCTAAATTATCACAAGTATATGACCTCTAATAATGTGCAATTCTGATACGATAAGGGGGTGGAACCATTAAGAAATACTATAATATATACAAGGATTATAATCAGAGATTGACTTTCACTATCTCAATCCAATAGAATGTACAACATATGTATATAAATATAACTCTCTTCCACAATAAGAATGAGTTTACATTTTCTTGTATGATTCAGATGATGAACTTGATAATATTAGAAGTAATGTTCTCTAACTACAGCTTTTTCCCACCATTAAGTGGCTATGCATATGTTTGAAAAGAAGATATTTACTAAGATGTGGTAGCATCTGCAATGGAGAATGTGTATAGTGGTGTTGTGACCATTAAAAGAACCACTTCTATCAACCACATTTAATGGCAGTAGGATCATCAAACAAACCTAAGGGCTAATCCGAAGGAGGAAGGTATACCCATAATGGAAATACAAAGCACATTAGAGATACATGCTTTAAATACCTGGGTATCCATATTACTGGCATAAATTATAAGCTATAAAGAAACAAGGAATACAACTACTACATAAGGCATAAGTTAAGTTTTTGTGGTTATTACTGAGCCTCAATTATCTATCATTTCCATGACAAATTATTCTACCACAAACATTGATCGAAGTAATGATGGAAACTACTATATATCTTTAACACTCCTAATAATGACAATTGTATTATCGACTCGGAGCTATGGATCGTATGACTTTTTATTCTAGTGGCTTTTCTCATATGACATCCCTATGGTGAACTTAAACTACTAATTTCAATATAGTTGCATACCTAATCATCAAGGCTGGAATTGTACTCATATCATCCTCTTTGTCCCTATCTCATATTTCACTTAGTTTTATCTTTATCAACTAAATTAAAGTAGGTAAGTTAAGTTATTAAAGAATTTAATTGTGTAATATCAATTGCTATTAATTTATATAAACTTTAAATGTGTAATATGTACTTTGAATAAGAGTTCCCATCTAGTAAAGTTGAATAAAAAGTGTTAACCTTTTCTCCTTGATACATTATGATGTACGAGATCTCTTCCTATGAGACGAGTCATCATTATGTTAGTGTAGGTACTCCATGTGTGATATCTTTCTAGCGAAGATCTAGTATATGTAATACTTAATGTAAAAGATGTATTTTGAAGATTTTCTAACTTTCATAGAAGTTGAAGTGAAGTACATAACTTTACTCTTAACTTTGCCATAACCAGAAAGAGAATTGTTAAGCATACTTCGGAATTAAGACTAGCATACTCTAAAATCATATAAATGTTTAGTGATAAAATTTATGAGAGAAGTTCAAAGAAAATAATTAATTTAGACTTTATGTCTAACTGGCCTTCTAATCAAAATTATTAAAACAATAGTATATGAGCTTTTAGGACTTTACCAATGATTTCATTGACTCTTCTTAATATAGGGCTCATTATTGTGTATTGAACTAAGTTATAATGAACAACATAAATTTTGTTTATTAATGTATGTCAAGTTTGATATTATTCAGTTTTATTAGAATATATGTTATATGAATTTTTATGTTTGAAAAATCTTCTTGAGTATGAAAATTGGTATTTAATTGTCATATGAATGATGATTAAGAACATATGTACTCTTTAGATTTCATAGACAATTGAAATTTGATTATTCCATATATGTATATATGACATGAAAATAATGTGCATGTATTTTCTTTCTGTAGAAACTTTAAGTTTCTATTATGGGCATTATATCAAAGAATTATTGTTGTTGAACTCCAAAAGGGTAAGAAGTTAAGTGACAATAATTATGAGATTTAGAATTTATATATAATGGAAGATCAAGAGGCTCTCAAACTATTAAACATAACCATAAATGTTCTTGAGGATGCCAATACAACCCAATGTAAATAGGATCGTGATGTTTATAAAACATGGAAGAAAAAGAACTAATTGGCTCGTATTACATTACTGAGTAGTCTGGATAATGACATTATATGTGAGTTCCACAAATATAAAACTGCTAAGGACATGTAGTCTACTTTATCTACATGTTTTGGAGGCATCTTAGCTACCAATGTGAGGACAATCACTATTAAGTTCGACACATGTTAGAACTAGTCAGACCAACTAATACAAAAGCATTTGAGGCATATTACAAACATGACAAGTGAGATGCATGATGTTGGTCATAAATTATTAGATAGACAATAAGGACAAGCTATGATCAGTTCAGTTCCTCAGAGTTGGAAGCACATAAAGATGCATCAAACTTACAATAAGAGTATCAAGATAATGAAAGATGCTATGAGGTATCTCATATTAGAAGAAGAACATCTTGAAGCCTCAAAGATGTCCTATGAAGTATATGTAGATGGTTGTAGCTCACATAGAGATGTGAATGGAAAGTGTAAGCATCATGGTGGATCCAAGTAGAAAAGGGTAATAAATTTACTCATTATGCTTAGGACTCAAATAAGGCAAAATAAAACTACCATAGAAAAGGAAAACATCCTTTTAAAAAGAAAATTATGAAAAGGGTCAAATGCTTTAATTGTAGTAATAAGGGACATTTTACTCATGAATATAGCGAACCCAAATAGTAGATATTTATTATGTGAATGTCTTTTATTATGTTTTTCTAACTGAATCACATCCCTTGTAGATTGTAGATTCGGGAGCAACCAACCATGCATCGAAGGAAAAAGATGCCTTTGTGTAATTATGAAAAATCTTGTATAAAGCACAATGGATTTATGTAGGAGATAACTCAAGGGTTGTTGTATGAGGGATAAGAACCTAGAAATTAGATATGTGAGGTGGTCGATCCCTAATTCTACATGAATTGTTGTATGCTCCAAAGATTTAACAAAATCTTATCTTTCTGCTGGTTTTGATTAGTATTGGTTTTGATGTAAATTTCCAAAGTGATAGTATGGATTTATATCTTCAACATATTTCTTATGGTTATGGTTTTATGTTAGATGGTTTTATTATTCTGGGTATTGTTTATTCAAATAGTAATATAAGTTGTCTTTGTTTATATCATATAATAATTCCTATAATGATGCAATTTCGTGGTATGCTAAACTAAGTCATATTGGTCAAAATCAAATAAGTCGATTAGCTAAAGAATGCTTCTTAGGTGATTTACATCAAGTAGATTTACCTACTTGTGAACATTGTTTGGCTAGTAAAATATCACAAAAGCCATTTAGAAAGGAAACATTAGCTTCTAATCCATTATAATTAGTTCATCTAAAAATCCAAGGTGTAATGAATATAAAGGCATGATATGGGTTTGTATACTTCATCACTTTTATAGATAACTATACTTGTTATGGTCATGTCTATTTAATTTCATACAAAATGGGAGCATTAAACTGTAACATAAAGTATATGAATTTGGTAAAGAATTAAGTAGACAGGAAAATAAAAGCATCAAGAAATGATTGAGGATAAGAAAACTTGTCTGATAAGTTCAAGATGTTGGTGATGAAAAAGGAAAGAAAGAAAATTAACTATTCCTCGAACCTTATAACAAAATAGCATGCAAAAAGATCTAATAGAACACTAATGGAAATGATTAGGTCCATTATAGCATAAGCAAATGTACCAACCACCTATTGGGGTGATGCATCGCTTACAATCACTTATTTACCTAATCAAATGACCAAAAAGTAAGTTATGAACACTCCATATAAGTTATAAATAGGAAGAAAACCTAGTATGGAACATTCAAGACCATGAGTTTGTACTATCTATGTTTATGATCTCTCTTATAAATATGGAAAACTAGGCCTAAAGCGGAAGAAAAATATCTTTGTTGGATACTTAACACACTTAAAAAGGTATGTGTTCATTGGTGAATGATATAATGAAGGTGTAACAAAATTTGAATCACGAGATGTCACATTTTTAGAATATGTCTTCCCAAAGCATAGTGAAATATGAAAAGACCTATTTATGTATATAACTTTTGATCAGAATGATTTTTTTACTGGGAATCATAAAAAGGACTTTATCCAAGTGGGAGTAGTCTAGAACTTTAAGAATTAACTTAATGATAGTTAAGATTATAGTCCATTAAAAGTTTAGGTACCATACCTAATCTGAGTGGAAGTAATCAAGATGTTGATGAATTTATTTCTCATAAATCACATTAATTTTGAAGTAATCATTACATAGTTCCCTAACATTGTTTTGAAATACAAGGAAAAATTCACATGATAATCCCACAAGAAGATAATGAGCCAAGGAATGCACATGAGACTCTTAATGGTCCTATTAAAACAAAATGGATGCAAGCAATGAAAGAAGAAATGACTTTTTAAAGCTCGAACTAAATATGAGACTTGGTTGACCTCCATATTAGGCACAAAACTATTAAAAACAAAAGGGTTCTCAAAATAAAACGAAATCCTGATGGTAATATTGACAGATATAAAGCGCGCCTTATGAAAAAAGGATATATACAATAAGAGAGAATCAATTATGACATAACATTTTGACCTATTGTGAGTGTTTGCTTCAATTCATTTAATCTTAGCTATAATAGCCAACTTGAATATTGAATTACATCAAATGGATGTAAAGGCTTATTTTCTAAATGGAGAATTAAAAGAAGAAATTTATATGAAACAACCCATAAGTTCATTAAGATAAGCTAAAAATAAAAAATATGTCAGTTATTGAAATTATTTATGTTTTGAAGCAGTCTTACTAGGTAGTGGTACATTCGTTTTCATAACATAATCATTTCATATAGCTTTCATATACTTAATAAAGACCATTATGTTTATACTAAAAGATCTAAAGATAAATTTGTGATTTTATCTTTATATGCGAATGACATTTCGATTGCTTGTAATGACTGTGAATTTATTAAGAAAATCACAGATTAGTTGTGATATGAATTGAGATGAAAAACATGGGTGAAGCTACAAATATTCTTAGAGTTAAGATTTTAAAAGATCATTCAAAAAGATTATTGTCACTTTCTCAAAGCGACTTATATTCAAAAGATTTTAGAACAATTTCATATGCAAGGTTTCAAACCAATATATAATCCTATTATTAAAGGTGAAGTTCTTAGCAAGAAGTTTTGTCCAATTACACCATAACAATGGGAATAACTGAAGAAAATTATCTACTCCAGTAAGTTTCATATATGCCATGATGTGTATATGGCCATATATTTGCTATGTTGTAGGAATGGTAAACATATATCAGTCAAATCCAAGACAAACATATTGGAAAGTAATAAAGAGCATATTAAGGTATCTAAAGGGTATTGTTGACTATGCATTATATTATTAAGGTAACAATCTACATATATAAGGGTATTTAGATACATATTAGGAAGGAGATTTAAATGAGATAAAATCTTCCTCTGGACTTGTTTTCTTACTTAACAATGATGTTATATTATATAAAAGAAAGAAACAATCGTGTGTTGCTTTACCCATAATGGAAGCTGAATTTATAACATTTTCAATAGCAGTATAAAAAGTTATATGGCTTCGATGATCCTTAGTTAGTTTAGGGGTCACTTAAAGTAACATTGATCTAGTAACAATCAACTGTGATAGTTGTTGTGTCTAATTTCTATTGCTTTAAATGGCTTTCATATCTTGATTTTGGTTACAAATCCTTGTATGTTGATCCAAATGTGAGATTAATTGAGTGAAAATGATGTGAATATTTAATGAATATTAATTGAGTTATTTTGTGAATTTTGCATTAAAACACTGAAGTCGCGTAATTTTTGCATAAAAGGGCAAGGTGGTATGTCACCACCGTGCACGGGGTGACAAGGGAGTCACACCCATGACTCCTTATGCAAGGGTGTGACAAAGGGGGTCACATCTGTGACTCCCCATGCACGGCCATAAGAAGTTTTAACATTAATTCTGGCTTTAATACGTTACACGATGTTAAGGCACGTAATCCTAAACCTAAAGAGAGGCTAATAAAAGTAATAAGGGGTAGCGACTGAAGATAATCATCTTTCATTCATTATTTCATTAGTTCACTCATACAGAGACATAGGTATGGGAGGCGTAGAGAGATAGAGAAGAAGAAGATAAACATAAGAGAGAAACAGAGAAAGAAGAAGATAAACATAAGAGAGAAATAGAGAATGAAAACAGAGTGAGTCGGGAGGAAGAGCAAAACAATAGAGAGGTGGAAGCTTGGGAGAGGCCGAAAGCGAGAGTTGGAGCTAAATCCTATTCAACTTAAGCAAACATTTCTCTAAGGAAGATGCTGAAGCAGAAGGTGAAAGCCAAAGCTAGAAGCTTGAGAAGGACTGGAGATCTCCACAACTATTCATCTGATGATTTGTTTGCCTCTTCTATTTCTCATTTGTTGCTTTGTTTCTTTCATTTTGCTATCTGTTATTAACTAACTTATACTCTTATTAGTTTAGCTGACTGTTATTTGTTTCTTTTGATAATCCATTCAGTATTCATTGTTTTATTATTGCTTTAATAATTTTGTTGACGGTAACATGCGATTAAAGTGTTTAATGATGATGAATGTGGTGATATCAATGATGAGCTGAAATCTTTTCTTGAGAATTAATGTAGCTATTTAGTTTAATGTGCATAATTGAGCTACAGATATGTTGTCTTATTTATTTTTGTGGTTTCTAAATTGAAAGGATGTAATAAAATGGCCAAACTTTGTGTCATTTTAATGTTAAATGAAGATTCGAGAGATGAAGTTTAATATGGATCGAGAAACCATAGACACTTAGGAACTAGAAATATATTAACTTAAGTGGTAATTGGTAGTTGGGTTTTCATTATTAATTCGGATAATAACTTGTTGAATATGAAAGTTAGACTAGTTGATTATTCGAATCAATTTAGAACCTAACTATTAATTTTAGTAAGACAACAATCTAATCATTTTTTCTTAATCGTGCATAGGAGATTAAATTAGTGAAATTAATTCTCAAGAGTTTTTGCACTTCGATTAATTTATTTATGTTTGCTCCTAATTGATTTCGTCAACTTTTCAATTTAATTTCGTAATTTTCTCTAAAAGCTTTCACGCAACAATCGGGATAGAATGTTTAGGAATGCATTATTTTTATTTTTATTTTTATTTTTAATTCAAACTTAATTTAAGTTGACCAATTTCACCTCCGTGGGAGACGACTCTGCTTTATCAGCTGCAACTATCTCGTATATTTGTGAGTAGAATAGCCTAGTTCTTTTTAGAACTTTTTTGGGCATAATAAGTTTTTGGTGCTATTGTTATGGAGGTGTTTAGTGTTTTGATCTTGAATTAATTTTGATTGCTTTTATTTGCTAAAATGATTTTGATTGTTTTATCGATTGTTTTGTTTGTTTATGTATACATTTTTGTCGTATTATTTCATTAAGTTATTTTAGTAATTTTCTTATTAATTCACTGTTGTTTTTATTTGGTTTATGCAAGGAAGGAGGTCTCAGGAAGGTGAATTTGCTCCTTTTATTGACAGCGTACATCAGATAAGAGAACTTCCAAGGGACTTTGAAGACAAACTCGAGACAAACCAGAAGATTAAGAGATGGGTGAAAGGCAACCAGTAATGAAGGAGTATGCCAGATTGATAATTGGTATTGCTACTTCATGCATTCATTTGGGAGAGGCAGCGAAAAGCTATGAGTTGAAGAGTATCCACTACAGCATGCTACCCTCTTTCTATAGGGTTCCTAATGAAGCCCTTTAAACTTCATTCAGGAATTCTATACCACTCTCCAGAAGTTCCCGTTGGATGGCCTAAATGAAGATCAACTTAGGATGAGGTGCTTCCTATACACATTGAATAATCGGGCCAAGGTATGGCTGATGGCCCTTCCACTCGGTTAGTTGACTACATGGGAAGAGGTATACAACAAGTTCATGAGAAAGTTTTATTCCCACCATAAAACTTTTGAGTTGCAGATAAAGATAGCTAAATTTAGTTAGATGGAGGAAGAGCCATTCCATGAGGCGTGGGAATGCTTCAAACTCCTGCTCATTCAACATCCACACCATCATTTTCCACTCCACATGTAGAACTAGTTCTTTTATGTTGGATTGAACAACAATGTTAGTATACGGTGGATAATGCAATAAGAGGAGTTGTAGGAGAGAAGACAATCGAAGAAACATATGAGATCCTCGAAATATTGGAGGCCAATTCTCAATAAAAGAGCGTGAGGGAAAGAAGAGTGGGAGTTCATGAAGTGAGCTCAAATCAAGAACTAGCTATGCAGTTAGCTGAGTTGACGAGGCATATGAAGATGCTATCTATAAGGCTACCCCAAACGTTCCAAATTAAGAGGTATGTGGTATATATGGAACTTGTGGTCATGGAGCTAACGTTTGTTCGTATTCTTGTGAGCTTTTGCAAATAGGGAGTAAGAGGTGAACTTACTCAACGATTTTCAACCAAGGGAGTGAAATGATCCATCTTTAAACACCGACAACCCTGGTTAGAGAAACCACCACAATTTTCAATGGAAGACCAATAATCCACCAGTACAACCCCAACAATAATAATAAAATTTTTAGAGGCCAAATTATTACTAAGGGCAATTCTCACTTCAAAACCCATCAAGTAAGCCTTCTTTGAAGGAAAGCCTAAATGTGTTTATTCAGGTCACAACTCAAAATCAAGAAATGAACAACAAGAGGTTCGATTATTTAAAGGCATTTTTGACCATTTGAAAGAAAACTTCTAGATATACAACTTTCATGAAGACTACAAAGTGATATTCTTCCTCTAAAAGGATCATAAGTAGGGCAGAAGATGATAATACAAACTAAGACGATGAACAGTAACTTGATCTTAGTTTTGATGAACAGTGCTTCGTCTTACTTTTGATGAACAGTACTTCGTCTCAAAACTTCGTCTTAGTTTCGGATGAACAGTATTTCGTCTTAAAACTTCATCTTAAAACTTCGTCTTAGTTTCGGATGAACAGTACTTCATCTTAGAACTTCGTCTTAAAACTTCATTTTAGAACTTCGTCTTAGTTTCGGATGAACAGTACTTTGTCTTAAAACTTCGTCTTAAAACTTCATCTTAGAACTTCGTCTTAGTTTCGGATGAACATTATTTCATCTTAATTTCGGATGAACAATACTTCGTCTCAAAACTTCGTCTTCGTTTCGGATGAACAGTACTTCGTCTTAGTTTCGGATGAACAGTACTTCATCTCAAAATTTCGTCTCAGAACTTCGTCTTAGTTTCGGATGAACAGTACTTCGTCTTAATTTTGGATGAATAGTACTAAGACGAAGCAACATGTCAACTTGTAATGCTCGTATCTCTCAACTACGATATCCAAAATTTACAAACTTTATACCGTTGGAAAGTTAAAAGAAATATATACAACTCTCTAGAAGGCTATTTTGCCTGACTCAACTCTTATCAACCCAAAAAATATCCCTGAAGTCAGTACACAAATTTCCATAGCTGTCACATACATATAACCTATGCAACATCA
>JAOQMP010000008.1:14534831-14555590 GCA_027563575.1 Erythroxylum pedicellare
AGAGTTCTTGTCTTTGCTAGCACAAAGAAAGAATTCTAGCCATCTCCTAGTGAGGTTTCATCCTTCTATCTTCATGTGGAATTTCATTAGAGACTGTCTACGTTGATCATTATGGTTTACGATAACCCAACGCGTTGAATATTAAAGAACGAAGGAGATCGTCGGAAAAGTATGTAAACATCTTACATTTCATGTTTTTGTTTTCTATATCTATACGCATAAGTAGATCTAATTTTTGAGGTTCCGTTTTATTTTTCACTGCGTATATTTGATATAGAGTATGTATGAGATGCATTATCAGAACCTTACATTCGATTATAGTGTTTAATGATGATGAATGTGGTGATATCTGTGATGGGTTGATCTCTTGCTATTTAGTTGAATACACATGATTAGGTTACAGCTATGTTGTCTTATTTATTGTTGTGATCTCTGAGCTGAATGGATGTAATAGAATGGCCAAACTTTACATCATTTTAGTGTTAAATGAAGATTCGAGAGATGAAGTTAAATACGGATCGAGAAACCATGGACACTTTGGTTAAGAACTAGAAATATATTAACTTAAATGGTAATTGGTAATCGGGTTTTTATTATTAATTTGGATAATAACTTGTTGAACACGAAAGTTAAACTAGTTAATTATTCGAATCAATTTAGAACCTAACTATTAATTTTAGTAAGACAACAATCTAATCATTTTTTCTTCATCATGCATAGGAGATTAAATTAGTAAAATTAATTCTCAAGAGCTTTTCCACTTCGACTAATCTATTTGTCTTTGTTCGTCTACTTTTTAATTTAATTTCATAATTTTCCCTAAAAACTTTCACTCAACAATCGGGATAGAATGTTTAGGAATGCACTGTTTTTATTTTATTTTTTAATTCAAACTTAATTTAAGTTGATCAATTTCATCTCCATGAGAGACGACCCTGGGTTATCAGCTACAACTATCTCATATACTTGTGAGTAGAATAGCCTAGGTCTTTTTAGAACTTTTTGGGCATAACAATAGTCATGCAACAATCGTTTACATAAAAGACCACAAATTTCATTATAAAACCAAACATATAGATACATATTGTAATTATATGAAAGATATAGTTACACGAAGAGAAGTAAAAATGAAGTATATATCTACATGAGATATGGTAGCAGACCCAATGACAAAACCATTCTCAAGATGCATATAATGGGCATATGAAGTTACCAGGATTATTTGATATTAAAATGTAAATGATTAACATTTCTCTATGTAAGTTCAATAAATGTATTTTCATGTTTAAACACAAATATGAGTTGGCATTGCTTATTAAGTAATTAACATTGCATAGTACTTGATTTTAAAATATGTTTATGTTGTATGACATTTTTTTCATATGAATCAAATAGTATGTTAGAAAAATAAAAGATTGATATTCTCACATAGGCAATCAACTCTAGTATTTTTTTATAACCAGAGATATGACAAGTTTTAAGTTTATTATCAAGGTGATAATTAAGCTAAAATAAGGAACTTAAACACCGAATGTCAACTTAGATAATAATTCAAAAGGAATTAGTTTGGAGTGAATCACTATATCTTTCTTAAGTTTCGAGATGAGTGATTAGAAAGACGAATTTAAGAGTAGATAAGTGAATTCAAATTAAACGTTAATTATGTTTGAACCAACATTTGTACGATAGACATACACTCCAAATTATAAGAGTTAATACCGTAACACATGACTCTTACCTTGTATACAAAAGTGATCATAAAAGGGATTAATGTAAGTCAGAAGATATCAACTTACATTATGTGAGACTATGTGAGACCCTAGAGGTTAAGTGAACCTCATAATATATTTTTATGACTTTTGTCTAATTCTTAAGAATTAAGTTTAAGTTTTGCTACTTTAGAATGTTATTCGAAGATTATGTTTCATACGATTTTATGAGACAATTATGATAAAGTTAATTAAATTCAATTCAAGAGAAATTAGAGCAAAGGAAAGTCATTTTGATTAGTAATGCGCATAAGAAAAATTATGTATTTAAAGGTGGCTACCAACTCTTAATAAGAGAATTGATTATATTTGTGATATGAAGAATTTAATAAGATCAAAGGAAATTAAAATGCAAGATGTGACTTAAGGTATATAACATACAAAATTTACTCAAAGATTGATTCATTATATATTCTTAATCATAAAGAATTTTTTTAAATTTCTTGTTCAAAACCTATTATATAGAAATTTAATTTTTTATGCGAACTCTTGATCATAGATATTTACTATCACAATTTTAGTCATTATATTTTTCTTTGTTTATATAATTTTGTTCTCCTAATTTATTCTCTAATAAAAGCATGGAAAGTCTTAACTTGAGACGAATAAATAAGACAAGTTTTTATAATCTTCAAATTAAAATTTCTTAATTTTCCTTTTCTTAAAAACTTTATTATTTCTTAAAAATAAGTGGTTGGATTAGATTAATTATTTTACCGATGTATCATCAAAGAATTTGGTATGGAGGAGGAAATAACAAAATGTGATGACACTACTTCGATTGAATTGTAGCGTTGGAATGAAAGAATGTTGAAAAATTGTTAACATGAGGCAATAAAAAGAATCGCAAAAGTTAGGAATTAGTTAGATGTTTATTCAAGATAAATTACCTTTTGAATAAGAGTTATTGCCCCAAAAGGGTCCAAAATCCTTAGAGAGTTAATGTACGTGTTAACTCGCTAAGCATCTTTTAATTTTAATTTTAGTATGTGTTACTGTTGAATGCATAATTCATTTATAGTTTTGATCTTAAATGACAGTTGAGCCTTTCCACCTTTAACCAGTGGCCTTCTGTAAGTTCTGGTCAATAGCCGACAACATTAATCTCTCCAAAGATCATGGAGAAACCATATTTTATTTCAGTAAAAGCTCAAATAGGAAGTTGGAAACAGACAATGTTGGATCCTAAGCCAATTGTCAAGTCTTTTTCTTTTTTATTTTATTTCTGAAACAGAAGAAGAATGGTTCTCTATTCACCAACAGAACCGAACCAGCGGCGTCTTCACTGCTTACATTTTCACTCTCTGTTACGTTACACACACACAAGCCAAAACCCATCACCATGGCCCCAAGCTCAAGCTTTCATTTTTCAAACTATTAATTCCCCATTTTTTTCCAGGTTTTTTATGTTTACTTTTTGAGTTCTTTTTGTTGCTCCATCAACTTTCTTTCTTTCCTCCTACTCTGATTCACAATGTTGCCATTTCGCATTTTCTAATAGATCAGTGGACTTGTATGCGTTTGTTACTGTTTCATGGAAGTGTGTTTTTCCAAATTCTGAATCTTGTTGTGGTTTGTTAGGAAGATGAAGACAGGAAGCGCTGCCAAGCTGATCGTTGATGCGCTTCTCCAACGGTTTCTCCCGCTTGCTCGGCGGAGAATAGAAACTGCTCAAGCTCAGGTCCTTCTTTTCTTTCTCTTCCTATGGAAGTTAAACCGTTTTTCTTAAAATTTTACTAGTTTTAGCATACTTCGGTTTACAATTCAAGTTGGTGTTTCCAACAAGGCTGACTTTTTTACCTTGTTCCAAAATTATTGTCGCTGTTGCGTGGGAACTTTCAGGATGGACAATACCTTAGACCATCGGACCCAGCGTATGAGCAGGTGCTGGATTCCTTAGCTATGGTTGCCCGACATACTCCCGGCCCTCTATTAGAAGCTCTTCTAAAGTGGAGGGAAAGGTATTTCAGCAGCTGCATATTTTTTCAGAAGTTATATGATATCGTAAGCCTCTTTCCTGAATGTATCGGCGCAAGGTTATTGAAGAGCATTTTTCTCATTATAGTGGTTAAGCTAATGCTGTTGTTTCTTCCAAGATTTGCGGGTAGTTGGCGCCTTGGGTGCAACGTGGTCCATCTTTATATACTTGAACTTTAGCAGTTTCATGCCTAACTGGTTGCACTGCATAAACAAATAGCACTATTTTTCTATTCCCCTTGCACTTTTTGGAAGAGAAAGTCAGAATTTGGCAATTTGCAACAGCATAGCCATGCCACGACTATGATGTCATTAAGTAGCAGCCTTTTGATAGTTTGGTTGTACTCTGACATCTTTTTCATCTCCCTCCACTGAATATTTATTGCAGTGAATCTCCAAAGGGTGTGAATGATGCATCTAAGTTCCAAAGAAAGGTAACTACTAGATCATGAATACTCTATTTGGATGTATCAGACATCCACAAGACTTGGTTATTTTGAATATTTGTCAGCCATTTGTTCCTTTTTGGGGCTACTAACACTTAGCAGTTCTAGTCAATCAAACTCTAGATTGTCTAAAGAACTATACAAGTCTCAAGTTTTCCAAATACTGAACAATGAAAATTCTGAAGAAAATTATCTTGTTCGGCTATTAAATGGAAATAGTTCAAAATTTTATTTTCAAATAGTTGCACCATGTATAGTAATCAGTTAGATCAGATTACATAGGCCATCTGCTGCTGTGTGGATGTGAGACAACTTATTAATTAGGGTAGTAACAGTGCTACTTAGCAAAGTCTTTATTCAGAAGATTCCTACACAACAACAATTTTGTACCAACTTACCCAACGCGTTCAAGACTAACTGCTTGAGTCAAAAAGTTCGCTTAAACTGCTTCACCACAGTTAAAAATGGACCAACTTTAAGAAAAATATTTTAGCAGATCAATACCAATTTGCATGTTGAGAAAGAAGATTAAGGAGTCACTACTTTGCCATGCAGAATTCTCTGCTTACTTTTGTTATTGGATGACTATACTGCTAAGACACGAAATATCTCATTCCCATGAAACATGTAATATGCATACCTCTTTTTGTGCAAGAAAAACATGGTTTGTTTGATTCAGATTTTTCACAAACTTGTGCTTGGAATCAGCTGGCAGTGGAGTGTATTTTTTGTTCAGCATGCATTCGTTTTGTGGAGTGCTGTCCACAGGAGGGGCTCACTGGTTTGTTTATAAATTTGTGAAGTAGCTTTTCTGTCTGAATTGATACTCTTATATATCAGTACGATGATAAGCAAAACATGGTTATACTCGTAAGATGGTTGTTTCCGTGCAGAGGAGCTATGGTCTGGGCTTGAAAATTTTGTTTTTGACTGGCTAATTAATGCTGACAGGTAATCATGCAATAGATGGCTGAGGAAGTTTAATGATGTTGCTGACTACTTATCTTCTTCTCCTGTACATACATATTGCAGGCGTTGAATAGCAAAACTCAAGTGATTTTAGTTTTTCTATTAGTTGTGTTGATAAGTTATGTTCACTCCCTTCTTTTCATTGGCGTCTTTTGAATACGTTGTCATTTCAGGGTGGTAAGCCAGGTGGATTATCCCTCATTGGTTGATCTGCGTGGTTTGCTTTTGGACCTAGTTGCTCAACTCTTAGGTGCCTTATCCCGTATCAGGTAACCAATTCGACAGATTTTTGATTATTGACTATGTTAGTATTTTAAAACAAAACCAGACATCCACTTGCATTCTTTGCTTTTACTTATCCATACTGGAATCTTGCTAATAGATTTTGATGTTTGAGGCACACATTTAACCTTGTTGCCCCCATATGTCTGAAAACTTAACCAATTTGTACGGTGCATGTTTGCATTTCACAGATTTAGCTCTGTAACTGAGCGATTCTTCATGGAGTTAAACAGTCGTCGGATTGACACTAGCATTGCTCGTAGTGAAACACTGAATATCATTAATGGGATGCGTTACTTGAAGCTCGGGGTATGTTTATTAAAATTTTCTCTCTGGATAAATACATTGAAAAATGAGCTAAGCTTCAATTTGATACAGTTTAAGACCAAGGGGGGACTGAATGCATCAGCTTCCTTCATGGCAAAAGCTAACCCTCTTAACCGTGCTCCACACAAACGCAAAAGTGAGCTTCACCATGCACTTTGTAACATGCTTTCCAACATCCTAGCGCCACTTGCAGATGGTGGAAAAAGCCAGTGGCCTCCTTCAGGTGTAGACAATGCACTTTTTCTTTGGTATGAAGCTGTAGGGCGAATAAGAGGGCAACTAATGTATTGGATGGACAAACAAAGCAAGCATATAGCTGTAAGTGGATCCAGTGTCTTCTATTCCTTTGTCTGTGCTGCCAAGTGTATTTTTATATCTCATGTTATGCAGAAATTTGAATATGGATTACAAAATCAACTCAAAATTGTTTGCATCAGCCTTCTTGGCCATGGATTGTTAACTTTTCGGCATCTTCTTCTCTATGATATGTAGCAAGATGAACTATGTTCAAGATACTGAACTCTAGGTTCTGTGTCTTTTATTCCGGTCTATGCATATTTACATGCCTGTGCACACAGTAGTTTACTCAAAGACTTAACATCAAATTAGAAAAAGTTTTTCATCAGATTATTGGCAGTGGCACCGGCTAGACTCTGTGCTCCTAAAATTTCTTAAATATTAAATGCTCTGACATATCTTGTATCTTCTATATATTAGTGTTGTCTACCTTTTGTAGCCTGTTTGGATACCTCTTTTTTCTCTACCATCTGTCTACTTTTTACTACTTTGGGTGTTGATATTTGACAGCTTTGCTTTCATCTCCTGTCCATATCTTTTTTTTTTTTGCTTAGGTGTTTATATTTGATTTTCAACGACTTTCTGCTATAATAACTTACGTAGTATCCTATCTCATCTCCACGGACCAAGAGTTTTTGCATTTTTAATCTTTCCCGTAATCTTCAATCACATGAATGAATTTGACAGGTCGGATACCCTCTGGTCACTCTTCTTCTTTGTCTTGGTGATCCTCTGGTATTCCACAGCAACTTAAGCCCTCACATGGAGCAACTCTACAAGCTTTTAAGAGTAAGTTCAACTTATTTATGATTCACATTGAGGTCGAATGTAAAGGAGAGAAGTCTATACTTTTTTGGACTGACTTAGTGATATTGAACTAGTGAGGGCTCGAAACCAGATATGGGATTTCATTCGAACTATTATGCAATTTCATTTGCTTTGTATGTATAGGAAAAAACTCATCGTTTCATGGCATTGGACTGTCTTCATCGAGTTTTAAGGTTTTACTTGAGTGTTCATGCAGCTAGCCAGCCCCAAAACCGTATATGGGACTATTTAGACAGTGTAACTTCTCAACTGTTAACGGTACTGCGGAAAGGAATGATTACACAAGATGGCCAACATGATAAACTTGTCGAGTTTTGTGTGACAATTGCTGAGCATAACCTTGATTTTGCCATGAACCATATGATATTAGAATTGCTGAAGCAAGATAGTCCAAGTGATGCTAAGGTTATTGGTCTCCGTGGTTTACTTGCCATTGTTATGTCACCTTCAAGCGAGCATGTTGGCTTGGAAATAGTCAAATGTAATGAATTCATGGTCATTTATTCTGAGATTGGTTCATGCCTCCATTTTGATATCTAAACCATTTAAATTGGTTTGCTTTCTTCGGTATCAGGGCATGAAATTGGCCACTATGTACCCAAAGTAAAGGCTGCGATTGAGTCGATTTTGAGGTCTTGCCATAGGACTTATTATCAAGCTCTTTTGACTTCTTCAAAGACAACGATAGGTAAAATCTTTGTAGAATCAATAAAACCAAGAAGCATACTGAAATGAAACATGTATTTCATTTTAACTTTGACCTTATTACTTTTCATCTAGTGGGTACATGTACTTTGAAATTTAAGTGATTTTTCAGTTTAGTGTTCTTCCTGCGTGAGTATGATGAAGTTGCTTTACTTGTTTAACATAGTTCAACCTCTTTTGGATTTAGTTTTATTGTATTCTTATGACATCAGATATTGGCAAAATTAGAACGGTTGCTTGGTTTATATAAAAACAAGCTTATCTCTAAATTGCATACAACACCTGAAAACTTGAGCACAACCTAGATGTGGTTGTTCAATTCATTCAAGCTACTTATCATGAATCACAACTGGGTTGCATTGATCTGTACCTGAATATAATCAGGCTATTCATTTAGCATTTTAAAGATAAAGAAATGCCAATTTTTCCTTTTGAACAAGCAGGGAGAGACTTTAGCAATTCTATTATTATGCACTTTGTTCCCAGTAGTAGTAGGTTGTTGGTAGTGGAACGAGAGTAATATTGTTGCAGGACTTTTCACTCCTTTTTTTATCTTATCAACTTGCCAGAATATGGCTATTCGTCCTACATCAATTAGCTTTTGCTTATTTTCTATGTTCGTGTTGGCCTGTTGTTAATCTTTGGTTTGTGATGTATTGATCTTTAAAAGGTAAATTTTGTGTTGCTTAGATTCTGTAACCAAGGAAAAGTCTCAAGGTTATCTGTTTCGGTCAGTGCTGAAGTGTATACCATACCTGATAGAAGAAGTTGGTCGAAGTGATAAGATTACTGAAATTATTCCTCAACATTGCATAAGTATTGACCCAGGAGTCCGTGAGGAAGCGGTGCAGGTTTTGAACCGAATAGTTAGGTATCTTCCTCACCGCCGATTTGCAGTTATAAGGGGGATGGCAAACTTTATCCTTAGGCTTCCTGACGAGTTCCCTCTTCTCATCCAAACGTCATTGGTTCGCTTGTTGGAACTCATGCGATTTTGGAGAGCTTGTTTGATTGATGATAGGCTAGAATCAAATGTTGAGGCAAAGGATGAGACACAACAGAGTGAAGGATTTAGGAACTCTTCTTTCCCCAATTCAGAAGTTATTGAGTTTCGTGCATCGGAGATTGATGCAGTTGGTCTCATCTTCCTTAGCTCTGTGGATAGTCAGATTAGGCACACAGCATTGGACTTGTTGCGCTGTGTTCGCGCATTAAGAAATGATATACGAGATCTCACATTACATAAGCAGCGCTACTGTAATTTGAGGATTGAAGCAGAACCGATATTTGTAATTGATGTCCTAGAAGAACATGGGGTGAGATATACTCTTCAACACTATATTTTCAGTTTTTGCTTCAATATGACCTTCAATCTTGTGAATGTGTGAATAGATCTTACATTGTGTAGCACACTGAAATTTAGAGTGCATCCCAGGATGATATTTTTCAGAGGTGCTATTTGGAGTCCGGCCGTCCCTTTGATTTGAGACGAGAATCTGATGCAATTCTTCCTGATGTAACTCTTCAGTCTATAGTATTTGAGAGTCCTGATAAGAACAGATGGGCTAGGTGTCTTAGTGAACTAGTCAAACATGCTGCTGAGCTTTGCCCAAGCTCTGTTCAGGAAGCAAAGTAAGTAGATCTCCACTGTCATATTCATGTTACATTTGGTATTTCCTGGTTTTACTTTGTCTTTTTAACTGCCATGTTCAATGTAAATGGTGGCTCCCCTCGTGGCAAGTATTACCCTCATGAATTGGTAAACCCAAAAACCCTCTGCAGTTTGCAATTAAAATGCCCTGGACTCGCATGGTGCTGTAAGAAGTTAGCTCCTCATTTCAATTCTAGCACATATACAGCTTTTAGTTCATAAGGTTTAGTTCCAATTTATATTGTATAAACAACAAGAAATTGGAGTTGAAAATGTGAATTATGTTCTGATTATGTTGTCATTAGTTCTATCACCGCTGTTGTTGAATCCTTCACGACATCTAGCCATTTTTTTAAATAACTTCTGCAATAAAAGAGAATTTATGAACTTACAATTTGAGTCTGTGTTCATTGGCAGGGTGGAGGTTGTGCAACGTCTGACTCATATCACTCCAGTGGAGTTAGGTGGGAAGGCTCATCAATCACAAGATGCAGAAAACAAGGTGGACCAGTGGCTCATGTATGCAATGTTTGCTTGTTCCTGTCCACCAGATAGTAGAGAATCAGGTGGCTTAGCAGCTGCTAAAGAGCTTTACCATCTTATTTTCCCCTCACTAAAATCTGGAGCTGAGGCAAACATAGTAAGTTTACTTTGGAAAACACAAACATTTAGCCAAAGTCTACTTTTGTTTTTTATTATTTGGCTAACACACACCTCAAAGTGACAAATCAATTAGGGAAACGAGGAAATATTATTGCTTATAGCGATTGCTTAACCTGATTTGTGATTTATGACGCAGCATGCTGCCACCATGGCTCTTGGTCACTCACATCTGGAAGCATGTGAAATCATGTTCAGCGAGCTTTCTTCTTTTGTGGATGAGGTTTCTTTTGAAACTGAGGGAAAGCCCAAGTGGAAGGTGTGAATCTGTCATTAATTTCTGAGTTGTTTTCCTAATTTCCAACATCTTCTCATTGCTGCATTTATGTCGAGGCAATGCACCAGTTTGTGGTTACAAATCCCAAGACAATTTCGGAGTGAGTGTAGTGACCTCCAACAAGTTGTAGGCCAAGTTAATACAATAAAACAGGCTTAGCTAGAAAACAATCATTCTGGCAATGAAAAACAATTTTAATATGTTCGACAGTGTTTTCTGGTCCAGATAATAGAGAGTACGGAAGTCATGTGCATGATGTCCATTTGACATCTTCATAAAATTTTGCATGGGTAGACAGAATAATGACATTATCAAAATTGGTTGCTCTTACAGAAGCACCTGACCAGATATAGTGTAGCATCAACCACCAATGTTTGAAATTTAATTTGACAATGCGTCAAGATTCTCCTATATGGAAAAAGGTTGGTTTTATACTCCTTGACACATGAGGGCTGACTGTTAAAAAATACATTGAAATTGCTAATCCTAGTGTTCAGTGTTTTGTTCCAATTTTGAATGAATACGTAAGTTTGCGAACAAGTTAGCATTGTTAGAAGAACATATGATCCATTTCTAGGCTTTACTCATCAGCTTAAGTTTTTCGGATTGAATGGTTCAGGTTGAATGATTTCTTGACAATTATAGATTTTCAATTTGGCAATGGTTGAGTATCACGACGACTAACATATGTTTTACTTTCTGAAGACTGAATCTAGCTAGTCAAGAACCCGCGTTGTCCCCATAGGACTTGATCTAAAACCAGTTTTCACCCCGACTCATGATTTTTAGCAATATCCAAATGTAGTATGAAGAGGTACCAATCTGGCTTCTGTTGTGAAATTTGAATTCCTAAAATAAATGGCCTAGCAATATCTTGCAGAGTCAAAAATCACGCCGCGAAGAACTGCGTGTCCACATTGCAAATATATATCGGACGGTTGCTGAAAGTATCTGGCCTGGCATGCTTTGCCGCAAACCAGTGTTTAGGCTCCATTATCTCAGATTCATTGATGAAACAATCAAACACATGTATTCAGCGCCACCCGAAAACTTTCAAGAAATGCAGCCGCTCCGCTATGCGCTTGCATCAGTTTTAAGGTCGCTAGCACCAGAATTTGTGGACTCCAAATCTGAGAAATTTGATGTCAGAACTAGAAAGCGACTATTTGACCTTCTACTCTCCTGGAGTGATGATGCTGGTGGTACATGGGGGCTGGATGGTGTCAGTGACTACCGGCGTGAGGTTGAGCGTTACAAGGCTTCTCAGCACAATCGATCAAGAGATTCTATAGACAAGATTTCTTTTGATAAAGAACTCAATGAACAAATTGAGGCAATTCAGTGGGCATCTATGAATGCTATGGCTTCTGTTTTGTATGGACCTTGCTTTGATGACAATGCAAGAAAGATGAGTGGGAGAGCAATATGTTGGATCAATAGTTTATTTTATGACCCTGCTCCCAGAGCTCCATTTGGTTACTCTTTGTCGACTCCGTCTTATTGTAAGTACACGGGAGAAGGAGGCCGAGGAGCCGCTGGCCGTGATAGACAAAGGGCTGTTCATCATCGCATTTCGCTGGCAAAATTGGCTTTGAAGAACCTTCTTCTTACCAATTTAGACCTTTTCCCAGCTTGTATTGATCAGGTAATTTTCTTTTCTTTTCTTTTTTCTTTCCCTAAAATCTCTGGAAAAGGAATGCTTGAAAAGTTAAATACATGACTATCAAACTTGTCATCGTTTTGGGAGAAAACATGGAGATAAATGGGAGTTTTCAATCAGGGTATTAATAAGGTTGCTTAATTACAAAGGATGTTGTTTCCTTTATTTGAGTTCATTCTACCTTATAGAATGATACAATCTATCTCTAATCACTACGTTCCTAACTTGGTTTTTTCTTTTTTTCAGTCTTTCTTTACTTTAACTAATGAAGTTGATCTTGAGTTCATTGTACCTTATGGAATGATACAATCTGTCTCCAATCGCCACGTTCCTAACTTGGTTTTTTCTTTTTTTAAGTCTTTCTTTACTTTAACTAATGAAGTTGATCTTATAAACTTTAGTTATTGTTTCTGTCTTGTGGTCGTTGCATTTATAACGGAATTATTTATTATCTTTCATTTGCTTTTTATTCCTAACATGTTCTATGTAAATGGGGGTTTTGACTTGAGAGTTTTTGCAGTGCTACTACTCTGATCCGGCTATAGCTGATGGTTACTTCAGTGTGCTGGCGGAGGTCTACATGCGGCAAGAACTACCAGAATGCGAAATACAGAGGCTGCTCAGCCTGATCCTCTACAAAGTTGTGGACCCAAATCGGCAAATCCGTGATGATGCCCTTCAGATGCTGGAAACCCTTTCTGTTCGTGAGTGGGCTGATGATGGCCCTGAAGGTTATCGAGCTTCTGTTGTTGGTAATCTCCCTGATTCTTATCAACAATTCCAGTACAAACTCTCTTGCAAACTAGCTAGAGATCATCCTGAACTAAGCCAACTTCTCTGCGAGGAGATCATGCAGCGGCAACTTGATGCTGTGGATATAATTGCTCAGCATCAGGTTTTAACATGCATGGCTCCTTGGATTGAAAACCTAAATCTCTGGAAACTGGAGGATTCAGGATGGAGTGAGAGACTATTAAAGAGCCTTTACTATGTGACATGGCGACATGGGGATCAGTTCCCTGATGAAATTGAAAAGCTATGGAGCACTATTGCTAGCAAGTCCAGGAACATTAGTCCAGTTTTGGATTTCTTGATAATGAAAGGGATTGAAGATTGTGATTCCAATGCATCTGCTGAAATAAGTGGGGCATTTGCCACGTATTTCTCAGTTGCAAAGCGGGTAAGCTTATATTTAGCACGAATTTGTCCACAACGTACAATCGATCACTTAGTCTACCAGTTGGCTCAACGGATGTTAGAAGATAGCATTGAACCCGTTCGGCCAAGTGCAAGCAAGGGTGATCCGAACGCGAATTTTATTCTGGAATTCTCCCAGAGGCCTGCAGTTCCCCATATTGCTTCTCTTGTGGATACCCAGCCACAAATGTCACCATTGCTTGTCCGGGGTTCTCTTGAGGGTTCCCTCAGAAATGCAAGTGGAAGTCTAAGCTGCCGAACAGCTGGCGTGGCAGGGAGAGGTGTCTCAGGCCCACTAAACCCGATGCCTTCAGAGTTAATTGGTCAGCTCCTTCCAGCATTAGTGAACATGCCAGGTCCATTAATGGGTGTTAGAAGTTCAACGGGAAGTTTGCGCAGCCGCCATGTTTCTCGGGACAGTGTAGACTACCTTATTGACACACCAAACTGTGGTGATGATGGGCTGCATCCTGGTGTTGGTGCACATGGTGTTAATGCCAAAGAACTTCAGTCAGCCTTGCAGGGGCATCAACAACATTCTCTCACACATGCCGATATTGCATTGATTCTACTGGCAGAAATTGCATATGAAAATGATGAGGATTTTCGGGAGCATTTGCCTCTTCTTTTTCATGTCACATTTGTTTCAATGGATAGTTCGGAAGATATTGTGCTAGAGCACTGCCAACATTTGCTGGTTAATCTATTGTATTCACTGGCAGGCCGGCACTTGGAACTCTATGGTGTAGAAAACAGTGATGGAGAAAATAAGCAACAGGTTGTTAGTCTGATCAAGTATGTCCAGTCAAAACGAGGGAGCATGATGTGGGAGAATGAGGACCCCACAGTTGTCAGAACTGAGCTACCAAGTGCAGCTCTTCTTTCTGCCCTTGTCCAGAGCATGGTTGATGCTATCTTCTTCCAAGGAGATCTTCGCGAGACTTGGGGTGGTGTAGCTCTAAAATGGGCTATGGAGTGCACATCAAGACACCTTGCATGCCGATCGCATCAGATTTACCGTGCCCTACGACCTAGTGTCTCAACTGATACTTGTGTTTCACTCCTCAGATGCCTTCACCGATGCCTGGGAAACCCAGTTCCTCCAGTTTTGGGATTCATCATGGAAATTTTGTTGACATTGCAAGTAATGGCGGATAATATGGAGCCAGAAAAAGTGATTCTCTATCCTCAACTATTTTGGGGCTGCATAGCAATGATGCATACAGATTTTGTTCATGTCTACTGCCAGGTGCTTGAGCTATTCTTGCGTGTGATTGACTGTTTATCATTCTGGGACAAAACAACTGAAAATGTACTTCTTTCAAGCATGCCTCGTGATGAGCTTCACACCAGTGCAGACATTGGAGATTTTCGAAGGACTGAATCATTGGCTGCAACTTGCAGTGGAAAATTACCTGTCTTTAAAGGTGTGCAACCTCTTGTGCTTAAAGGGCTCCTATCAACTGTTAGCCATGACATCTCTATTGAGGTGCTTTCCCACATTACAATACACTCGTGTGACTCCATATTTGGGGATGCGGAGACAAGGCTTCTGATGCACATTATAGGTTTACTTCCATGGCTTTGCTTGCAACTCAGCATGGACAATAAGATGGTACATACTTCACAACTCCAACACCAGTGGCAAAAGGCTTGCTTTGTTGCAAAAAACATAGCAGTATGGTGTCGATCAAAATCACTGGATGAGTTGAGCACTGTTTTTGTAGCTTATGCCCAAGGGGAGATCAGAAGCATTGAAAACCTCCTTGGTTGTGTATCGCCACTGTTACACAATGAATGGTTCCCAAAGCACTCAGCTTTAGCTTTCGGGCATTTGTTAAGACTACTTGAGAAGGGGCCAGTAGAATACCAACGCGTGATACTGCTCATGCTCAAGGCACTACTGCAGCACACTCCCATGGATGCCTCCCAGAGTCCACATATGTATGAAATTGTGTCGCAGCTGGTAGAGAGTACTCTGTGTTGGGAGGCTCTTGGTGTATTGGAATCACTTTTGCATAGCTGCAGCTCAGTAACTGGTTGCCTCCAGCACGAGCCAGGGGCATATGATAATGAGGTTGGAGCAGACAACAAGATGCTTGTTCCAAACCCCTCTTTCAAGGCTCGAAGCAGATCCTCACTACCACAATTTGTTATGGGAGCAGGCTCATTGTTAACTGCACAAGACTCGGGGATTCCAACTAGAGAGGTGGCTTTGCAGAACACACGCCTGATCCTTAGCAGAGTTTTGGACAACTGTGCACTAGGAAGAAGAAGGGATTATAGAAGACTGGTGCCATTTGTGACCAGCATAGTATAGGAAACCTACACACACAACTAGCTTATTAAACATGTACATACTAATTGAAACCCTGAAGAAGGATTAAGGAATGTTTCCTGTACATAGGCATCATTAAATTTATTCTTTAACATCCCTCTTGCTTGCTTTCTGTAATATTGCTATGTTATGTTAATCAATTAGTTGAGGCTGAGCTGAAATGAATGCTAGTGTGTAGACAAGCAAACAAGCGAGACCTCTGCTATCATGTTTTGGAGCTTTTTGTTAGTGCATAGAAGGCATCAAATTTTGCCTAAAACAGAATCCACTAGTTGCATTTTTATTCTGGAAAAAAAAAACACAAATATTCGTTAATAAAGGACACATCACGTATTAGTTATTAGAAACGAATAAAAACGATTTGTCCACTAATAAAAGACATCAAAATATATATGATTAATAGTTACTAATGAACAGAATCATTACAGGAAAAAATCAGTAGTTACAAAAATTGGTCGATTGATGAAAATCCCTTTTGAAGGTTTATAGGCAGATCTAAAGGGGCAAAAATTGCTGATTCTCTGGTCAGACAGGAATTATATGATTATTCAACTTGGAGTGCTCACATTTAAAGTGAAGATCCAAGAAATTTCTCACTTCAATGATTTTGCAAAACACTTTGACGACAAAATTCCAAGGCAATAACTTGTTACAATGTTTTTCTTGTTCACATCACTCACAGGTCATTAGCCAGTCACAAAACTTACCGTATCCATATAAGATCATATCTTTGGAGTTTCATAAACAAATTGGATATCATCTACATATACCAACAACTGATTATTCTAGGAAAACAGAAGTTACTTTTAAGATTCACAAACAACAATGCTTCACCTTTGTTTCTGTAATTTCATTCTGATCCACACAACAAACTCAAAATTCTGATTACAAAACAGTACCATAATGCACATAACAAGAGGCCCTTCAGGATGATTCTCCTGTAGCAAACGAACTATATACATTGATCATCTGGTCCAAGTTTTCATATTATTCAACCAGCCACACCTTCCCAGAGGACTTGGATCCTCTGGTCATACTAAACTTAAGTCAGGTCCCATCATTAAAGATGGCCATACCTTTTGTTCAATTTTCTCGAAGTAATACAACAGATCAGTCACGAGGAGAGGAATTCCTTTTGAACAGTGCATAGGCATCACTGTAGACGGCCACCAGGTTTGAGAATACAGCAAGGACAATCATGAAAATGCACAAAACTTTGTCCTTCTTTGTTGCTATATTGTGGCGATCCCTGAAGCATCAAAGAGAAATGGAGCACATTTTAGATAGGAAGTCATCAACATCGTTATGGTCAAGGAAAAATATAAATAGGAACAAATACAAATGAAAATGACATTTTGTACTTGTTACTACAATAAATGTCTGTCCAACTAGATCAGCAAACTCTAGTAGAAACTATAATCAGAACGAGTCCACTGAATCAAGCACTTCAGATTAGCGAAGCAAAGAGAAAAATTAACTACATATACCGTAAGACAATGCCCAAGCAGGAAATAAGTACCAACTGTCTCCCTTTGACAACTTAGTGTAAGTGAAAAAGTAGTACTACTTTCACATTTATGACATCGTAAACTTTGCACGTCAAACCCAAAGTGATTCGGTACAAGGTTCAACACGAAAATATTAAAGCACACAAATAAATTGAACTAGACCAGATATGTCATTTTCTAATTCAAAACATAAGAGCACCTCAGAGTAATGGAAGCAGGAAAGATGAATCCAAGACAAACTGCTGCTGTCGCGCCTGTGAATTGAAAAGCATCCCAGATGCTCGGAATAAAGTTTGCACCCAAAAATATCAGAGTGATAAGCCCAACTGTGATCAAAGCAAACCTAAGATTTTCCTGATACAGAGGTCGGGCTGAGGGAAATAGGAGACCATCCAAGTTGAGTCGCAATGGGTAAAAGACAATTGGAAATACTAGCATGAGATGAGCCGCATAACTAACACGAACAGCATCATTAAGCAGAGAACTATAAGGAATGCCAAGGTTGGTATCGAAGTTTGCAAGCACATCATCTAGAGTTGCATCACCAAAAAGAAGGAATCCAAAGATGCTTGTCATTATATAGACAGTTGAGCATAAAGCAAGTGCTGTTCGTACCACAGGTTTTATTTGAGTGGAATCATCTAGTTCATTGTCAATGCTGTGAACTGTACATGAAATGCTCAAAAGATCAGCAACTTGCTCAATAAGTACTGGCTAATTTACAATTTTAAGCCAAGCAAAAGCTAATTTTAATTATGAAAACCTTTATAAACCAGAAATGTTTTGAAATACAAATTCTAATATCAAAATATGCCTGTGGCAATTAAGAAATAAAGATAAAATGATCCTTAAAGATTCAAGTATTCAGACACAGAGTGAGGCATTCAAAAGTTCTCCACAGAACTAATTGCAAAACCAAAAAGAACACCTTAGTAGAATCTTGTCATATTCATGATAAACAATCAGGTATGTTGGTTGCTTTTGTTGGCTTCTTGTTTCAATGTTGATGGGAGGTGTTGCAAGATGTCATTAAACTAGCCGCATTAACTGGATGTTGATCAAACAGACATCTCACTTTTATCAACCACCAATTGAGCAGGTTAAATATGCATGCACTTAGTACATCCAATATAAACAAATGATCACAATTGCATACCATTGTAGTGGCAGATGTATGCAGTGACAAGAACTGGAACTGTAGTGAAGAGATTCATGAATGACGTCAAATCTGTAACATTAGGTAGTAATCTGGGCATTGGTATACTTCCATTTATCAACTTGACGAAAGTGATTCCCACTGTGATAACAAGAAATACAACTGCCAGAGCAACTGATAAGGCAGATGTGTATCTTAAAGAATCTGCAAATAAAAGTCGGGAAAGTCAATCTCAGTGTTAGAGAACCAAACAACAAAAGATGCACAAGATAATCAACAACATAAGGCATTAAATTGTACATGCAGCAGAAGTACTACTATCCATGTTAAATGTTGCTGTCTGTGACAAGCATCCACCTTCATGTGGAAGAACTACATATAAAAATCAACAAGGAAATACTATATACCAAACCTTATAAGATGGATGAACTCATGAAGAGAAAGAGATATGCTTTGACAATTTATACCGCCCCTGAAGGAGATAAAAATTCAAAGTTGCAAATAAAGGAGGTCAAGTGCTGTGGCTGTGTACCATCAGAAGCAGCAAAAGTATAAAAGTAATTGGACGATAAATTGTAGTTTGGAAACATTAAAAACTTGGAGCAAATAGCTTGACTCTTAACAATTGAGATATAGCACTAACCAATTCGCTTAAAGCAAGCCAGTGGAGAAAAAATAGCAAGTGTTGTTACAAGAAGAACAAAGAAGCGTCCATTCCACCAATATTCTCCAAACCACCCTTCAAGCACCCCGGCATGGTGAACTCCACTTGAAGATGTTCCAGACAACACATCACCTTTAATAAGCAAGCAAGAGAGCAAAAAACAGATTTTGAATACTTTCATTAACTAGTAGAACTTTTAACTGGAGTAGACATTAGAAACACGAATAAACTAAACGTAGCTTCACAAGAAGACAGAGTCAGATTATGTAATAATCAACAGCAAGAAATTTAAGATGACATACCAATAATGATCATGTACACGATAAGCACACCAATGTTATTGACCAAAACCGCAACTTGCAGCAAAATCCTGCCATACTTTCCAAAAGCATCTCCCATGAGTCCTCCATAAGAAGCAGACTTCCCTACCCTGCTAAACCTAAGCAATAGCTCAATTGAGGCCTCTGTCAAAAAGGCCATGAAGATGATCAAAGCAACTCCAAGAATGAGGCCTAAAACCTTCATAGTGGCGGGCAACGCCATAATCCCCGCACCAACTATTGTAGTGGACAAATTAAAGACCGCCCCCGTAAAGGAAGCTCCGTTAAACTCATCAACACCAGCATCCTCATGCCTACTGGGCAACAAAGGAGATTTCTCATTAACTTGCTTGCCCTTCCTTGCTTTTCTCTCCTTATTTGGTGCAATATTTTCAATTGTCATCCTTTTAAAGCCCTGCTTAATTTGTGAAAACTCGGATTTAGAGCTTTAAAACAACAAATGATTGATACCAAGCCTTCGATAAGATAAAACATGTGATACATATACTACGATTATCTTCAAATCAAGTACCAGTCCAGTTCAAAGATACAAAAAAAATTCATAAACGAAAAAAGCACTAACCTGTCAGAATTAAACAGCCCGGCTCTTGATGGTTAATTTAAAAGGATTAATACCTCGAAAATGGTACCAGAACGATTGCGAACGAACCAATATACCAGAACAATATGAAAGCTCTAAATTCACCCTGAATAACGATTAAAGTTTCAAATTTGACGAGAGGGATTCAGAATTAAATGCTAGAATCTTTAAGGCTACATCAAATAAGGAAATCAAACCCAGATACCCTATATCTGCAACATAAAATCGAATATAAGAATTCACAGCGAGAAAGGATGACGATAATTGAAACCCGGAACACGGAATCAAAGCCGAGTTTGGTAAAATGAAAATTTGATGGGAACCCAATTGACAACAATGAACACAAGGTGGGAAAATGAAAGAAAGTCCGCAACTTGGAAGACAATATAGACCCTGTAGGCTAATGATGGTTATGCCTGTGATGAGCTTAGCTTTAATTGATAAGAGGCCAAATTAAGGAAAGCAAAGCAACACGTTCTTGTATAATATTAATTATTAATAATAGGCGTGGACTCCCTGTCTGTCTGTCTATCTTGTGATGTCCAATTGTGCAGTGCTCGGTTGATCTCTTCAGTGGATGTCAGATACGCAAAAGTTTTGTTTTTAACAGTGTTTATTTACCGTTTTTATTTATTTTTATTGCGATTCTAAAGTATAGGATATAAATTTTTTATTTCTGCGTATAAAATTCCTTATCCTTATCTTCCAAATAAATTACATAAGTAATTTTTAAAAGCACCTCCTATCGTATAAGTAATTTTTTATTCTTAATTATACTATTAAACATATCATCATTATTATTATTACTATTAATTATTATTATAAATTTTAAACTTATTATTATTATTTACTATTATTATTATTATAAATTTTAAATTTATTATTATCTTCATCATCATCATTGATATTATTATTATTAATTATTGTTATAAATTTTCTACTTATCTTCTTATTATTAATAATATTATTATTTTATTAATTTTATTATACGAAATTAATTATCTTATTTTTATTTTTATTTTTATTTTTATTTTTATTATACAAAAATTTGAACTTATTATTATTATTATTGTTGTTGTTGTTTTTGTTGTTGTTATTATTATTATTATTATTATTATTATAAATTT